>CM022709.1:31907076-31934576 GCA_012295165.1 Asparagus setaceus | reverse complement strand
CTCCTGACTGGCTGTCATGGTTTTATATCAGAACCACTTCCTCTCATGCTTGCATGACTAGAACAATTTGGCGCGTCAAACAGGTTAACTGAACCTCCGAGTTGAATATGACCAAATAGTTAATCAAACAATTAACAAACTATTTGTTTAATCATTTGGTTTTTTTTTCCTCCTCTACTTAGGAGGTTGTGGAGAGATGGAATTCAGCTTTTTTATTTTCTATGATATATATTCCTTGAAACCAGAAAAATATAAAGATATTAAAGATTGACCTGGTTTGCCTGCACCTTCCATCTCACAGGTTTGTTGGCTGAAAAGCTAATATTAATTCCATCAAAGATATTGGAAGTGAGCAGTAAATATTTGTTTATCTGTGTTTTTCTGCTTATGTGCATGTACAGAGTCCAAGAAAGGAAGTAAATGCTCTGCTGAAGAAGGAAGCAGAATATTATGGAGACATTGTGATCTTACCATTTATAGATCATTATGAGCTCGTGGTTCTTAAAACCATTGCTATTTGTGAGTATGGGGTAAGTGATATATTTTCTCGAGCCTCAGGTGAAATTTTTTATTTTTATTTTTTTGTTTGTAAGCTCACTGCTCGCTGGAAAGCTCTTCACACCCCTTTAATAATTGTTTGATTGGAGTTTTCCTGCAGATTCACAATGTTACTGCAGCATATATTATGAAGTGTGATGATGATACCTTCGTTCGTCTAGATGTCATATTGAGAGAAATGGATAAACTTTCAAACAAAAACTCTCTTTACATTGGTAACCTTAATCTCAGGCATAGACCTCTCAGAAAGGGAAAATGGGCTGTTACATATGAGGTGAGTTGTCAGCCTTCCGTTTTCTTCTCTTTTCTCTTCTTTTTAGAGCCTTTTTTCAGCTTAATCCTCTAGAAATTACCACCGTGGTCTTTTGCATTTATCACTTGTAGAATTTTTAGCTGCCCAGAATATCAGTAATAGGGGGAATTCTTGAGTCCTTTGACTCCCTAGCAGCCAGATTTTCTGAATTTTAGACATAAACCTACGTGTTTTTTAATTGAACATTTGGTTTTTAATACCTATGGTTTAGAGTGTTGGGGCCATTGCTTTGATACATGGGACAAGGATGATGACCATACTGTAATTTTTTCTAGTGTTAATTGCGGATACACCTTGTCAAAGGACCATGCCACTGCACCAAAACTCTGAAGTTGTGGTGAGAGTTGATGGTTATAATTTTATATTCTAACACACCCCTTGTATATGATGATGTAGTTACTTATACCTGATAATTTTTTTAGCATTTGCCTCTCTGAATCTCAGAGGACAGTTTTTTGCCCTGAATTTAGAGGGACTTTTGTCTTTTTTTCCGGTTAAACTAAGGCGAAAAATAATTTATCATCATGTGGGTCTCACATAACATCTCAACCTAACTTGAGAAATAATGCTATTTGGAGTTCATAGAATTTCCTTTCTTTCTTTCTTTTTTTTTAGTTGGGTGTTTTTGTGTGTGTGTGTGTGGTGGTGGTGGTGGTTGGGGTGTTATGTGCAATTAAACCTTTTATTAATTTTACACTATTTTGTAGATTTAGTCATTTCCCTTTTGTTTTCTCATCTATGAAAAGGTTTCATCATCTGATTCATACCTTGTTTTCTTACAAATTTCCATGGAAAAAAAATTGCAGGAATGGCCAGTAGACATATATCCACCGTATGCCAATGGACCGGGCTACATAATCTCAAATGACATTGCAACATTTATAGCCTCCAAACATGCAAATCAAAGACTAAGGGTGAGGGCCATGAGGCTAATAATATAAGATAAGGCTAACCAGAATACTAAGTTTGTGCTATTGTACTGTAAGATGCAAAAATGTGGGATCCTTCCTCGTAAATCGTTATAAAAAATTCAGTCTTTAAAGACCCTGCATTTTTGTGTCCTATAGAACGAAATAGTACAATGTTTGTAGTCTAGTTAGCATTAACCCAATAATATACAGGACCCTCAAGCTTTCGCCACACTTAACGCTCCAATATTCTTGCAGATATTCAAGATGGAAGATGTGAGCATGGGCATGTGGGTTGCAGAGTTTAATGCCACTTCCGGTGCTGTTCAATACTCACATAGCTGGAAATTTTGTCAGTATGGGTGCGTGGAGAATTACTACACTGCACATTACCAGTCGCCGAGACAAATGATCTGTTTATGGGGTAAATTGGCTAGGGGTCAGGCACAGTGCTGCAACTTTTGATAGCATTTTGGTTGGCTTTACTTTGATTCTTTTTGGTTGTGTACCATTCATTCTTCATTCTTATGACAGGCCTATATTTGTACTGTATGTAAATTCAAACAAATCTCACTTGTAATTTTAGATGAGGGAAGCTACGGCTATTTTTTTAATTATTTCAATGCATTTTTTATTTATTATTTCAATGCATTTTAGATTTGTTCATTCCTTCTATTCCTTGTTCTACTTTTTGTGAAGGTTAGTGATGATTACAGAGACATCATCGACTTGGAAAAGTCTCGTCTTTGAGGACATGATCGACGTCCCATGCGCCCAGAACCAGCAGCAGCAGCCAGCAGGCCCCTCTCCTCCCTCAAAAACCCCGGCCCTCAAGAAATGCATCGCCCTCCTCCGCCTCTCGACCTCCATCTCCCGCACGAAGCAAATCCACGCCCACTCCATCCGCTCCCTCGTCCCCGTCTCCTCCCTCTCCTCCGACCCCACCCCCGCCCTCCCCCTCTTCTCCCGCTTCCGCTCCCTCACCGACACCCACACCTACCCTTTCGTGCTCAAGTCCGCGTCCAGGCTCACCCGCCTCTCCGACGGCAGAGCCATACACTCCCTGGCCGTTCGCGACGGAATGGCGGCTTCCTGCGTCTTCGTCCAGAACTCCCTCGTGCATTTCTACTCCGCCTGCGGGGTCTTCGAGGACGCCTACAGGGTGTTTGACGAAATGCCCGTGAGGAACGTCGTCACTTGGAACTCTGTCATCAATGGTTTTCTTTGAATAGCCGGCCGAACGAGGCGCTTACGCTTTTTAGGAGGATGATGGCTGAGGATGATGCCGAGCCTGATGGGTTTACTATGGTTAGTTTGTTTTGCGCGTGCGCGGAGCTGGGGGCTTTGGCGCTGGGTCGAAGGGCGCATGTTTACTCGTTTAAGAGAGGGCTGTGCGCTAGCAATGCGCATGTGGGGAATGCCATGATTGATCTCTACGCCAAGTGTGGGAGTGTTTGGGATGCTAAGAAGGTGTTTGATGAAATGGGTAATACGAAAAATGTTGTTTCTTGGACTTCTTTGATTGTCGGCTTGGCGGTCAATGGATTTGGTAGTGAGGCGCTTGAATTGTTTGGTGCGATGGAGAGGGAGAGGTTGAGGCCGACGGAGATTACTTTGGTCGGTGTATTGTATGCATGTAGCCATTGCGGGTTGGTAGACAAAGGGTTTTGTTATTTTGATAGGATGAAAGAAGAGTACGGTATAGTCCCAAAATTGAGCACTACGGTTGTATGGTTGATTTATTAGGACGAGCTGGTCGTGTTGAAGAGGCGCATGATTACATTAAGAGAATGCCTATGGAGCCAAATGCTGTTATATGGAGGACATTGCTCAGTGCATGCTCTATGCACAAGAAATTGAGCCTCGGAGAGATTGCGTGGTCGAAGCTCAAGGAACTGGATCCGGGCCACAGTGGAGATTATGTGCTGCTATCTAACTTGTATGCTTCGGTCGGACGATGGAGAGATGTGCAGAAGTTGAGAAGAAACATGTTCAATGGAGGAGTGAAGAAAACCCCCGGGTATAGTCTCTTGGAAATTGGCAATCTCGTGCATGAGTTTGTCATGGGAGATCGATCCCATCCTCAGAGTGATGAGATATATGAGAAGTTAGAGGAGGTTGCGAAGAGGCTAAGAAAGGAAGGGTATGTACCCAAGACGAGCAATGTGTTGGCTGACATCGAGGAGGAAGAGAAGGAGACCGCATTGTGCTATCACAGCGAGAGGCTGGCCATTGCTTTTGCGTTGATTAGTACTTCGCCTGGGATACCTATAAGGATAGTGAAGAATTTGAGGGTGTGCGAAGATTGTCACATTGTGACAAAGCTTATATCAAAGGTTTATGAGAGGGAGATTATTGTGAGGGATCAGAGTCGATTCCATCATTTTAAAGATGGGTTTTGTTCTTGTAAGGACTATTGGTAGCTCATTTTGGTAAAATGAGATGTTGGAGAGGATTGCATAGAGGCTGAGAAAGGAAGGGTATGTACCCAAGACAAAGCAATGTGTGTCTGGTACCGAGGAATAAGAAAAGGAGAGTGTTGTGTTATCACAGCAAGAGGTTGGCTATTGCATTGGCATTGATCGGTACTTTGCCTGGGATACCAGTACGGATCATGAAGAATTTGAGGGTGTGCAAAGATTGTCACGTTGTCACGAAGCTTATATTAAAGGTGTATGAGAGGGAGATTATTGTGAGGGATCAGAGTCGATTCCATCATTTTAAAGATGGGTTTTGTTCTTGTAAGGACTATTGGTAGCTCATTTTGGTAAAATGAGATGTTGGAGGATTGCATAGAGGCTGAGAAAGGAAGGGTATGTACCCAAGACGAGCAATGTGTTGGCTGACATCGAGGAGGAAGAGAAGGAGACCGCATTGTGCTATCACAGCGAGAGGCTGGCCATTGCTTTTGCGTTGATCAGTACTTCGCCTGGGATACCTATAAGGATAGTGAAGAATTTGAGGGTGTGCGGGGATTGTCACATTGTGACAAAGCTTATATCAAAGGTTTATGAGAGGGAGATTATTGTGAGGGATCAGAGTCGATTCCATCATTTTAAAGATGGGTTTTGTTCTTGTAAGGACTATTGGTAGCTCATTTTGGTAAAATGAGATGTTGGAGAGGATTGCATAGAGGCTGAGAAAGGAAGGGTATGTACCCAAGACAAAGCAATGTGTGTCTGGTACCGAGGAATAAGAAAAGGAGAGTGTTGTGTTATCACAGCAAGAGGTTGGCTATTGCATTGGCATTGATCGGTACTTTGCCTGGGATACCAGTACGGATCATGAAGAATTTGAGGGTGTGCAAAGATTGTCACGTTGTCACGAAGCTTATATTAAAGGTGTATGAGAGGGAGATTGCTGTGAGGGATCGGAGTTGATTCCATCTTTTTAAAAAAGGGCTTTGTTCTTGTAAAGACTATTGGTACCTCATTTTGCTAAATGAGATAGCAACTCACAGTTGATATTAAGCCACATGTCCTTGCATCTGCTGATGAGAAGTCTCTTGCAAAAGAACCCTTTTTATGGCCATCCTAGCTAGAAGGGAAATGGATATTAAGCATTGAATGTAAGTACACTTCTAACATGAGACTATCATTTCACAAAACATTCTAATAATGGCACTGAGATAAAAGAGTACAAGGCTTTCCTATATCTTGCCTACTTGTTTGTGTCTTAGGAATCAAAGCATGTTTGAAGGCTAAAGGTTGCAGTTGATGTTCATGGAATTAGTAGAGGTACTCAACGCTGAAGACCAAGGTTAATCAACAAAGGTAGTTTCTCCTTTAAACATTTCAAACTATCCATGTCAGTAAGAAGGTGTTTTTTCGCTAGCATATTTTGTAAATTTTTCCTACTTTAAAATAATCATTCATATCTTATGTTTGTCATTTATTCTTCAGTCTTTAGTCAGACCCCAAATTATATCTCCCTACTTGATTCTTTGAGAATCTAACAGAATGAGAGCCTCTTCTTCGCCTATCTCTTTTCTCTAAGCAAGGAAAACATTCTTCATAGAGGAATATTTTTACTTTTTAATTGCTTGGCAAACTAACAATTATAAAGATCGAAAATGATTTAAAATATGTGATATGCCAAAAAAAACGGAGGAAAACATTATATCAGTTATCATGTTTCTTGGAATATAAATACAACTTCAGAAACTCATTTGAACTTGATTCAAATGTGCATCCTTTATTGATTCCATGTACCGAAGCTCTTGCTGATGTTTGTGGTGGTAATGTGGTGAAAAGTTCATGTGCTATAAACTTCATAGCTGCAGCCAAATTACAGCCCCTAAATTGATGAGCGTCTAATCAAAGTAATAGGTTGACATATTATTCACTGGGATGTTACTCCATGTGCATATGGTTTTGTTTTTCTTCAATATATGAAATGTGGATTCTATCTTGAACGTAGCAAGGAGTGTCTTAGAGCATGTTTGGCAACTTTGGATTATAGTCCACAAATGGATTATAAGCCAAAGTATTTGGTAAATTTAGTGGATTGTAATCCATTTTCAATATTAGAGTGTTTGGTAAATTGGTGGCTTATAAGCTATTATTATTATCAAAATGACCAAAAAGCATTTAATGAGATTGTAGAGGGATAAATGGGGCTTGGAATTTTGTGAAATGAAAGGGGTATATTGGACTTTTCTTAGGCAAATCTTGTGGCTTATAAGCTATTATTATTATCAAAATGACCAAAAGCATTTAATGAGATTGTAGAGGGATAAATGGGGCTTGGAATTTTGTGAAATGTGAGGGGTATATTGGACTTTTTCTTAGGCAAATCTTGTGGCTTATAAGCCAATAAAATAAGCTAGGGTATCCTAGCTTATTTTCTGGTGGCTTATAAGCCAAAATAAGCCATTTCCCAAACATGTTGACCACTTACCAAAATTGCTCTTAAGGTAACGAGCTGTCTTCTATTACTAGGTGTCATGGCAGAGTGTTCTTTTAAATGGTAATGCGCACCATGATATGAGCGGATAAATCTCGACCATAGTTGCATGGAACCCTGTTCGTTCCAGTTCACGGGACAAGAACGGGAACGTGGTATGCTGCTCATTAGGAATCGGGTGCGAGTGGGGTAGGCTTATATGGTGCGCTAGGGAACATGGTATGCTTTAGGTTTGGTTCTTGATGCTAGTTGATGTCAGTAATGATATAAGAACCTTGAGAACCATGTTGCAATTAAGATATGCGTACTTTATTTGCTTAATTTCATGTTTTTTTTATTGTTTATTCATTTAAAAAGAGTTATGTTTTGTTTTAAAATTTTAACGGGTTTGAAATCTAAATCGGGTTGCTGGTGTTGGTGAATCGGGTCTTGTTCCATGTGAATCTGGAACGATTGAACCCTGGTCGCGGTTCGCTATAGTGTACCACGTTCCCAACTTCTATGATCTCGACATAATGGCATATTTCGCTTCACACAAATAATGTTTTCCATAATTTACACGAACGGTTGTAAATTATATGTTCACCTACAATTTTTTGTTTCCTACAAAGTAAATCTAGTTGTTAATAAGACAAGTTTGTTTGAAATTATCATCATAGATTCTTAATCCATGTTGTGCTTTGAAAAGTGCTATCTTGAAGGATCTTATAATCATTTGCGAATCCTTCCTATCTAGCAAGCACGTAGGTGAATAACTTATTAGGGGTGCATGTTCTTTTATTTTCCTTTTTTATGGTCTGATGCAAATGGTTTATTAGGGGTGCATGTTGCGTGTGCATTTTGTGTGACTTCCTCCCATCCTCTAAAATGTGGAATTGTGGTAATAGGCAGCATGACATTTACGTTTGTTTCATTTATCATACCAATAAAGTCCTAGAAAACTGGTAAAATTAGTACACGATCATATGACTTTGAACTTCAATGGATTAATTAAACAAAGATTAAATATTCTATGTTGGAATAAGGGAAGTAAAGGTGTTCAGTAGCAATCTATGTTCGAATGAGGCTCTTCATTTGCTACTTGCCTCATGCAAAACCGCGTAAATGACAAATGACTTATAATACCTGATTGAAGTATCTAATTATTGTTTCTCTATATTTAATAAAATGTGATCTTACTATTTTTTTATTTTATGTCCCAAGATATTCGGAAACATGACAATTTGTTCTTCAATTTGAACATGCCTTGTATTATTTAAAAGACCATTCATCCTCATGATGCGTGCAAGGTGTAGGAAAGCCCATCTTCGCATTCTGACATAGTCTTTGCAACTATCACTATTAACCTTTGACGGAGCCAGGATTTTGTTCAGTGGCGTCACCGCATCACTTATTAGTCCACTAAAGCTAAAAGCATGCACAGTAAAGAAAAAAATCAAAACCATAAACTTCCTTTTTGTCAATTCATAGAAAAATAATACATCAAATAATTTTACAATTATCCTCGACAAGTTTTCACAATTTCAGAATTAGAAATGTTCAATGATAGGCTCATTACTAATGGTATCAAATACATCTTTCTCGATGAATCTCACTAGAGAATCATTCATTCATTGATCACTCATCTGTAACTCAATTTATTTTTAATAAAGTTCATTGCAAAAAACTTAGGAGAAGTTTGTGGCTGGGCGAACCGTTTAGGTAATATTTGGGTTTTTTTAGATATTGTTCCCTCAAAACTCATCTATTTGAAAGAAGTTCCCGGAAATCTTCATATTTTGAAATAAGTGCCCCAAAACCTTTAAGTTGTTTGAGACCAGTCCACGTTAGTTTGTTTTGTTAGATTTTTGTTCAGGTTGAGTTAAACTATGGGATATTGTTAATTAGTCCGGATGAACTCATTAAAAAGTGTGCTTGTAGATGGAATTAGGATTTGGAGTTTTTACTCGAGTTAACCCTGAGAAAACCATCTGAATGAGCTAAACTGTTATTTCCTCCCTCTATCAAATTTCCTGCTTCACGTGCACAATCATCATCGGCGGCAAGGCAAACCAATGGCTAACAGTACTAGCTGAAATGGATGACGTCAAGGAGAAGACAAAGGGATTCCTGAAGAATCTCACCTCTCCTCCCAAGTCCAAATTGGTCAAGGCCGCTTCTTGGGCTCCTCTTCCTCCACTGAATTCCCCAGATCCCACACTTTGTTGCCTATTTATGTTGAACTGTATTCTTCTCTATTGCATGTATTTATTACAGAGTTTTTATTCTTTTAATTGTAAAGAGCAGAAAATTAATTAATATAATTTATTTTTTAATCCCCGTTCTTATAGCTCTCTTTATTACAGCTTCTTCTATCATTTACTTATAATCGTAAATATTTCTTCTATCACATACTATGCATAACACACCTATTTGTTCCACAAAAATTTAGAGTTTGATTGACACATGTTGTAAATATTTCTTCTATCAATCTTTCAGGTTGGATTGCATCTGTATCTCTTCTGGTAGGATCCATGTGCTTAGGATCAACTCAAATGCTAAACTACGAGAGAGCTCGTCATCGATAAGTCCTCCAGAATCTGATGCTGCAAGAATTCACAGCCATGGAGCTCGATGGTGACATTGGCTCTTTGTTGGTTGCAGGGAGGAGTATGTGGATTGTATTGATTTTGTTACTCAACAAACGCGTGTGTCCTTCTCTTTTTGGAAAATGTACTATCAGTTATTCTTTAAACTATAGTTTATGTAATTGTAATTTACTAGCTAGTTCCATCCAAGTACAGTTTTTGTTTGTCATTGCGACAACTGTGGTAGCATTTACTTGTATTTGCAATTGTTTGGTTCGATTCCTAAAATTTTACAATTTGCAGTTGCAATTGTAGATATTAGATTTGTGATACTAGCTGTTTGGACCTAAGGGGTTGGCTATAATAAATATTATAGTTTAATCTATATTTGTAGCTCAGAAAAGAATTTCAACGGAGTGATTATTATTAATCGGTTATACAAATGTGGATCATGTTTAATATCCCTGCATTAGCTCCCTGCAGCGAGCATATGCAAGTCTCGGAATTACATGAGTTCAGTCAGCATGAAGTTCAGGGGGGTGTGGTGGGAAATAAATTTCGCGAGCGTTTCATGGGAAAACCCCCAAAGTTCAGATGGTTTAAATTACAGGTAAACTATCATGCCACAGGAGCAAAGATCAGCATTCTTTTATCCTTAAAGGAGTCACATCTAAAGCATTACGAAAACAAAACCAGCAAACTTTTGGAAGGGAAAAAAACAGAAAAATGTATAAACATCAAGTAACGTGTATTTTAATAGACAGCAAGCATGGAAACCAACGTTGATCCTTAGAAAATGACATGAGATATGAGCAACTCATGAATTGTAATCATGAACAAGCATGGGAACCAGCTAACAATAATTTATTTATTTATTTATTTCCACAGAAATGACAGCAGAAATGAACAGCACATAAATTGTGATCAAGTGATTATGAATAATCCATCTAATCTAATACGTAAGTTAAGAACTAAAAAGAATGTAAAAATCACCTGCAAACATTGGTCATGAGAAGATCAATCATGCACGAGTCATGAATCCAGTTGTTGAAGCAGCAGAGTTTCACGGAAACCCATCGTCTATAATAAGCCCAAATCAACACTGACATGCACAATAATATAAGAGATGAAAATTTCCATGGCTTCTTACCTAATCCCCATCATATTAACGACTCTCATTGCCACAACCTCAGCGTTCGACGAGAGCCAACTGAACAAAGATATCACCATCTCGATACAGTAGATGCAACTAGCCAGCTACTTCACCTTCATGACATTGCTCAACATGAAGGACAATAAATTAGTTTGAACTTCAATATTGAGTTTTAGCTGAATATATCATTGTGCATGTTGGGTTTGGCTTGAATATTTTGGCCAAATGCGCATGACCTATTTTGATTTGAAAAGGAGAATCCAAAATTGACTTGGGGGGTCAATAAATGAGGGAATTCGACATGCCTTAAATGAAGAGATTTTTTTTGGCAGGTTGCAATAAGAGTTACTTTCAAGTGGGGTTCTCTATTTTGAGCCACCGAAAGAAGACTCAACCTCTTCTTCTCTCTCTTAAATTGAGTGGGCCCGCTTGAGCATTCTTTTTTCAACAATTACAGCTGGGAGTTTTTTATTCATTATTATTATTTTTTGGAATTAAGAAAACTTGATTGAACTACTAAAAAGAACAAGTGCTCATTGTATGTAGTTTGAGGAGCTTGAATATAGTTAAACCCCTCTCTTGCCGTGGACGTAGATCAATTCGATCGAATCACGTAAATCCTTATGTGATTGTATTTTTTATTTTTGTTGGAGTTTTATTTTTAGTACGCTTAGTTAAACCGCTGCGGATTTATTACATCAAATTGGTATCAGAGCATCTCGGTTCTAGGGCTGCTTTCAGTCTTAAAGTCTTCCATAATGGCGTTTGTGAAGTTCTCGGTGTCGATATTCGAAGGTCAGAATAATTTTGGACTATGGAGGATAAAGATGAATGCTTTGTTACGATGTGAAGGCACGGTTAGAGCTATCGATGGGAAATACCCAGAGGATATGACTAATGCTGAGATCGAAGAGATTGACGAAAAGGCTCACAACGCCTTGCAATTATCACTATCCGACAATGTACTTCGTGAAGTTGCCGATGAGGAAACAGCAGCGGGCTTGTGGGCAAAGCTCGAAAGTCTTTACTTGAAGAAATCTCTTACTATGAGATTATACCTGAAACAGCGGCTTTACACACTAAAGATGAAAGAAGGTACACCCATTTAGGAATATCTTGATGAATTTAATAAAATTATCATGGATATGAAAAACCTGGATCTTAAACTTGATGATGAAGATCAAGCTCTCATTTAGTTGTGTTCCTTGCCTGACTCTTATCAAAACTTTGTCAACTCTATGTTGTATGGAAGAGAATCCATAAGTCTTGAGGATGTGAAGGCCTCTTTGAATTCTGCCGAGTTAATAACAAAATTAAATGGGAAAGGTACCGATAGGTAGACTGATGGTCTGCTAGTCAGAGGTAGATCGAAGACTAGAGATGGTAGTAAAGGGCAATCCAGAAATCGTTCGAAGCGCAGGTCAGCTCTAGAAAAGAAACAGGTTGAGTGTTTTTACTGTCACAAGAAAAGATATTACATGTTAGAATGTTATGCTCTAAAGAAGAAAGAAAACTAGTGTGGTGAAACCTCAAATTCAGCGAATATGGCAAAGGCTCATGTTGCCGATGTCGCTGAGACGGTTCTTGCAGTATGTCCCTTGGATGGCCGTTCCGATAGAGAATGGATTTTGGATACATGTGCATCTTATCATATGTGTCCAAACAGAGATTGGTTCACTACTTACAAAGTTATAAGTGGTGGGTCAGTTTTGATGGACAACAATGCAGTTTGCAAGACAGTTGGGATTGGTACAGTTCGTATCAGGTGTCACGATGGGATAGTGAGAACTTTGTCAGATGTGAGACACATCTCGGACTTGAAGAAGAATATGATTTCCTTGAGTTTTTGAATTCTATTGGGTGTTCTTACACAGGTGGAGGTGGAGCTCTTAGAGTTACTAAGGGTTCATTGGTTGTGATGAAAGGTAGCAAAGTGAACAGTCTTTATGTTCTCCAAGGCAGTACTGTGACATGCTCTGTAGGTGTGTCCTCTGATGCTGACAGAGACACTACTCAGTTGTGGCACATGCATTTGGGCTACATGTGTGAGAGAGGAATGACTATTTTGAGTAAACGTGGTTTACTCTGTGGTGATCATACATCATCATTTCACTTTGTGAGCATTGTGTATTTGGGAAGCAAACACGGGTCAGCTTCTCGACAGGTTCACATACGACAAGGGGCACTCTCAATTACATTATTCGGATTTGTGAGGACCGGCTCAGGTTCTATCCAAAGGTGGCACTCTTTATTTTTCGATGTTTATTAATGATTTTTTCAGAAGATTTGGGTTTATTTTATCAGGTGCAAAAGAGAAGTGTTCGAAACTTTCAAGAAGTGAAAAGTTATTGTTGAGAATCAAACCGGGAAGAAAATTAAACGTCTCCAAATAGATAATGGTCTAGAGTTTTGCAGTGGTGAGTTCAACCAGTTCTGCGCAGATTTTGGGATAGTACGACATCACACGGTCAATAATACTCCTCAGCAAAATGGGGTGCAGAACATATGAATAGAACATTAATGGAGAGAGCTAGGTGCATGCTCTTAAACTTTGGATTGGATAAAGACATTTGGGCTAAAGCTGTTAACACAACTTGTTACTTGGTGAACCGGTCACCTTCTACCGCCATCGAGCATAAGACTCCAAATGAAGTATGGTCAAGTAAACCTAGTGACTATTTAAATTTAAAGGTATTTGGATGTCTTGCTTACTATCATGTTAGAGAAGGTAAGCTTGAGCCTAGAGCCAAGAAATGCATATTTGTAGGTTATGCTGATGGTGTCAAAGGCTACCGCTTGTGGAGTCTTGAACCTGATTCTCCTAAATTCATTATTAGTAGAGATGTTATGTTTAATGAAAAATATATGTTTGATCATGAAAAGATTTCTGTTGAGTCTATAGGAAATGTAGGGAATGTTATGGATAAGGTGGAGCTTCAGGTGGAGCTCCAGGGAGAAACTTTTAAAGTCATCTACAGATATTGCTCCTACAGTTATAGAAGAGCAACATGATTTAGGCTCAGATGATGATGAAACAAAGACTGAGCAACCTTATTTCATAGCCACTGGCAGAGAGAGGAGATAGATCAGACGTCCTCAGAGATATGCACATGCTGAATTAGTGGCATATGCTCTCACAACAGCTGAAGAGATGGGTATTCAAGAGCCATCAAACTTTACTGAAGTTGTCTCATGTGGAGAATCTCGTCATTGGGCCACGGCTATGACAGAAACTCGAGTCACTTTATAAGAATCAGACTTGGGATTTGGTGCAATTACCTAAGGGTAAGAGGAAAATTGGATGCAAGTGAATTTTTAAGAAGAAAGAAGGGATCCCAGGGGTTGAAGATGCTAGATTCAAAGCACGATTAGTGGCTAAGGGTTATAGGCAAAAGAAGGGAATTGACTATGATGAGATATTTTCTCCAGTTGTGAAGCATACCTCTATCCGCGTATTATTTGTCATGGTTGCTCCATTTGATCTAGAGCTTGAGCAGCTCGATGTGAAGACTGTATTTTTGCATGGTGAGCTTGATGAGACCATCTATATGTCTTAGCCAGAGGGATACTTCGTAGAAGGTAACGAAGATCATGTTTGTAGATTGAAGAAATTTTTATGGCCTGAAGCAGTCTCCTAGACAGTGGTACAAGAAGTTTGATAAGTTTATGCTTAGTAATGGGTACTTGAGAAGTACTTATGACAGTTGTGTGTACTATATGCGTCTATGAGATGATTCTTTTATTTATCTTCTATTATATGACATGCTTATTGCTACTAAGAATATATCGCAGATTTATGTTTTGAAGAAACAACTCAGTGATGGGCTTGAGATGAAAGATCTTGGTACAGAAAAGAAGATCTTAGGGATGGAGATCAAGAGGATAGAAAAGCTGGAACATTATATCTCTCACAGAAAAGATATATTGAAAAGGTACTTGAGCGCTTTGGGATGAAGAAGGCCAAGCAAGTTACGATTCCTTTGGCTTCACACTTTAGGCTCCTAGCTTCTGATTCACCTAAGAGCGAAACCAAGAAGAAGGAGATGTCCCGAGTCCCATACTCCAGTACAGTTGGTAGCATTATGTATGCTATGATTTGCAATCATCCAGACATTACCCAGGCAGTCAGTGTAGTCAGCAGATATATGACTCAGCCAGGTAAGGCATATTGGGAGGCAGTGAAGTGGATCCTTCGGTATCTCAAGGGTACTTCAGAGTTGGGTTTGATTTTGACAGCAGTACTTCGGGAACCTCAGTTGTAGGTCTTATGGATTCTGACTATGCTGGTGATCTCGATAAAGGAGATCTTTGATTGGTTATCTTTTTACTCTATCTGGCTTAGTTATTAGTTAGAGATCGACTCTACAGTCTACATTGACTTTGTCTACTATAGAAGCAGAGTACATGGCAGTAGCAGAAGCGGTAAAAGATGCTATTTGGTTCAGAAACCTCGTGAGTGAGCTTGGGCTTCAGCAGGAAGCTAGTTCAGTTATCTTTTGCGACAACCAGAGTGTGATACACCTAACCAAAAACTTAGCAAATTACGAGAGGATAAAATATATTGATGTTAGATATCATTTCATTCGTGAGACAACTGCTGAGAGCAATATCATGATGAAGAAGATTGGTATTGCAGATAATCTAGCCAACATGTTGACTAAACCAGTCACGACTTTCAAGTTCAAGCACTGCTTGGACTTGGGAGGCATTCACACTTGTTAGGTGGCCTCGTGTTGGGGCATTGTTAGCAAAGAGGTGGATTTCACTGGTTTTGTTATGAAGTGAATAATATCTTTTCACATTTTTTATTTCTTACACCGAGTTAGCTCACGTAAGCTTAGAGATGTGTCCATGATGGTTATTCAACTTCTTAATGTTTGATAATTCAATCCAAGATGGAGATTATTGGGTTTGGCTTGAATTTTTTGGCCAAGGGGCATGACCCATTTTGATTTGAAAAGGAGAATCTAAAATTAACTTGGGGGGGTCAAGGAATTCGACATGCCTTAAATGAAGAGATTTGTTTTTTGGCAGGCTGCAACAAGAGTTGCTTTCAAGTGGGGTTCTCTGTTTTGAGGCACCGAAAGAAGACTCAACATCTTCTCCTCTCTCTTAAATTGAGTGGGCCCGCTTGAGCATTCTTTTTCAACAATTGCAGGTGAGAGCTTCTTCATTCATTGTTATTTTTTTTCAGGTTAAGAAAACTTGATTGAACTACTCAAAAGAACAAGTGCTCATTGTATGTAGTTTGAGGAGCTTGAATATAGTTAAACCGCTCTCTTGCCGTGGACGTAGATCAATTCAATCGAACCACGTAAATCCTTGTGTGATAGTGTTTTTTCTTTATTTTCTGTTAGAGTTTCATTTTTGGTACGCTTAGTTAAACCACTGCGGATTTATTACATCAGTGCATGACACACAACAACCAAAATGACTAAAGATGACTCAAAATCCTCAGAAATGAGACAGACCAGAAAATGCAATCTCCAACTAAGCAAATGATTATGCGAGCACTATAAATTGACATGTCCAAAACTGATAAAAACCTAATACATATTGCTGCAGTCTTCGAACATGGGACTAAGAGTTCTTCTATCATCATAACAATTTAAAAGCACTCATTGACTAGAAACTCTCATTGATTTTTTCCCTTAACTGATAATAATGTAGTTCTATCCGAGGAAGTTCATGATCACGAGGTGGAGAACCAGATTGCAGGGGACAAAATCAGCAAAAGCTCGCTCTGTTAACTTGGATACGGGCACGAACTCAAATTTGCACAAGGAAAAGAAAAATGTTCAGTTTATAGAATTAGTAAGTATCATACGAATTATTTTCTTATTGAGTTTTTGCCTGCTAGGACTACAGTCCCAACACAGGAAAGCACACTCGAGAGCAAAGAATTGAATGGGAATGATCCAACTATACCCACGTACACCACCAGAATCAGACGAGGTACAGTTAATAAAATAATTTGAAAAGCTCTTAATATACAGTTCGTGGAAATTGTATTTCGGTAGTCCTTCAGGTTGGTATTGATAATCATGGTATGAACATCAATTAGCAGGCAACATAGTCTATACGAGCCTAACATAGCTATCATGTGACTGTGCCTTGCAAGCATTCGGAGACCAAAATCTTTCATTTCAAACCTTAACCTTTTACCTACGGCATTGTCAACTTCATTTAGGACAGACCTGCAAGGGACTATAAAAGTTTGTCTTTTAATGCTGGTTATAATGACAAATGCTCATTTTTTATTAAAATGTTTCATTTAGCAAATTATTACTGCAACCTTGTACTGTTAGTATTGTGATAGCAGTTGCCATGCCTGACTAAGATAATAGGATATTGAACATCAGGTTAGTCCCAGAGGCTATGTCGCCCTCTTTTCTGCAACAATTAAACTTCTGCCTGCACCTCTAGAAATCAGAACTTTCCTCGAGGCTATGTCGCCCTCTTTTCCCTAACATTTGAAGTGATTTTATTTTGCTCTTTGGTTACACTGTGCCTCAAAACCATTACAATTCCCCAACGCAAACCCACATCTAATCATGTTGACAACTGCATCTCCCTGTAGCAAATCCCACCAACATACCTCTCCTCTACTACACTCCTTCCTCGTCTTCGAAATGAGAGCTAGCGTGTTTTCTCAGAGAAACTTGATCCGACCGCCTGCCAACTAGATTTTAAAGTTCTATTCGGGAGGCCTGATCCTGCTCAACTCAGAGAAATTTGATGTATGATTGCCAACAGGTGTACTAAACCTGCCTACAAGTCTACTACTTGATTGAGGCTTTCCCTACTCCAACTCATTCTCTACCTCATCCTCTTCTCATGGCAGAACACTTCTACTATATTGATGTATGATTCCCATAGAAACTACTATAATGTTGCTTGGAGTTAAAAAAAAAAATACTCAATTGTTAAGTGCAATAGGCACTTTTGTTTGGTAGAACAAATGTAGCCGAGGCGATCATTGTCAAAATGAATCCTATATAATTTTGAGCTTTGGTCAAGGCCGAAAATTAACTTTTACAAAAGCTCAATTTTATTCTTAGGAGATAGGAGCATCAACACAATGTTGATCAATAAAATTTTAGATTGTCCTTGTAAAGAATTCCCACTAACATACATAGGATATCCCATCAGCACACATACTAAGGAAACAAGATTGGATTCCCATGATCGAGAGGATTGAGAAAATAACTTGAAGGGCCCAAAGGAAAACTTTATCTTTTTAGGGGAGAATAACTTTATTAAATGCATCAGTATCGGCTACACCTTTATACTTCCTTTCCTACTTTGAAATGCCACATTTTGTTGAGACAAGTGTTAGAAATCCTCACCAACTTAGATTGTTCTAGAACAATTTTCTAGAATTTCTCTCTAGAAATATCCTACAAAATATCTACCAAGAAGTTTCTAGGAAGATACAAGTATATGGTTAGTATTTGATCTTCTAGAAACTTCTATTAATATATGGCTAGGATTGATTCTTCCACACACTTCCTAACCCTCTTAAGCAACTATAAATAGAGGTCTTAGGCTCTCATTTGAGTAAGCAAGAAAGAAGTGAGCTTGAGAGCTTGAGTGTGTAGTGTAGGCTTGTGTGAGTGTCCACCAAAATAAGAGAGTTGTGTGATAGTGAGGTGTTCTTGTAAGAGTGAATGTTGTACTCTTTAGTGTTCTATCAATAAAAGTTCTCTTTGTGTAAAGAGTTATATTCTCCAAAAGCCAACAGTTTGGTATCAGAGCAGGCGATTAGGACCTGTGTTGAGAGTGTGCCAGTCAGTCGGGGACCATATTTGAGACGCTGCTTGAGAGAGATCTTTGACGTGCACAATCCGAGATTGTGAAGCTTGTGTGTTTGGGACCAAGCTTACTTGGAATGTGAGGGACAACCAAGTCACGATGTTAGATCAGATCTGCGATCCTGGCAGTATGGAGAAGCTCAACGAGGACAACTATCGAGATTGGCGGACGTGTATTAAGTCCTATCTCAGAGGTCAGGACTTATGGGATATTGTTGATGGCGATGAACCTCACCACCAACAAAAAATGCATAGGCCATCAAGAAGTGGAATATAAAGGCGGGGAAAGCTTTGTATGTGATTCAGACCACAATAGATAAGAGTTTGCTTTCATGTATTGAAGATTCTGAGACACCCAAACAAGCATGGGATGCGCTCGCTGCCCTCTTCTCAAAGAAAAATGTTGCTTGCCTTCAGTTGCTTGAGAGAGAGCTCATGAACACATCACAAGGTACGCAGTCTATTAGTGACTACTTTTAAAAAGTTAGAAGCTTGTGTCGTGAAATAGAGCAATTAGATACAAGTGTTAAAATTGGTGAAGATAGAATGAGAAGAATTATATGCGATGGTTTAAAACCGGAATACACCGGATTTATCACGGCAATACAAGGTTGGCCAGTTCAACCTTCTCTAAATGAATTAGAGAATATACAGGTAAACCAAGGAGCTCTCTTAAAACAAATTGCGGGCGTTTCTTTAAAAAATAACAATGAGGAGGCACTCTTCAGTAGTAAAAGAAGGAGCCAAGGAAATAGGCGCAGTAGCAATAAATATAAAGAAAAAAACTCTCGAAGGCAGCAAGGGAGCTCTAACTTAGAGGGAGCTCAACATGGTCATGGAAGAGATGATCAGCGTGCACGGCGAATTGATGAGTGCTTCAACTGTGGAAAGAAGGGTCACTTCGCTCGAGATTGTTGGTCGGAGAAAAATATAGCACAAGCAAACATGGTGATGTCAAAAAGCCATCGAGATACAGATGATAGTGAAGAGGAGTGGGATGTTTAAGCATCATTCGCTACAACAAAGCTTGTTGACTTCACACAGGGAGAGGAGTATCTTGACAAGGGAGATGACCTGATCGAGCCGGATGAGAAGGCACTTGTAGCCATAAACTCACAAGTCATAAATTATAACAACGATTGGATCATCGATTCAGGCTGCTCCAACCACATGACGGGCGACAAGGAGAAACTGCAGACCATGTCCGAATATAAAGGAGGAAGCGTTGTTATGACCGCTAATAACTCTAAGTTGCCGATTACTCACATCGGTAACACAATAATTGTGCCTCGCTTCAGTCCTAATCAAGTGCAATTGCAGAATGTCTACCAAGTCCCTGGAATGAAGAAGAATCTATTGTCAGTATCTCAACTGACAAGCTCCGGCAACTACGTAGTCTTCAGTCCTAAAGATGTAAAGGTGTATCGAAATTTAAAATACTCCGGTACTCCGATCATGGAAGGTCAAAGACTATAGTCCATCTATGTAATGTCAGCAGAAAAGGCATACGTGAAGAAGATGCGAAAGAATGAAACAGCAGACCTATGGCACGCAAGACTAGGGCATGTTAGCTACCACAAGCTAAAGATAGTAATGCAGCGGTCAATGCTCAAGGGTCTTCCTCATATAGAGATTCGTGGAGATACCATTTGTGCTGGATGTCAATATGGTAAGGCACATCAGCTACCCTATAAGGAGTCCGAGTATAGAGCAAAAGAATCGTTGGAGCTAATTCATTCGGATGTTTTCAGGCCAGTCAAACAACCATCAATAAGTGGATGTCGCTACATGGTAACCTTCATCGACGACTTCTCCAGGTATGTCTGGGTGGACTATATGAAAGAAAAGTTTGAGACACTAGAAAAGTTTAATAAGTTTAAGGAGAATATAGAAAGTGAAGTTGATAAGAAGATCAAGTGCCTGCGCACCGTCAATGGAGGTGAGTACACATCGGGAGAGTTCTATGACTACCTCAGAGATTATAAAATTTGACGGCAGTTGACTTGCTCTGAGACTCCACAGCAGAACGGTGTGGCAGAAAGAAAGAATCGACATCTTGCAGAAATATGTCGAAGCCTGATGCACGCAAAGAATGTGCCTAGTCGCTTTTGGGCAGAATTCATGAAGACGGCGGTGTATATTACAAATCGATTACCACAAGCAAGGCTCAGATTTATTTCACCATTTCAGAAGCTATGGAATCTCAAGCCAGCTGTAAGCCATTTAAAAGTCTTCGGGTTCGTATGCTATGTATTCGTACCTGATCACTTGCGTGCCAAGTTTGATAAGAAGGCATTGCGATGCATCTTCATCGGCTATGACAATGAGAAAAAGGGATGGAAGTGTTGTGATCCTAAAATCGATAAATGCTATGTTTCACGCAATGTTGTCTTCGATGAAGCATCATCTTGGTGGTCTCAAGAGGTAACACTGCTAGACTCTAAAAATTTAGAAGTCAAGTTACAAGAGAAACTACATAAGGAAAAACAAGAAGATAATAATTCACCGAGTCCAGAAGCCCTAGAGCAACAAGGCACTCTAGAAGATTTCACACAACCTAGTCCTTCTGCAAACTCATGGAGGACAGGAGTATATGAAGCACCTGAAGAGCCTCGACCAAGTCAAATGGAAGAGATAGAAGATGAGCCACAACAACTTCGAAGATCGAGGAGACAGAAGAAGCCAAATCCCAAGTACGCCAATGCAGCTCTTGCTGAAGTAGATAGTTTTAAGGAGCCAACTACCTTTCAAGAAGCAACTAAGAGCGTTGAATGGAGAAAGGCAATGGAAGAAGAGATAGCAGCTCTATTGCAGAACCAAACATGGGACTTAGTGCCGAAGCCCAGAGATGTGAAGCCCATATCATGTAAATGGGTTTATAAGGTAAATACTCGTCCAGATGGGTCTATCGAAAGATATAAGGCTCGATTGGTAGCTCGTGAATTCTCACAACAGTATGGACTGGACTATGATGAGACATTCAGTCCAGTAGCTAAAATAACTACAATACGCGTCCTTCTAGCCTTGGCAGCAAATAAGTCATGGAAGTTATGGCAGATGGATGTGACTAATGCTTTTCTACATGGAGAGCTAGATCGAGATATATACATGGAGCAACCAGAAGGCTTTGAAAATCGTGAACATCCAGAATATGTCTGTAAGTTGAGGAAAGCTCTCTATGGACTAAAACAAGCTCCACGAGCATGGTACAGTAAGATAGCAGAATTTTTGGTGCATAATGGGTATGCACTAGCACCAACAGATTCAAGCATGTTCGTAAAATTTGAAGAAGGGAGACTAGCAATAGTGCTAGTGTATGTAGATGACCTTATCATCACTGGAGATAACGAATTAGAAATTCATCGAATTAGAGAGAACCTGGCGGTACGATTCCAAATGAAAGAACTTGGAGAGCTCAAGCACTTTCTTGGGCTTGAGGTAGAACGAATAGAAGAAGGGATATTCTTGCACCAACACAAATATGCAAAAGATCTCCTGCAGAAATTTGGGATGCTAGAATGCAAGTCAATCACAACTCCTATGGAGGTAAATGCAAACGTTTGTGCAGAAAAAGGCAAAGAGTTGGAGGATTTGACTACATACAGACAATTGGTCGGTAGTCTAATCTATCTAACTATTACAAGGTCTGACATCTCATTTGGAGTTGGAGTAGCAAGCCGGTTTATGCAAAAACTAACAAAACCTCATCTAGGAGTAGTTCGACGAATATTGAGGTATGTAAAAGGAACACTTGACTTTGGAATACTATACAGGAAAGGAGAATCACTGCAAGTCATTGAACATTGCGATGCGGATTTCGCTGGAGATCATGACACTCGCTGATCAACAACAGGGTACGTATTCAGTCTTTGATCAGGAGCAGTATCATGGTGTAGTAAAAGGCAATCAACAATGTCACTTTTGACTACCGAGGCGGAGTACAGAACAGCAGCAATGGCAGCCCAAGAGAGTACATGGTTACTGCAACTGTTGAGTAATCTGCATCAGCCAGTCGACTATCCGGTACCTCTCCATTGCGACAATCAATCAGCTATTCGGTTGGCAGAGAATCCAATTTTTCATGTGAGAACGAAGCACATAGAGATCCATCATCACTACATAAGAGAAAAGGTGCTACAAGGAGAAATACAGATGCAACCAATCAAGAGTGAAGACCAAGTAGCGGACATTTTCACCAAGAGCTTGAATCCTTCTAAGTTTACAGAATTTCGAGAACGACTTGGAATGATTGCAAGAGCAAATAAAGTTGGTGATGAGGGGGAGTGTTAGAAAATTTCACCAACTTAGATTGTTCTAGAACTTCTCTCTAGAAATATCCTACAAAATATCTACCAAGAAGTTTCTAGGAAGATACAAGTATATGGTTAGTATTTGTTCTTCTAGAAACTTCTATTAATGTATGGCTAGGATTGATTCTTCCACACACTTCCTAACCCTCTTAAGCAACTATAAATAGGGGTCTTAGACTCTCATTTGAGTAAGCAAGCAAGAAGTGAGCTTGAGAGCTTGAGTGTGTAGTGTAAGCTTGTGTGAGTGTCCACCAAAATAAGAGAGTTGTGTGATAGTGAGGTGTTCTTGTAAGAGTGAAATTTGTACTCTTTAGTGTTCTATCAATAAAAGTTCTCTTTGTGTAAAGAGTTGTATTCTCCAAAAGCCAACAACAAGAATTGACAACAATAGAAGAAAGTTTATTTGGAAACATAGTAGGACGGACATAGGACGGACAAGGGAGGATACAACCTAGTTTGTTAGGACAAGTTTGTTGTTCGAAGGAAGAGGGAGGCCTTGGTGTGTTAAATCTTCGGGATATGAACAAAGCACTGCTTGCACGTTGGTGGTGGAAAATCTTGGTACAATCCTAAGGCGCTATTGCCTCTTTGTTGTCATATAAATATGTTTCAAGATCCGGATACAACCTAGTTTGTTGGGGACAGGTTTGTTGCTCGAAGGAAGAGGGAGGCCTTGGTGTGTTAAACCTTCGGGAAATGAACAAAGCACTGCTTGCACGTTGGTGATGGAAAATCTTGGCACAACCCTCAGGCGCTATTGCCTCTTTGTTGTCACATAAATATGGTTCAAGATCCGGATTGCGGAATTGGACACCTAGAAATTCTCAAACTTGTTCAAGATTTTGGAAGGGAGTTACTAATGTGTAGGATGCATTCTAGGCGGGAATTGCTTTCACACTCAGTAACTGAACTCGCATTAAATTTTGGAAGGATAGATGGTGCATGTGGTGAGTTGACTCTATGGCAATTATTCCCTAATCTTTTCTCCTTTACTAGGGAACCCAATAAAATCATGGCTTCCCATTGTATTTTTAACAACCTACCATCTAGTCAGATTTGGCAACAAAAACAAGAACTACTTACGCTTCAGCTGACAGGAAATCTAATAATGACAGGAAAGACGTGCTGCTTTGGCGATGGGAT
The DNA here is from genome assembly GCA_012295165.1 of Asparagus setaceus. Taxonomy (NCBI): domain Eukaryota; kingdom Viridiplantae; phylum Streptophyta; class Magnoliopsida; order Asparagales; family Asparagaceae; genus Asparagus; species Asparagus setaceus. The sequence goes on along the minus strand of CM022709.1, from coordinate 31,910,905 downwards.
CTTAGAAATCCTTTCATTGTTAGATCAATGTATAGATTTCTTAATTTTGGTGGGTATAAATCGGCAACGGCTAAGTTAGTACGGACCTCTAGAGCATCTATGAAAGTTAGAGCCTTTTTGTGGCTTGCTATTAGAAATGGCATCCTGACATGGGACAACTAAATCAACCGTAGATGGCAGGGACCTAATGTCTGTGTCCTCTGTCTTTCAAATGCTGAAATAGTAGAATATTTATTCCTCCATTGTTCTTTCACGAATGCTCTTTGGGTCAATATTAGGTTGTACTTCCATGGTGTTGAACAACCATGATATTTATGTGATATTCAGTTTCCTTGGAGCAGGGCTAGGTTAAAAAGTCATATCTATCTTTATGATGCTTAATTACAGCAACCACTTGTTGGGCAGTCTGGCGTGAAAGAAATAATAGAACTTTTAGAAGCAATGCAAGATCTGCATCACATATATTTCTACACATGCTTGCTGACTTTTTACTGTGGACAGATTCGCTGTCAGAGGAAACGAGGGACGGAGCTATTGCACGATTAGCTAATGCCAACTTGCGCCATCATGTTCAAGATGATTATGATGATCGAGAATTTCTAGGGCATGATGCGTTGATGGGCGATCATGAGGGAGGTTCCGATAGTGAATAGTCCCTCATCTGGCTTATGCACTCTTCCACTGAGCATCACTATTTGTACTATGCCTATGTGGCCTTTTGTATGATTTTGATACTTTGTAAGGAGAGTGCTATATTTTGTATTAATATGTTTCGTTAAACTTTTTTTTAATGAAATGCGAGGGATCTCCTATTGTTTTTAAAACAAAAAAAAGGGCCACCGGAAGAATTTCAAGAGGCGTGGAAGATGATATTTAGGGGTTCTGTGAATAACTACGAATAATTTTACGTACCAGATTAAAAGTGACAGGCTTCAGATCTGCTAGGAAGCGAAACATAGAAATGCATTCAAATTTCTACTGTATCGAATCAAGGATACCAGTAAAGCAAAAACCAGGTAATATCTCGATGGAAAAGATGGAGGCAACAGGAGTTATCACGGGTGTGCGCGAGTCTCTCTTTTTTTTTTTGGGTTATTTTTGTGTGTGTGTTTGGGGTGCATGCGTGTGTTCATGCGCACAGATGTGTGTGCAGAAAGGTGCCTAGGGGAATATAAGAGAATCACACGGATCAACTCGAATGAAATATGATTGGTAGCTTCCAACTCTGAGTCATTTCAATCAACTACATTTTTAAGTAGAGTTGAGCAGATTTCTTCTTGAATACACCGTTCACTCAATACTTAAAATTCTCATTAGGAGTTAGGACTTAAAAACGATGCAGATTTCAAATAACACCCCTATAAGATGAAGGGAAAATAAATTTCGATGTCACACCCAAGTTGAACTTTTGTGAACCCAGTGGCAATCAAAGTGGATCTCAACGTAAAAACAATTGCCTTTTATTTAAGTGATCATCAACAGTCGTTATTCTAGTCAAATTTCGGTTATTAAAAACAAAGGCAAATGAAATGAAAATGCTAGCGACTGTCAACAAAATCAGAGAAGACGCAAGTACCCCATCTGTTACAATGTTGCAAAACTAGATCCATGAATTAATGAAAGGCAAGCAATATAATGAAGTCAGCAATTAACACTTGAGTGTTTGAGAAATATAAGACTATCAAAAAGCAATACCTAATCAAAGTTATATCCACGTTGGAAGTTGGAACCATGTTTAATATATAGAATGATAGAGCAAAGTTGATAAAACATGAAATAAAGAAAAACAAATGTGCCGTTTAATCAAACCTGAATCAATGCCGTGAAGATAGCAAAAACCACATAGAGATCAATGATCAGCAATAAATCATAAGAAGCTATTATTCAATTTCATTTGATTTTTATGGTGATCAAATAAGTTCCAATAAAAAATGAGGTTGGCAAAGAGGAACACTATTTGAGAAGATTCCTATGTGAATTTGACAAAATTATAGATTGACTGTTGGCTCATACTCCAAGTGGATGCCAATTCCTATTAAAGATAAACTTGCCAACAAATAGCAGCCAAGATGGCAGGTTGGGAAGTCCCTTACTAGCCATTTAATAAGGTTTTTTTTTTCCTTCCAATATTGGTCCCCAAATCTTCCATATTCTGATATTATCCCCCAAATCATTAAGAATTAGTCCCCCAAATCTTCATATTTTGAAATTAGTCTCCCAAATCTTTTAAATATTTTGAAATTAGTCCTTCTAGTTAGCAACTGGCTGAAGGGTTTGGGGGACTAATTTCAATATATTAATATTTGGGGGACTAATTTCAAAATATGAAAAGGACTAATGTCAAAAAAAAATAAACCTGATTAAAGGAAGGAACCTCATGGTTTTTCTTTAAAATTTGTAAATTATAATTATCAATTGGACAGGATATAACATTATCATGTGAACTCCTCTACAGCTAAAGAAACAAACACATTCATCTAAATTAAGAATATTTATAAGTAAGGCACCAACAACAAACTTCAGCTAGTTAATTCTAATTGATCCTTTATCACATTAGTTACATATACTCTTTTAATAGTTTCTCTACAAATTGGTTTTATTGATGGCTCTTATAGTGCCATCGCAAGGAGCAGAGAAAACCTTTCACACTAAAATAAAAATGAAGCCGAAAACAACACCAAGTAGCAAAACTAGTACCCATAAACCAAAAGCAAATCCATTTTCATGCCAAAATTAGATCTTTGTTCTAAATCCACTCCTTTCTCTATTAAAATTATGCATTGCATACAAAAGAGGATAAATAAATAACATAACTTACTCAATTAACTCAACTGTTACTGTAATATTATTAATCTAATAAACTAGTTACTAATTAAGTTAACAATAGCTTAACAACTTAAGTGAAGTGAGCATAAACTTAAACTATACCAAGAGTAAATTATAATTACAAACTATGACATCCAGCAGCGATTTTTCACATCAGCTAGCCTAATTAACAAACTAGTTAACTCTAAAGGGCCTAAACTAAGTGATTAACCAGGTAACAGTGAACTAAAACAATACATTAAATACAATTGAAAAAAAAAATTAACTAATGGTCTCTTTGAGAGGAACATGGATTTGGGCCCTGGATTTAAAATCTTGGTAGCGCAAATCAAAATTCTTTGTTTGCGATTATGGGCCTAACTTTTAAATCAGATATTTTTGATGGGTGGATTTAAGACCCGAAAAATGGGTCTTAGCCCAACCTTTGTTATTTCTAAAATCCCAACAACTTCATATCTTCCCTCCTCAAAAAAACGATCACCTCCAAAGTTTTCATCTCTCAAAGAGGCGCTTGTCCACTAAACTTTTTATCCCTTCATTATGCTTTGTGATTTGTGCTACACATCAATGCTATCTTTGAGATTTGTGCATTTATTTTTATCACATGCTAGCACAAATCTCAATACAAAATCAATGGATAAAAAAGTTGGTGGACAAATGATTCCTATCCACTTAAGTTTATAGGAGCTTTACTCTCACTATCTCTCTCTCTCTCTCTCTATATATATATATATATATATATATATATATATATATATATATATATATATATATATATATATATATATATATATATATATATATATAGACATAGACACAGACACACACACACACCCCCACACACACACACACACACACACAAATATAAATGATAAAATGAGACGGTGAGCTCAGATTCCTATCATAAGCTAGCCCAACGAAATGATGATCGACACCACCCATCCTGATTTGCACTCATCATGATCTATATGTAGAAAACTTTATATTATTTTGACAATTTTAA
>CM022709.1:31712076-31902076 GCA_012295165.1 Asparagus setaceus | reverse complement strand
TTAATGCAAAAATAGATCTCCACAAGAGGTTAGTTCCACATCCTTGGAAAATAAAAAGCAAAGAAATAAAGAAAAGAGAAAAGAATGAGAAGAAAAGAAATAAAAATAATCTAACTAATTGCAAGGAAATAAATCTATACTACAAATTAAAGACAAGACATGAAAGTAAATTGCATGAAAGTAAATTACATGAAAGTAAATATAAACTACAAAGCAATAAGAAAGAAATGCAAAAGAAATAAAATAGAAACCTACAACTCCTGATCTTCATCTCATCCTCCTTTTGGTCCTTGGATAAGAAGAAGAGAAAGGAAATTGAAGGGGTGAAAAATTTTATTTATTGTGTAATAAAAGTTATAATTTTTGGAAGGTCTTCTCAATTGAGAGTAACCCTCCACTCCAAATAGAGTTTTTACAAAATATTTCACAATCTCAAGCCCTCACTCTACCCCTCTATTTATAAATAACAAGAATCTCTTATAACCTTTGGATTTATCTTGGCCCCTAAGTAACCCTCACAACCATAGGATTTGGCTTAGACCCCAAGCAACCCTCATAACCATAGGATCTCTCAAAATAATCTAGACCATTGATTTAATACTTGAGAGATGGGCTTTGTGGGCTTTACTTATTTTGCATTTAATTTATTTAAAACTCTTGGGCTTCTCTTGAATGCTCTTGGGCTTCTTAGAATTTAACTTGGCCTTCAAATCATTGAATATATATCACTTAAATTTGGATTTCTATCATAACCCGCTGTTGCTGATGAAATTTTAAGAATCTAGTAATTTGAATGGCTCCGTCTCGTCGAGATAGGCCATTTTCATATATAATATATTGAATTCTGCTTTTCGAATTGGGAGATATCGCCTTTTCTTTGCGGTTGACCATCCTGAACACGAATTTGACTTTATTTTCTCCATATTTGATTTGATTCTCCTTTGAAAACCAAGTTATTAATAATTCTGACTAAGAAAGTGATGAGTGTTGAGATTTTACTTCTAAACTTAGTCGTGGGCTTTGGATTTAGGCATTCTGGGCTTCATTAAAGATCTTTTGGGCTTGAAATAATCTTCATTTGGGCTCTTATTCAATAATACTCCATTAGTCTGCAAATTAAGATAAAAATAGTTATTAGCAAGATATTTATTCATATAAAATAGGTAATGAGGGTATAAAATTATAATTAAATTTTGATTATCAAATATCCCCACACCTAAACTTTTGCTAGTCCTCTAGCAAAGAAAGCAAATGAAAGAAAATTCCTAACTTACTTTCGCAGGAATCACGGTTGTATTTAGCACATACAGCAAGTCTTTAAACCCCCGGGTTACCCCAGTGGATGAGTTGTAGTCTCGTGAGGGTTTACAGTGAATATACTCACAAAATTCAGTCAACTTGCCAATTTAAAGAAGTTAATGAAATAATTAATTCATTTGATATATTCAAACATTCCAATTGAAGTTGGTTAATACTCAAGAAAATATTTTTATCATAACTCCAATGTAATTTTCTTAAGAAAATCCTTCCATTATAGTTATACAAAACCAAGTTTAACTCAAAAATTTAAAAGTCTTTGAAAAGAACATGCTAACTCTTTGTTTTAAACAAACTTCAAGTCTTTTAATCCATTTAATTCTTCAAGAACATATACAAATATAACTATATATAAAAACATGGTTAGTATGATTTTTAACTCTTTATTTCTTGGTGATTTTGTTCTTTTAATCGGGCTTTCTAAGTGACCATATAACGAAGTTTTGGGCCAATGAATCCCAACCCAATTGGGCTTAGGTCATTAAGCATAAAAATACTCATTGGGCTTAATTACTCACCAACTTAGGCTTAGTAAAATAGAACCACCAATGATTTTAAGAGAAATTTATTTGGTGCCCATGTTTCAGACTCTTCTTTTGTTAAGTTAGTATAATATATATATGTGTATTGTATATATATTCTGAAAAATATTTGGATCAAGACAACTTGAAAAATTATTTTCAACTCTAAGTTAAGCATGCAAAATTTCATTACTTTAATTAAAAATCCAAGTTAAAACTTAAGTGAAGTATGCTACTTTGAACATCAATTCCTAACAAATTTATTTAGAGTTATCATAAAAGATAAACTTGATATAAAACTAACTAAAGATTAGAAGATTTAAAATCTATCAAATATATCAATTATTAATCAACTCTATTAAGTTGGCAAGTGAAAAAAAGAAAAATTATTTTTTAATATATAAAGAAAAAAATGGTGAGAAAAGAGGAAAATGGCTAAAACAAAGAGGAAAAATGACTAAGCCCACCCCCACCCTTAAATTTTGCATTGTCCTCAATGCAAATTCTATTATGCACAAGGTAAAGCATATAATAATTGAAGCACTTACAGTTATTCGATCAATTCGAACAATGATAAAAATTTTGCAATTACCTTTGATATGAGGGTGATGGAGTCAAAAAATTATTCTCTATATATATCTCTTTTTTTCACAAAATTTATTTACATATATATTTTCTTTTCTTTTTTGTTTTGTTTTGTTTTTATTTTTGTTTTGTCTTGTTTTTTTTTTTTGAAACAAATAATAAACTCTCACATGAGAGAAGAATAAATTCTTTTTATTATTATGAGATAAAAATAAAAATATAGAATAAAAGATGAAACAGAGAATCTCACATTCTACATTAAATCCTACCTTATTGCTGAAAATTCTACCCCGAAATTTAAAGAATTCCAAAATGATATAATCACTGATGTGCTTAAATTCTAAAAATTTCAGGGTTTTTAGTGATGTTTGCAGCAATGGAAGGTAGGTATTAATGGTCGTATGCTTTTTGAACTTATATTCATTATTAACAAAAATTTCATCAAAAATGAAATCTTGTTGTTTTCTATTTTCCAAAAAACTAAGTTCATTAACAAATGGTTCTTCAAATGTTGGCTTCAAGATGCATGTATTCAATATAATTCTCTCCTTCTGAAGGTCTTGATTATTAACCTGGTTACCTGACTGTTGTGAATGGATTGCATTCACTTGAGCTTGAAATGTTGAACTTGACCCTGTGTCCCTTGGGTTGGTCACGGGTTGACTCGGAAATGATCCTTTCTCTCTCTCACTTATAGCGCTAGCTAGTTGACCAAGCTGGGTTTCTAATCTAGCTATGGCTTGAGTGTTGGAATTGAGAATTTGTCCTGTTGATTGCATAAAGGAGTTCATTGTGCTAGATGTTTGAGTCAACAAGTTCGTGATCTGTGTAGAGGTTTTAATCAAGGCTTCTAAACCCCTTTCCAAAATGTTAAGACGTTTCTCAGTATTTGAAGGAATATGATTTGTAGATTGATGATGAGGAAATTGATTTGGAAATAGCTGATTCGGTTGTGAAAAATTGGTTTGAGAACTGAAAGAAACTGCGTTGCCCCTAGGGAATTGTTAGTTTGAAGAGGGAGTGAAATTTTGATTTCCCGAGAAATTACCCTGATTCCATGCAAAATTCGGATGATTTCTCCAGCCTGGATTATAGGTTGGAGAAAATGGATCATTAATCGGATGCTGGAATGCAGCATTCATCTGTTCTAGAGATTGAGTATTTCCTAAGAGTGGACATTGCTCAAACATGGGTCAGAAAGACAGCTATGACAACCGAGACGTAAACTTGATTGATTTGAGCCGAGCTCATTCTTTGGTTTCTAAAGTTTCTAATTTGCGTAGAATTGTAGCCATCTTAGCTTCAGAGGCTATGTTTGACTCTAAGGAAGGACCTCTAGAACTGGATTGGGGAACTGATGAATCACAGTGTTCCCACTGCATGGTTTTCTCAGATAAATTCTCTAAAAAGTTCCAAGCTTCGTCAGTATTTTTCTTCATGAAATCCCCTTGACACATTGACTCTAAGGAAGTTTTTGAAGAATAATCTAATCCTTCATAAATCATTTGGCATAATCGCCACTTTTCAAGACCATGGTGAGGACATTGGATAAGAAGATCTTTGAATTTATCAAAATACTTTTAAAAAGGTTCTCCCGGGATAATTTTAAAATTTTAAATGTTGTTTCTAAGCTTGACCGTTTTGTAGATAGGAAATAATTTTTTTCAGAAAAACTATTACAAATTCACAAAGTTGAGATGGAATCTGTGGGTAAGCTATACAGCCATTTTTTGGCTTTGTCCTTAAGGGCAAATGGAATAAATCGGAGTTTGATTGCATCTTCGGTTAAGTCCCTCATCTTGATCATGAGGCAAACTTCTTCAAATTCGGAGATGAAAATATAAGCGTCTTCGGTTTCTACTCCTAGGAATTTGGGAAGCATGTTAATAAAATGCGGTCTAAGTTTAAAATTTGCTCCATTGACCTCGGGGAGTTTTATGCAAGAGGGGATTGCATTTCTAGTGGGGTAACAAACATCTTGAAGAACAGGTAGGTTGGTATTGGTCATTTCGTTTGGTTCAAGAGATAGATCAAAACGAATTAAATGATTGGTATTATCCCTAACCCAAGTTTGAATACACCAAAATCAAACTTTTTTTTTATTTATGAAAAAGGACAAAAGAAAAAGTTAAGAAGATGATGAGAAAAAGAAAAAGGAAAAACTAACTAAAAGCAAATCAAGGCAATCACTTTTCTATCACCTTAACTTTAGGGTTAAGCCTTAACTTGACTTAGATTAGCTCCTAACAAAAAATTCCCTTAATGAAAAGATCAAAGTTTACTTGGGTAATTAGCCAGGTAAGGATAGTACTAGAGGGAGATCAAAGATCAATTAAGTACCTCTTTCCTTGCGGAGCTACATAACCCTAAACCTTGCCTTAGACATCAATTAATCCAAATAAATTTGGACCGGTTCACTTAAGGATTTCTTGTTCCTTAATGAGCTCGAATCCTTAGGGGCCAACGTCTAATCAGTTTTAAGAGGCTTGGGTAAGTGTAGTGAGGAATTAGTGATTTTTGGGCTAAGGAAAGGGTGATGAAATCCCTCACCTTATCTTGATTAATAGATTTTACCCTTAAAAATATTTTCAAGTGAGTGTCAAATCAAGATGCTCAAATCACTTTGGTGAATTCCTACTATTATATGAAATGCAACCCTAGAAATTAAAAGCAACTAAAAAGGATGCAAAAGAAAAATCTTTTTTATATTTATGGTTAGCAACAAACAATGTGAGAGAGGTGGAAATTATTTGAGTTTATTATCTTGTTAGTCAAAGTCCAAGTGGAGGATATATTTTATTATGGTTAACAAGAAAGAATGTCCACATATTTTTTTCTTTTTTTTATTAACCTAATTGTCTCTAATGTGGTGAACAAACTAAGGGTGGAATTGAAAATACTAGATAGAGAAGTTACCCATGCAAAAGCAATGCAAAGCCTCGTTGGAGGCAAATCCTCAATCTCAAATCTTTAACTCTTAACCTTCAAGCTCCAAGTTCCTACATGTAACACCCGTGAATTTTCGATACGTATTTTTCTAGTATATAAAAAATATTAAATATTACTTTCCGGTATTTGGATATTAAATATTATTGTTTAAAGAGTACTTATAATTTCCTCGATTTTCTGAAATTCTTATGATTTAAATATAGTCTTATATTTACAGTTTTAATTTTTAAATTATAAATTAAAAGAGTTTGGTGAATATTTTCGGTTGATATTTTGATTATTTATATTATTATTGATTTTATTATTATATAGGTAACCCTCAGAACTTAGTATTTTATTATGTGTAATAAATGAATATATTTACATGATATTTACTAGTAGAATCATTCTACTTTCATTTCTGATCTTAACGATTTATTTTATACCGTATAGATTATTTTGTATATGTATAGTTCAGTTCATGCCAATTTATTATCATATGTGCGTTATCAATTATATTTTGGTGAATATTCGTAGTATAAAATTAGCCGTGATGATTGGATAGGTTAGAATTGATCTATGATTAATTTCGTGCTATTTGAAAGTAAGAATGTATTTTAGGATATTTTTAGTATTTATTATAATTATGAAACTATGTTTAAAGAAGTTATTTGGTGAAAATAATTTATTTTGAATAAAAGGTATTTTTAATTAATTGTTATGATTAAAAGAAATTATTTGGGAGAAAAAGAATTTTTGAAATATTTTAAGAGGTTTTGTTGAAAATGAAAAGAAATAGAGGTGATTTATGGAAAAGAAAATAGTTATCGCTCATAAATAATATTAAAGAGAAAAGGTATTTTTGAGATATTGGATAATTATGTCGAGAATTAGTTTAAAGGTGTTCGCGGTAAAAGTTGGTTTGTTATTCATTGCTTCGCTTGAACTTGCTTACGCTTCTTTGGCCTACAACAAAAAATTCAAAAGAAATGCCTTTTATTTTAAGGCGTACAATGAAAATCAAAAAAGATTACAACTTTTATCCTTTTGAACAAACACGAGGATCTCTATTATATCGAGGTCCTCGCCATGGGTTCTTTGCCCGTGCCGGACTTTTGTGTCCGTGGACCACCGCAATTCGATCCGTAGAGACCCTGTTCGAACTACAGACGAAGGGGCTCGCTTCACGAAGGAAACGGCCTAAGGGGATCACACTCACGGCGAGAGGATCGTCAGGGGATCACACTCACGGCGAGAGGATCACGAGCGGTGAGATCTACTAGGAGAAATCACAGCTATCCCCGAGATTAAGACGAAGCTTAACCTAGAGGGTATCTCAGAGTCCGACCAATTCGCCACCTTCCGCTTGTAGATCGGGCGTCGGTGAACTTATGCTGCCGGTGCTTGGGCAGATGCGTCGTGCTTCGTGGATCTCATGAAATTCTTGAGAAGATCTCCGAAATCAGCTCAAAATCCAACCCAAATCTCGTCCAAGCCCCCAAATTCTCTTGAAGAAGCCGACCCTCCCCGAAGATTTACACCCTATTTATACAACCGTAGTGGCTCGCCACTTGCCGCCACCTCTGCCTGTGGCGAGGTGGCTCGGCCAAAGTGGCCGAGCCACTTCGCCACTTGCCGAGGTTCCTCGCCAAGTGGGCCGAGGTGGCTCTACCAAAGTGGCCGAGCCACTTCGCCACTTGCCGAGGCACCTCGCAAGTTGGTCGAGGTGCGCCTTGCTTTCGCATCGCTTTTCCGCCGCTTCCCGCTTTTCATCTCGGGCTTGAGTTCTCTCGTATTTGATTCCGGACTAGTTCTTAGTTCGCTCCGCTCAACGGTCCCGAACCGATCGTCTGCAAGTCCGGCGAAACCGTGTGACGCCGTGGTTTGCCGTAAGGTTCGGCTTTAACGATTCGACGCCTCAGATCATTCGATGGGTTGTCATTCACGACTTCCACGAAGTTGGTTTCGGGATCTTGTAAGTATTTTTCAACGCTTACAGATACTCTCCAAAGCATCTCGCCTCGATTCTTGATGAGTCCGATGCTTTGGACATGATGGTCCCGCCATCACGCACCGAGGGTCCCAAAAGATAGCTTCAAGTCTTCGATTCTTTCAGACCATCCAGTTCTTTGTAGGATTTCTGATAAGATCACGGTGCTGCATTTATTGTCTGACCGCTTGTTAAAACCTTGATTCGAAGCTGGTGGGTGAGTTTTGTTTGTAACTCGTGTCGGTTGGTTGTTGTTTGACTAACCATCAGACTTTTGGACTTATCCGTATGTCGGCGAACTCCTTGTTGGCGACACGTTGGTTGTGCCGAATACATGGAATTTCATCGGCTAATTCTTCCATCATCACATGTGTTGTTGGTTTAACCACAGCGGGAGGACTGATCTTTTCATGGAGATATCCTCCGAGGATTCCTTGTTGAAACAGGAGACCATTTGACTTTCAACCATCGTCCTAGCCTTCAGTCGGCAAGTGCGACGCTTTGACCGTTGTTGGGGTATGATTATCCACGGTGGGTGAAGTTTCTTCGGGACTGGACATATTGTCCGGTGTCGTCATGACTTTCACGCCTCGTCAGATTATTCCTCTCTTGGATATTATGGTGGGAGGAAATTAAGGGTTATCGAGTTATCCTTAAGAATATGGGTTTATTCTCCGTAAACCTCGCTGAGAATTTGGAAACAGCTTTATACTGTAATCCTAGTTGGAGTAGGATTAGGCGACGCTGATTTGCGTCCGGTAATCAAGACGATCGAAGTTATCCCTAAGAATATTTCTTGTGAGAATATCCTTCCGAACTCCTCGACAATTTAGGAAACAGTTTATACTCGTAATCCTAGTTGAGTAGGATTAGGTGACGCTGATTTGGCGCTCTGCATCCAAGACGATCGAAGTTATCCCCGAGAACATTCTTCCCGAACTCCTCGACAATTTAGGAAACAGCTTTATACTGTAATCCTAGTTGAGTAGGATTAGGCGACGCTGATTGGCCGATGTAATCCGCACGATCGAAGTTATCCCTAAGAATATTTCTTGCGAGAATATTCTTCCGAACTTCTACAATTTAGGAAACAGCTTATACCGTAATCCTAGTTGGAGTAGGATTAGGGCTTACGCTGATTGGCGCCGATGTAATCCGCACGATCGAAGTTATCCCTAAGAATATTTCTTGCGAGAATATTCTTCCGAACTTCTACAATTTAGGAAACAGCTTTATACTGTAATCCTAGTTGGAGTAGGATAAGGTGACGTTGATTTGCGTCGGTGCAATCCGCACGATCGAAGTTATCCCCGAGAACATTCTTCCCGAACTCCTCGACAATTTAGGAAACAGCTTTATACTGTAATCCTAGTTGGAGTAGGATTAGGCGACGCTGAATTGCGCCGATGTAATCCGCACGATCGAAGTTATCCCTAAGAATATTTCTTGCAGAATATTCTTCCGAACTTCGACAATTTAGGAAACAGTTTATACCGTAATCCTAGTTGGAGTAGGATTAGGCGACGCTGATTGGCCGATGTAATCCGCATCGATCGAAGTTATCCCTAAGAATATTTCTTGCAGAATATTCTTCCGAACTTCTACAATTTAGGAAACAGTTTATACTCGTAATCCTAGTTGGAGTAGGATAAGGTGACGTTGATTTGCGGTCCAAGCACGATCGAGTTATCCCTGAGAACATTCTTCCGGGAACTCCTCGACAATTTAGGAAACAGTTTATACTCGTAATCCTAGTTGGAGTAGGATTAGGCGACGCGTTGATTTGCGTCGGTGCAATCCGCACGATCGAGTTATCCCTAAGAATATTTCTTGTGAGAATATCCTTCCGGGAACTCCTCGACAATTTAGGAAACAGTTTATACTCGTAATCCTAGTTGGAGTAGGATTAGGTGACGCTGATTTGCGCCGGTGCAATCCGCACGATCGAAGTTATCCCCGAGAACATTCTTCCCGAACTCCTCGACAATTTAGGAAACAGCTTTATACTGTAATCCTAGTTGGAGTAGGATTAGGCGACGCTGATTGGCCGATGTAATCCGCACGATCGAAGTTATCCCTAAGAATATTTCTTGCAGAATATTCTTCCGAACTTCTACAATTTAGGAAACAGCTTTATACTGTAATCCTAGTTGGAGTAGGATTAGGCGACGCTGATTGGCCGATGTAATCCGCACGATCGAAGTTATCCCTAAGAATATTTCTTGCAGAATATTCTTCCGGAACTCCTCGACAATTTAGGAAACAGCTTATACCGTAATCCTAGTTGGAGTAGGATTAGGCGACGCTGTTCAAGGCCGATGGGGCCTCACAGGTGTTATTCTGCCGAATAAATCTTCAGAATCTTTCCAAACTTGGCGGAGGGAGTAGGAGCCAATCAACGGACTGATTTGGCACTATTTTGACATCCGGATAAGGTTCCAATTAGGACTCCTAATTAGGGGCTGATTAGAGTCCTAATTAGAATTGATTTGGGCTCCAATTAGAATTCCTACTTCTTGCCAAATAGGAGTCCTTGTTCAAAGAGGATTGGGTCCATATGGGGTTGTTATAAATACCCATAATCCCTCCTTCTCCTACATAGGCCGCCCCCTCTGTGCTTTCCTCTTGTTTTCATCTCGCCTCGCTGCCTCATCTCTCAAACAACGAGGTACGTGCGTGCACGAGTGTTTTACGACGCCTTTTTTTTCTTCTTCTTCTTTTCTTTCTCCCCTTTTTTTGTTTTGTTTTGTTTTGTTTTGTGCATGAACAGGTGCACCATCAACAAGGTGGGAGAACGAGGGCTGAACGGCTGCGCTGATCGGCATCGCGGGCGACGGATTAACGATACTAAGGGCTCGGGCCAAGGGAGCTCTGGCGCGGGCCTGGCGCACTAAGCCGGCGGCCTGCGCACTAAATACTGGCGCTGGCACCGGTGCCTCTGGCAAAAATACTGGTGCGGCTCGGGTGCACTGTGTCGCTGCTCAGCGCTGCCAGTAAATACTGGCGCGTGCCTGGGCGCAAGACAGCTGCACCCGGGCGGCTTGGTCATTTGGGTCCGCTTGTTGGTACTGATTATGGCTACCGGTATTTCTTGATGCCTTTTGTTAATTAATTTTTGACCGCATATCTGACTTTATTTGCCTTCTTTGCGTTTCCGATGTCGCCGCTAAGATCTCATGTTCGAGGGTCGATCAACTCGCGACGCCACGTGAATGCACACCTCCTTCTTTCGTGTGCCGCCTTATCATATTCTCATACAAATATGCATTGTATCCCCGCCGCTCTCCTTTGTGAGGCGATTGGAAGAGCCGAATCCTCCTTTGTGGGGACCGACGTCAGATTGTGTTTACTCGCTACGACCCGCTTTGTTCTCCTTTGTGAGGCGATTGAAAGACGAGATTCTCCTTCGTGAGGATTGGGGCTTCAAAGATCACCCGCCTCGATATCCTTAACGGAGCGATTTCATACCGCATTTTGCTTCAGAGAACGGATATATATTGTCGCTTTGTTTACGCTGACTACATTTATCGTTCTCCGTATTCGATACGGTGAAATCATACCGCTATAAGGTCGTGACTCAATCTATGTAAGATGAATTCAACGCCATTTACTAACTGAATTTTCTCGATTTCAGTTGATTATTCCTCGAGCTTTTCCAGCCTACGCGGTTGATGGACGCCATAGTGACTATTATTCCACGCGGTGATGATCCCGCGATTTTTATCTCGCCGATTTATGACATCAACGGAGACGATCCAGTCAGATTTGAGGGGAGTTCCCGCCTCCGATTGGTCACCGATGCGCCACTTGTAAGGGACACCAGCCTCTATCGAACCTTATGAAAGAAAGATTATCTATTCGGCACTCCGCTTAAGGATCCGGATACGCCTTTTGTCGAGCGAAGGTGGTTGAACCAAGACGACGGAGGTCCCTTGTATATTCCTCTGATACTCGCCGCTCATTGACTGATTTCAGACACCATGCCGCGGACACACGATGTCCCGGCCCGACCGGGAGCGCGGATCATATTCATTGCGGATTTATTCGCCAGCCTGCCCGTTCCAACAGAATCGCCATCGCCTTCACTTGTAGGGCTGGACACACCGCGATGAGCTTTTTGTTCCCGCCGACTTCAAGAATCGCCTCGCCAGGGCGAGATGCCGCCATCTAGTCATAGATTTTACTACTGGGTTCACTCATCGTAAACATTGGTGGGTCGCCGACCAACTACGCCCTCACCGATGGGATGGAGAACTTCGTGCTTGCGGTTCAGATTCGCGATTCGTACACCATGTATGGCCTTCCAATCATGCCAATCATTTCTTCGCCTTATTTGAGCTCTACAATCCGATTCAAATACATTTTTCACAAAACACGGCGAAGCAATGGGTTTCTACATGAGATGTATCGATTCCGATTTACCCATGGGGAAGATGTCAGACAAGAGTATTTTCCTTCCAATCGAACCGAGCCTACCAAGAAACACACACCGATCGTCACAAAATTTTGTGGGACCTCACTTGTCATTATCATATAGCTCGCCCAATCAACCTTTGCCAAAAAGGAAATCGCAAGTGAGTTCAAGCAATTTGCCAATTACTTGTTCCAAAGATTTGAGGACAAGTCCGGCGAGGAAATATGTGAACTGCCACCGCCACTCCTTCAAGGTTAATGAACTGATCGAGAGGTCCGAGGCTAACTCTTATACGCCACTACCAAGACGGTTTCCCCGTGGACCAAGTTTGCAACCTTTCGGGCATGCGTAAAGCCTATCCAACCGACTCCACTCTTCTAGCCGCTATCTTGCACCAAGCTAAAGAAGTGTGTGGTTCCATATCAATCTGATGATGCTTTACCCGGAGGTCCTTTACCCCGCAGCTCAGCCTTGCCCACAAGAAGGAACTCTCTCCTTCCCAGAATGGTGGCCAACATTCATCGTGGATTGCGCACATATAGTCCTACAAGCATCGTAGAAAAGACGAGCCATCATCACGCATTCCTTCCGTCCCAGTAGAGCTCCCATATACCTATTTGATGGCCCGCTGGTCCTTTTCATCTCACATGATGTCAAGACCGTTCACGATTCGCCTACTCCTTTCTTGCGTAGAGGATTGCGATGGAAGGGCGCGGCTTTACAGAGATCAAGAAACGATGCAGATTCATAAAGGGTGGATCTTTTCCAGATGTTTTCCTCGATTCTCTGGTCAATATGGTGAGTCCTTGGTCGACGAGGAGGTGCCAAGACACAATGACTTCACTTGACATTGGTCGCTTCAATGGCTAGTGAACATCGTGCCGTATCTCACTTCTCCGAGTAAAGGAAGAATGCTTCATTGAGCCTTATTTTCCTCGCCGCTTTGCTCGCCAGCCGTTACGCACCAACTTTATGTTGGGAACCCGAGCCGAAATTCCGTGACTGCGGTGGACTCGTGGATGCCCTTCAAGCATGGTTGTGGAGTGTCATGGGATGTACCGGTGCTAGATTCAGCCTCCCGAGCTCGCACTGCCACCGAATCGATATTCCTCCATTGTAGTTGGCTATTAGTAGCTAACGAAGCGGGTCCCTCAGAAGGGCCATCTCGATTTGGTAGCCGGCATATGAAGTCGGCGCCGACACCTAAGATGCCGCCAAGCTCGAGAGGAAGGCCGCCAATCTCATCCGGCCGAGATCAAGAGGAGTTCCAATCCGGCGCCGGGATTTTAGGAGAGGACCAAGGTGAGGTCGCAGCTTATGAGAAGGACCTCGATTTCTCTCCTTTTCCACTTCGCTTTTCCTCCTCTATTGATTTCTCATTCAATCAATTTTCGTGAAAACTGTTGAAGAAGAAGAATTTCAACCCTCTCAGGGTTAAACGAAAGAGGTTAGCCCATAAGAATCGCGGAACCTCTGGCCTTGATATAGACTTGACCAAGAATAATCCAACAAGGACGGAGGTAACAATTCACCGTGATGTTATCTCAAAATTTTCGCTTTTGAGACCGACATTTTTCATTTCATGCATGCAGGTTTTAGGGATTATGATCCTGCTTTGATTTTCCTCCCCACAATTCTCTCACGAGCCTCCGCTTCTTGCCGAGCCAAGTTTTACTCAACAAATGTATGGAGCTATATGAGGAGGCCGATGTAGGACCTGATTCGTGAACCCACATCTAACATCGATAATTCCTCTTCTCGATGGCTTAATGCGAGAATTGAACCACTCGGAATTCATACCCCATTAATTGCCTCTTCGCTTTTTGCTCTTTTAGAGGGATTGCAGAGACAAATGCACAAACCGACTAAGCAAGCTAACCCCACCTGTAGGGAAGTAGCTTTACCTATTGTTTGACTTAATTGCATTCGCCTTCCTAATGCCTTTTTTAGACTTCTCCATGGAAGATTTCGTGGAATCGGGTTATATGGCAACACTTCCATGGATGACTCGCTACGCCGCTGGTCACGGGGATGGAGGAAGATTTACCCGGGCTACCGGTCCCCAAGAAGGTAAGAATTTTCTTCGATTAATTATAGGATCGACCGCTTGGCTAATTACCACTATTATTAAAAGAGGTCGAGACATTCCATTTGTGCAAATGGCAGGTACTCCTCTTTCCTCGCCGCCTAATCGCCTACCACAATGACCGTTGAGATAGATGAGCACACCGAGGGCTCACCACTGCTGACAAAGATCCCAAATGGGATAGATACCGTAGACTCTTAGCCTCCAAACTACAATCAAGGAGACTGTAAGGGTCTTTAGCCAAATAAGCTTTTGCCCATTTTTACCGAAAATTCTAAAGTCCTCTTTCCTCGGCAGAGCCTACATCTCGACTCCATGACCCGTGAGAGCGCTGATGCCGGATGAAGATCCATCCCATCTTATTATTTGTTTGAAGTACGCCATTCTTTCTCTCGTGAACACGGTGATCGAAAAGGTCCTTCATGGGCTTTTCATCGCCAAAGCCATCGCTGATCCCCTGATGGCCTTGATACGGATATAGGTTATCCCGAAAGCCGCTCGTGCCATTGTTGATGACCTCGCCCATCCGGAGGGAAAGCTCGTGAGATCGCGGGTAGCCGGGCCTCATATGTAGCTGAATGCCGGCATGGCGCCTGCTTTTTACCGGGCTCAAGTCCGAGACCGCTACCACCAGCCCGGGCTGTTGTTGCCGACATATTCTTCCTAAGCCACATCCGTGACCGATATTGTGGTGAGTGAGAGGATAATACCGCCGTGGAGAGCTCCATGCCGAGGAAGATAGACGAGCAGCTTGAGTCGGCCAAGGCCAACAAGGAAGAAGCCCTCACGCTATGCCTAGGGAGCTCGACCGTCGGGCGTAAACCGGCCGAGCTCGAGGAGGCAACCACGAAGACACGAACACCGATGAGGAGTCCTTCAGTGCCGAAGGTGTGAAGAACTCCACCAGCTTACGATGGTGAAGTGTCTCACCAACAACAAATCCTTTGTCATAGACTTGATGTTTAAACAATGTAGCTCCTTCTATATTTGCTTCAAATGAATAAGATCTATTCCCTTCATTGTTTATTATGATTCTTTACTCGCCGTAAATAATTAACCATAATACTTATAGGATTTTGGCAAACCTCACCATCAACGTTTGTTAGCCTTTACCAACCACCGCTTGAGTTCTAGCGTGCGAATTATCGTGATCCGCTCGCACGTGACGCTGTGCTAAAAGAATGAAACCCTTCTAGACTTGTTGCTATGATATTGAATACATAGGTTTCGACTCTTTACGCAAGAGACCACCGCAACGCTGACATACACGAGACTCATCCCTTCTTAGGCTTCGATCTAAATACCCTAATCGAACTCGGTGTTTTCTTCACCGAGAAAGACTAAACCGCAACGCTGTTAGCGCTGGCTTTATCCCTTCTTAGGCTTCAGATAAAATGCCCCTGTAATCAACTCGTGTCTTCTTCAATCGGAGAAAGACTAAACCGCAACGCTGTGAGGCGACTAGGGTTATTGGCCAACCCCAACCTTCAACGGTTTGATGAGCCTTCACCAACTACCGCTTGAGTTGGGCTAGCATGTAGATTATTAAACCGCTCTACACACAACGCTGTGCTAAAAGAATGAAACTCTTAGACTTAATGCTACGATGTTGAATATGAGGCTTCGCCTTTTCATGGGAAGACTAACCGCTAACGCTGCAGTTAGCGCTGGCTTTATCCCTTCTTAGGCTTCTGGATAAAATACCCTTAATCAAACTCGTGTCTTCTTCAATCGGAGAAAGACTAAACCGCAACGCTGCGAGGCGCTGGCTTTATCCCTTCTTAGGCTTCGGATAAAATGCCCCAGATGAATCTTGGTGTCTTTTGACCGAGAATGATCGAACCGAAGAAGAAAGAAGAAAGGACCTCCACCGAGAACCAAGAGACTCAGTGACCTTCAAAGGACAACCTGGTCTGAAAATCTCGGCGCATACCTTCAGTCGGCGCTACCTAGGAGAGAGATGGAACTAAGAGTGGGATCTCCACTCGAGAACCGAAAAGACTCAGGTGACCTTCAGTCGGACAACCTGGTCTGAAAATCTCGGCGCATACCTTCAGTCGGCGCTACCTAGGATGAAAGATGGAACTAAGAGTGGGATCTCCACTCGAGAACCGAAAAGACTCAGTGACCTTCAAAGGACAACCCGTCCGAAAATCCCTACAAGATACCTTCACCGGGCCACCTAGGAGAGAGATGGAACTAAGAGTGGGATCTCCACCCAGAACTCAAGAGACTCAGTGACCTTCAAAGGACAACCTGGTCCGAAAATCCCTACAAGATACCTTCACCGGCGCTACCTAGAGAGAGATGGAACTAAGAGTGGGATCTCCACTCCGAGAACCAAGAGACTCAGTGACCTTCAAAGGACAACCTGGTCTGAAAATCTCGGCGCATACCTTCAGTCGGCGCTACCTAGGAGAGAGATGGAACTAAGAGTGGGATCTCCACTCGAGAACCGAAAAGACTCAGTGACCTTCAAAGGACAACCCGTCCGAAAATCCCTACAAGATACCTTCACCGGCCACCTAGAAGAGAGATGGAACTAAGAGTGGGATCTCCACTCGAGAACCGAAAAGACTCAGTGACCTTCAAAGGACAACCTGGTCCGAAAATCCCTACAAGATACCTTCACCGGCGCTACCTAGGATGAAAGATGGAACTAAGAGTGGGATCTCCACTCGAGAACCGAAAAGACTCAGGTGACCTTCAGACGGACAACCTGGTCTGAAAATCCCGGCGCATACCTTCAGTCGGCGCTACCTAGAGAGAGGGATGGAAGGAACCCTTCCGTTTGTCACGAAAGGATCTTACGCTTGGAGAGGAAGAATTTTATATTCTATCTCCCTGGGAGAGGATTTTGTGGGCCTCTTGTTCATAGAAGGAATCAAGAGGGTACTTTGGTAATGTACCAGAAGATTTGTAGACCTACCGTCAAGGAATTTGATCGGTGGGGGAAATTATGATGGAGGATAAATCTAGGGTTATCCTCATGGAAAGTGGGTGGAACATCCCACGAGGAACTTCCCGTCGAAACGGGTTATCCTCAAGATACTAGGGGTAGTATTTCTTCAGAACTTCCCATTTATCTAAGATTAATTGCCGGCCGCCATTTTGGGTAATTAGGCGGTATGCACCATTAGAGTAGACCGCTTCTATTAAAACGGACCTCCCATTTAGGTTCGAATTTACCTTTCTTTTGAAGTGAGGATTATCGGTCGCCGAGCAAATGAGGACCAAATCTCCTTCTTTGAAACTCCGTTGTCGTACTTTCTTGTTGAAAGCTCTCGACATCCTAGCTTGGTAGAACTCAATGCATTGTTGAGCCTCCAGGCGCTTCTCATCTAACATCTCGCTCTTCGAGACGCTTCGATGTTGTTCTTCTCGCCATCTCTTGGAAAGGGCTGGCGCGGCGACTGATCAATTTCAACGGAGAACCGCCGCACCGTGAAACCGTGGAGTACGGGTCGCCCAGCTGGCGTATGCACTGCTCAGCGATATGCCCAGAAAAGCCCGAAGTTTATCATCCCAGCCTCGCTTTGTTATTCTTCACAAGCTTCGGCTAATCTTAATAATCGCCTTGTTGAATGCCTCGCTAATCCATTTGGTACCGGATTATAGGCGCTGACGAGACGCCTTGTATTTGAATTTCTCGCAAAACCCGATGAAGGAATTGCCGATGAATTGGGGACCATTGTCATGCACGATCCGTTTTGGGACACCGCGTCGGTAAATGACATGGTGTTTGATAAATTTGACGACAAGATTTCGCCTTTACTTCTTTTAGGGATTGCTTCACTTCACTTGGAGAAGTAGTCGGTGATCGCTAGAATAAACCGACGCTTTGATCGACGGAGGAAAATGGGACCTACAACGCCCATTCCCCATGTCTCAATGGCCGATGTGGTCAAGGATGCAACCGCCAGAGGTCGATGCATATAATTCGCGAATTTGACACGCTGCATTTCCGGCGCATCGACCGCCATTAATCATCGTGGGCCAAAAGTAGCCCATTCTCCCGACGATCGTAGAGCTTGGGACCAGCCGGTGCGCACTACATTCACCTTCGTGCTTCCCGAAGGACCTCTTCTCTTTGTTTGAGAGGCATCGTGAGCAAAGACCATCGCACTCTCGCGATATAGCATCCGGTTTCGTGGTCGAAAGAATCTTGAGCTCTTTGATTGATTCTCTCCTTCACGCCTTCCTCGCGTATCATGTAAGACGAATCGATGATAGGAAAGCCAATCTCTGGCTCCAACTTGGTTTGGGTTGCATTTACCTCTTTGGTAACCACCCTTTGTCTTCTTGTACCCCATCATATATCGGGTAAGAGCTGGTGAGTCCCGACCGTAACTAATTGCTCGGCCTCGAGGGTTGTGCTAACGACACGCCTAACGCCGCCAGCTGCATCCGCATGAGCGCTCGAGGCGCTGGATATATTCGATGAAAACTCTTCAATGAGTCTCGCTATTTCAACAGCTATCTCGATGATAGGGATTAGATCCGATTCCCGACTGTGAGTCACCACTTAACCTCGCAACTATCAATTGCGATCGTCGACGCCGCGAGATACTCAACCTCGCCTTGGCGGCTAAGTCCGATAAGTAGCGCGTTGTATTCGGCTACGCTATTGGAACAAGGTTCGTGAGCTGAATAAGCACGGGCATGACATGATTCCTGGAAACTAAGACAACTCCCCGGAAATCTTAGAACATCCGGGGCACTGCCACATTGGTAGCTCGAGAGGCTCCGCCAAAATACAATCACCATATTTGTTGGTGCGATGTAGTGTTGACTTCGTGAACTTCATCCTAAGATCATCATATTCTATCTCGTGAGAGGAATTTTAGTGGGCCTCTTGTTCATAGAAGGAATCAAGAGGGTACTTTGGTAATGTACCGAAGATTTGTAGACCTACGTCAAAATTTGATCGGTGGGGAAATTATGATGGAGGATAAATCTAGGGTTATCCTCATGGAAAGTGGGTGGAACATCCCACGAGTCAGCGGGTTATCTGAAGATACTAGGGGTAGTATTTCTTGGGGAACTTCCCATTATCGGCATTAATTGCGGTCGCCATTGGGTAATTAGGCGGTATACCATTAGAGTAGACCGTTTCTATTAAAAGCGGACCCTCCCATTTAGGTTCAATTTACCTTTCTTTTGGAAGTGAGGATTATCGGTCGTCGGCGGCGGACCAATCTCCTTCTTTGAAACTCGTTGTCGTACTTTCTTGTTGAAAGCTCGACATCCTAGCTTGGTAGAACTCAATGCATTGTTGAGCCTCGAGCTTCTCATCTAACATCTCGAGCTCTTGAGGCGTTTACGATGTTGTTCTTGATCGTCATCTCTGTTGAAGAGGCGTCTGTGTGAATCTGAATTTCCAACGGAGAATCGCCGCACCCGTGAAACCGTGGAGTACGGGTCGCCCAGCTTGGCGGCGCATCTGCAGCGATATGCCCGAGTGCTTCTCGAGTTTATCATCGGTCTAAGCTTGTTATTCTTCACAAGCCCGGCGAATCTTAATAATCGTCTTGTTGAATGCCTCGGCTAATCCATTTGCAGCTGGATTATAGGCTGTTGACGAGACGTCTTGTATCTTGAATTTCTCGCAAAACCTGATGAAGGAATTGCTGATGAATTAGGGACCATTGTCATGCACGATCCGTCTTGGGACACCGTGCGGTAAATGACATGGTGTTTGATAAATTGGCAGCGATTACTTCGCCTTTACTTCTTTTAGCGGGATTGCTTGACCACTTGGAGAAGTAGTCGGTGTCGCTAGAATAAACCGATCGCCTTTGGTGACGGAGGAAAAATGGGACCTACAGCGTCCATTCCCCATGTCTCGAATGGCGGGATGTGGCGAAGGATGCAAGCTTTCGGAGGCGATGCATATAATTAGCGTGAATTTGACAGCGTGGCATTTCGGCGTGCTTCGACCGCGTCATTAATCATCGTGGGCCAAAGTAGCCCATTCTCTGATTCGATCGTAGAGCTTGGGACGGTAGTGCGCACCACATTCACCTTCGTGTGCTTCGAAGGACCTCTTACGCCTCTTTGTTTGAGAGGCATCGTAGCAAAGACCATCGCACTCTCGCGATATAGCATCACGGGTTTTACGTGTCGTAAAAGAATCTTGGAGCTCTTAGCGGATTGACTCTCTCTCCTTCCGTCTTACGGCGAGAATACCATGTAAGGCGTGTCGATGATAGGAAGCGCCAATCTCGGGGCTCCAACTTGGTTTGGGTTGCATTTACCTCTTTGGTAACCACCCCTTTGTCTTCTTGTACCCCATCATATATTGGTACGAAGAGCTGGTGAGTCCTGACCGTAACTAATTGCTCGGTCTCGGAGGGTTGTGCTAACGACACGCCTAACGCCAGCAGCATCCGCATGAGCGCTCGAGGCGCTGGATATATTCGATGAAAAACTCTTGAATGAGTGCGCTATTTCAAGAGCTATCGATGATAGGGGATTAGATCAGTTCGACCGTAGTCACCACGAACCCGCTTAACTATCAATTGCGAATGTCGTGCGGCGAGATACTCAACCCTCGGCTCCTTGGCGAAGCTAAGTCCGATAAGTAGCGTTGTATTGACTCGTTATTGGAACAAGGTTGATGGCGAATAAGCAGGGCATGACATGATTCCGGAAACTAAGACAACCCGACTCGTGAAATCTTAGAACATCGGGGCACTTGCCACATTGGTAGCTCGAGAGGCTCGTCAAAATACAATCACCATATTTGTTGGTGCGATGTAGTGTTGACCGTGAACTTCATCCGGAAGATCATCATATAGCTCAACCGTGATCCGCTTGTCGGCCGGCGCCCAAGAGATCACAAATCGCTTGTCCTTTGACCGACTTCGTTTGAAGTGCAAGTCATATTGGGACAAGAGTAAGGCCCATTTCAAACGCCAACTCATTGAGGCGGTTGGGTCATAAATATTGGACGGATTTCGTTAGAGATAACATAAATCGTCAGTCCGACTAAATAGTGTCGCATTTTTTCAATTAACACTAATGCAAAACCTTCTCGACCATTGGATATCGAGACTCACTAATGTTCGCCTGTAATACATCGCTCGCTCGGATCACCGCCGCCGCCTTTGCGCGAGTAAAGCGCTTAACGAGTGATCCGTTGCCTTGACGTAGATCAAAAACGGTTTTCCCGACCGCGGTGCAACAAGAACAGGAGGTTTAGCGAGATAAGACTTGATCTCTTCGAATGCCTTCTGGCAGGCGTCGTCCCAAATAAATGACACGCCCTTCTTATTCAACTTTGAGAACGGTTGGCACTTCCCGGATAGGTTCGATATGAACCGTCGGATGTACGCCAATCGCCCTTGTAACCCCCTGAGTTCTCTCAGATTTCTCGGGGGTTGCAATTCTTGAATCGCCTTTACTTTATCAGGATCGACATGGATTCCTTTGTTGGTGACGACGAAGCCAAGGAACTTGCCACTGGACATCCCAAGGAAGGATTTGGCAGGATTCATCTTTAGCTGATGGGCTCGCATGAGCTCGAAAACCGTTCTAAGATCTTTGATGTGATCTCCTTTGTCACGGCTTTTCACGACCAAGTCGTCGACGTAGCATTCGACCGTTTTCCGAAGATGATCCTGGAAAATCTCCGTCATTGCTTGCTGGTATGTTGCACCGGCGTTCTTTAAGCCAAGCGGCATGGCCGTGTAGCAAAATATACCGATGGCTGCTCAACGCCGTGTTTGGCATCATCGGGGTGCATCTTGATCTGATTGTATCCCGAGAAACCATCCATGAACGACATTCTTTCAAATCCACACGTATTGTCGACTATGACATCAGTGATTGGTAGAGGAAAGTCGTCTTTGGGGCAAGCAGCGTTCAGGTCTCAGAGTCGCATACGCATCCTAATCGAACCATTCTTCTTCATGACCGACTATATTCGCCACCCAATCCGGATGTTGAATTTCCTCGATGAATCCCGATTCTATGAGCTTCTTTACTTCGTCAACGATTGCTTGCAATATTTGTGGACGAAACCGTCTTTGCTGTTGCTTGACAGGTTTGACATCCATCTTGATGTTGAGGCGATGTGTCGCCACATTAGGGTCGAGTCCTGGCATGTCCTCGTAGCTCCAGGCGAATACATCGATATACTCCCTGATCAAGGCAACTAGCTCTTCCTTTTCTTTCGAGGGAAGAGTATTGCTGATGTTTATGAGTTTAGGATGCTCTTCATCCCCCATATTAACCTGGACTACCTCATCCTTAGTGGGGGGTTCTCTTTGTTCGAACCTATCCCCAAACTGCTCTTAGAGTTGATGGATCCATGGGTCTTCCCATGTTGGCATGTCTTCATCACTCTCAACAGTAGCAGGATCAACTGAAGCCATATTTGACATTAAAGCCTTGAAAGCTTCTCCGAGGCTGGTGTCAGAATCCCAAGCCGAAGAATCAGACGAATGTCCGTCTCCCTCATTGGGTGGATTATCATCAATCAGCCATGAGCATTAGATCTTCGAGGAGGATTAGTATCCCAATCCACAATGCGAATCGTAATAGTTATCGGCTTCCTCTTTGGACATATGCCGCTCTGGGAGGGACTCGAGGACCTCGCCCAAAACATAGACCTTCTCCTTGTGTCAAGTTATACCCCCATTTTTTCATGATACCCAGTGTTTCTGGACTATATCTGAATGTGTGGAGGATAGGTCCATTGTCGTCTTCGTCGTTTTCTAAGAAATGATTCGGCTTGAACCGTGATCTCCCACCCGAAACCAAGTCTTTTTCACTACTCGATCTTCGTGGGATGACGAGTGCTGTCCCAAAAGAGTCTCGGAACTGCTTTTGTGTAAAGCAAAATGACTGAATTGGTAGGTGCAACTCTGGATCATTGTATAAACCTGTCATTACATCATTCAAAGACAAAGGGTACTCTAAATCGTCATTTATTGATTCATCGGCAATTTGCCAATTACAATGTTCATTTGACGATTGTTCATCGTCAAGATTGATTACAAGGGGTACAATGTCATTTAGAACAAAACCACCACTATAACCAAGCCCGCTTCGTGACGCCTTTCCACCGCTGTCCGTGCCTTGGGCGATGATTCGATTTGGACTCATTACGTAGAGGAGAGAATCGGTGAAATAATTCTCTATCCTTAAGCGGTTGTTTGTCGCGACCACCGTCTTGACCTCATTATTACGTGTCTACATATTTGAGATCTTGATGAAGAGTAGGCGGGACTATAACGTTATTGTGGATCCAAGGTCGACCAACAATAAGTTATAGGAAGTCTGCGTCAATCACATAGCGGTGACTTGACTTTAAGTCCCCATTTGGCACTTTATCCGGATCTTACCAAGCGCCGAGACACCGGTGTTAAATCCATAAATCATTGTGCTCGCCGACGCGCATCGGGTGAATTCCAAGATGATACATGGCGTAGGGGCATGATGCTCACAATGAACCCGGACGACGGATCCGTTAACTTCACTAGAACCAATATACGGTGAAGTATAGCGGCCTATCGTGCTTGGAATTCCTTGTCGCATATCCTCCTTTGTAAAAGTGATGCAGGAAGTGTTTAGCCGCAGGTTGCATTCTTGGGCGATTCTTACGGACTCGGTGAATCGGTGAGGAAGACCTCACGAATCGGCGGGGCTTCTGAAACTTCTTCGTCTCTTTTGATAACCGCAACAACTTCGTCTGAGTGATCCTTGCGGGAATATTATTATGTGCCATTACATCAAAGCGGTATGGAAGTTCGAAGTTCGGTTTATTTCTTCAATCGGGCGGCCGAATCGAGGCTGCCGGAGTTGAACTTCTGTGGCTGTTTGTCTTCGCCTTTTAGTGAGGGTGTTGTTGGTACTTTGTACCGACAGCCGCCTTGGCATTTGGGTCGGAGATTTCGGTACTTGTACTTGTACGCTGTCTCTCGCCCCGGTGGCGTGGGCTTCAGGTTCCCCTTCGGACAGCTGGAATGTTACCACCTGTTCGTCATTTCCCTCCAGAATTGCGGAAGTAGCATGGCATGCCTTTCCCCTCCGTTTTGATTTTTTCTTCGATGAGGAAGAAGCTACCCATTGCTCATCCTCAAGTCCAGGACCTGACAGACTTCGCCATTTGGGGTTGTATACGATACAAGTCCTTTCTGGCGTTGTTTGTGTGGGTCGTCATTCACCGTCTTCATTGCGACTTTGACTACCGGTTTGGGTTCAAACCATGTCAATGGCACTGACCCAAAGCTTATGGACACCGCATTTGCTCCGACCTTCTTTTCTTTGGACGGCTTCATAGTGATGACCCCTACGTCAATTAAAGCCTGGATTTTGTCCTTAAAGTGAAGCGAGGATTTAGTGGGGTGATGAATTGCCCTCGTGATACGCAAGATTTTTGGTCGTTTCGTCTCATTGCTTCCTCTTGATTCTGAATCGGAGGGAGCTTGATCTTGTTATTTTCGACAAGATACTTGAAAAGGCCGGGAATCTCGTCGTCCCTAAAGGAATAGGACTTCGGGAATCTCGGCCTCAGGCTTTCGCTTTCGTGGCCTGTGCTGCCACGCTGATTGTGCCTGCGGCTTCGTTGTTGCCATTGGCCGGGTTGAATTGAACGTTTGTTCAGAACCGCGCTTTGCCTGGTCTTTCCCTTTGCGTGGGACAAAGTTAAACCGGAGTTTCATTTGTCGGTGGCCTCTTTCCGCCTTTTCCTCTTGAGGAACCTTTCAGCTTGCTCTTCACGAACCTTCAAGTCCTTCCACGTTATAGACGGTGCCGTCCCCATTGCCTCGAGCACGTCTATCGACAAGTTGCTGTGGCAGGTCTGGAGGATGAACTTCTCTGTTATTGGATCCGGCGGTTCATTGCCTTGTTCCAGAATCGTTTGGCAAAGATATCCACAGTTTCTCCGTCCTTCTGCTTCTCGTCGAGCAACGTGCCGATCGATACTTCGGTATCGTCGTCGAAGAAATTGGTGAGGAAATTAGATTCCATATCGTCCCAGCTGCGAATGCTCTCTGGCTTGAGGCGGCGGTACCAATCGGCGTTCGGCGGTACCAACGAATGACCGAACCATCGTGGGCTCGCTTCCTGATCACCCCTGTGCGACTTGAAGTAAATCAAGTCTTTGTGTCGGGGAACCCTTCCGATCAAGCGGTGTGAAGTTTATTAAATTAAACTTTGCCGTATGGGATTGATTCCCACTCCCTAGGGTATGGGCAAGGGATGCGGTTTTCTTCACCTCTTGGCGGAAATCGTGAATTGATTTTGCTCTCGAGGTCTTTGATCTTCTCGCTTTCAACTACATTATGCCCGCCAAGGCGCTGTTCGTGAGGGTTATCATCCTCTTGTATTTCCTCTGGTCGAATCGTTGTCATCTTGATCGGCGTTGATCTGGCGACTCGATTCACCCGATGTTTTGTCAAGGCTTGGATCTGTTGGTCATGCATTTCTCTCATCGTCGCATGGCCAACTCCATCTCTAACTTGAAGTTCTCCGTTGCTTATTCAACGCTTGCCTAGCATTTTAGCCACTTGATCTGCATCGATCATAAGCGCTTGGGGCTCTTCGCCGGATACGATATGATCGAGGTATTATGAGCCTATATCCGAAGCATCATCCTCCGTGGGTATCCCTTTTAGAAGTTTGTCGTATCTGGACCGTCGGATAGTCCCGGACCGCAAACGAGTTAACCGGCATGCGCCGAATAGCCCGTGGCGATGGTTCTTTCTGGTCATATTATTAGTGACCTCGGCAATTCATCTTCTCGATGTCCTACTGCGAATCGCCTTGACCTAGGTCTTGGCGTGTCGGTGCTAAGTCTTTGGAAGACCGAAACTCTTTACGGAGTTTCTTGCGGCAATTGCACTCGAAACCTTGTTTTGATGAGCTTGGAGCACAAGCATGACCGCCAATTTAGGGGAATCCTTCGAGATTTTCTCGCACTTTGCACGTAATACGTACCGTTGCAGGTACCGAGCAATCTTCCGTGTGTTGGCATGATCTTTCGGGTATAACATCGCCGTCATCAGACGAGAGCGTCTCCTTCCGAGAATGGCCAAAACTACCGAAAGTAACTCGCCTTGACTTCCGCTTATGTGAGCGTGAAGTTTCAGGGGACTCTCGGACTTCGATCTTTAATCCGGTTGGTGGGGTTACAGGAATCTCCCGGTCCTTTCGGGAATGGGTGCAGCCTCCTGTACGAGGAGTGACCCGTGATCCCTTCAGAGGACCCAAGCGATCCTTGATAGTTGGTTTGGTGGTGGTGACGGGGGTTGGTTTCACCACCGGTTCAAGTGCAGGCACCTTTGACCTTGAGGCGCCGTCGGACTTGGACTTTGGCGCTGAGTTTGCAACGCCTATAGCCTTCAGCTTAGGTGTCGAGACAGGAACGTGGGCAACTGGGGTTGGGGCACCGTTAGACTTGGGCCTCCAAACCTGGTGGTACGTTGGTGGCTTCTTTTCCACTTCCTTCTTCAACTCACGAGCCTGCTGCACTAAAGCTCGCTAAGGAGGCGCTGGCGCCCGGATGCGCTCCTGGTGTGGGAGCGTTCCGTTTGACACGGACCCACTCGTTGGTTGGCGGCTTGGATAGGCCGTCGATCACTTGAGGTCAAGCCTCTGCAAGTCCGATCTTAGATCCGTTTAAGTAGCGGACCCCATCCACGGATTGCATGGCCTTGGCATTTTGCGCCATGCTTTGTCGTCGCCTTTGGCGGGCTTCGCTTGGAGAGCAGCATCATCGGCGCTCATCTCGGCGCCATCCGACTTCGGGCGCCGGGGATTTCGCACCGCGGCATGGGTTGGACTCGCCATCCCGGGCTCTACTCGAGGCCCATCGGGTTCTCCTTGCGGCGAGACCTTCTTGGAGCGCGGGGAACTGATCTCGAAGAGGGTGAGGACAAGTACTCCTCGAACTTCTCTTGGTCGAACTCGAACTCGACCTCTTCCTCCACCGGAAAGGAATCTGCGGTGCGGCACGGCGACCTCCGATCGAGGCGGTGGCTCCTAATTGTGGTCGCCTTGTTCGGCGGTAAAGTTGGTTTGTTATTCATTGCTTCGTTTGAACTTGCTTACAGCTTCTTTGGCCTACAACAAAAATTCAAAAGAAATGCCTTTTATTTTAAGGCGTACAATGAAAATCAAAAAAGATTACAACTTTTATCCTTTTGAACAAACACGAGGATCTCTGTTATATCGAGGTCCCCGCCATGCGGGTTCTTTGCCCGTGGGGACTTTTGTGTCCGTGGACCACCGCGCAATTCCGATCCAGGTAGAGACCCGGGTTCTGGAACTACAGACGTAAAGGGGCTCGTTTCACGAAGGAAACGAAGCGCCTAAGGGGATCACACTCACGAAGGAGAGGATCGCCTGCGGGGATCACACTCACGAAGGAGAGGATCGCCGGAGCGGGTGAGATCTACTAGGAGAAATCACAGCTATCCCCGAGATTAAGACGGCTTAACCTAGAGGGTATCGTAGTCGACCGAATTGATTACCTTCGCTTGTAGATCGACGCCGATCGAACTTATGCTCGCCGGTGCTCGGAACCGTATACGATCGCCGTGGATCTCGCAAGAATTCTTTAGAAGATCTCCCGAAATCCGAGCTCTGAAAATCCAACCCGAAATCTCGTCCGAAGCCCCCAAATTCTCTCTTGAAGAAGCCGACCCTCCTCGAAGATTTGACCCCCTATTTATACAAATCGGTGTTGGTGGCCGCCATTTGGTTTGCCACCTCCTGCCTTGGCCGAGGCAAAGTGGTTTAGCTACTACCACTTCTGGTCGAGGTTCCTCGCCACTGGCCGAGGTTCCTGCCCAAGGGCCGAGGTCTCTACCAAAGTGGCCGAGCCACTTCGCCACTTGTCGAGGCACCAAGTTGGCCGAGGTGCCGCCTCGCCGCCGTCGGGTCGCTTTTTCCATCGCTTCCTTTTTTCATCTCTGCTTGATTCTCCGCCTCAGATTTAATTCCGGACTAGTTCTTGGTTCGTTCGGTTCAGCGGTCTGAAATCCGATCGTCATTCAAGTCGGTTTAAGCCGTGCTTGTGGCATGGGTTTCTTGGTAAGGTTCGCGTCTTAACGATTCGACCTCAGATCATTCGATGGGTTGTCATTCACGACTCGCCACGAAGTTGGTTTCGGATCTTGTAAGTATTTTTCAACGCCTACAAAAGGATTTTTATGGGAATTTATGTTGAAAACCGCGTCATTTCATGTGGTTAACTCCTCTTATTTCACATTTTCATGTTGCACCGTTGTCGATAGTTATTCACGTTACTGTTTATGATACATGACGCTGACACGTAGAGTAATTGCATACGTTATTCCATGTTGAGAAGTTTCAAGATCTAGATAGTGAGATTTTAGAATTATCAGTTACATGTGTAATTAGCTATTCACGGATTGTGTTCTCGCATCTGTATCGTTATTGATTATTCTTATTTTATGAGCTTCATGCATTTATTATATTCTGTTTATATTGCTTTATTCATCGTCTTGTTGTGTCTAGAACCGTGGTAGTTCATGACTTAGGGACTTGGTTCGTCATGAACATGACCTAGTGACATGTGTGTGTTGACCATGCTTAGGAGGTGAACCTGTGTTTGATATATCGGTATCGTTGACTTGATTTACCTGAGACCGTGGGATGGGAAAGTCTTGGTTCATGTATTCGATGTGGTCGTTATGTATCTTCGGACCGTGCCAAGTGATCTTGTTTTCGCACTTGGGGTCGGTTTGTTGGGCCGATGATCTTGTTTTCGCGACGCGGCGCTGTACTTGTGTATTTACCTGAGTCCTGATTGTGTCCGGACAAGCCGAAATCGGATTGCGCGTAGTCCTCAGACCGTAGATCCGCGAAAATTAGATGCGCATAGAGGAATATGAAACATCAGTTATCCGAATAATATGAACTTCGACTCTTGTGAGATATAGACCCGAGACTTATTATAGGATGGCCAGACAGTTAGAACACATGAGTTGGACATGTTGATGCTTATTCCCAGTTGTATGTTCCATCCGTGTATAGTTCGGGGTTAATATTTAGTTATTTACAATTTCGAGACATATGGTATATACATGAGGGTTTCCTTGTTTGGATTATTTCGCTCGGCGTACTACGTCTCGTTTTGTAGATTTCTAAATATTAATCTCAACTGGATTTTCATGGTTGGTTAATCGGATTGTTATACTTGGATCGTTCATAGTTTCTGATTACTTGCTTTCATTTATAATTATTATTATACTGCCATTGCTTGTGAGATCTTGCCGTGTGTTATACACACTGACGTACTCCATTCTCTTGGTGTACGTCAGATTTAGATGACGGACAGGTTTAGTATGGAGATGCACTTGAGCCGGAGTTTTCTCAGCAGGAGAGCCTCCCAGACGATGGAGTAGATCGAGCTGAAGCTTAGTTTTCTCTTTGTTTTCAGTAGTTTGATGAACCTTAGACTTCTTTCAATATTTTCATTTTAACTCAGTTGACATTTATTTCATGATTCTCTAGTCTTAGCTACATGTATTGTATCAGACGCGTAGACTTATTTTATAGTCCTGGGTGTTATTTTATTTGGTGATATGTACTTCCTGTTCTGGACTATTATTTTATTCTTACCGGCTGTGATTGAGATCTGTGACTGTGATGTACTTTTATGATTACTTGACGCTTGGCGTATTAGATTGGGGAGAAATATTTTTCTTTGTACTTCTTCCCAACCTAACATGTCGCAGACTTGTTCACGTACCGCTTCCGGGTATTTTGGGAAGCGGGGCGTGACACTACACAAAAGAAAACACACAAAATAAGGAACCAAAGTTAATCAAAATCCTACTTATGTGCCGTTCCCCGGCAACGGCGCTAAAAACTTAATGGGGACTAAATGATGTCCTAGAGTTGCAAGTATACAATCTTCAAGTTATAGTATAAAGAGTTATCGATCTCACGAGGAACGGGAAGTAGGAAGAGTTTGTTTAAGTTTTGGTTCTCAAATTATGCGCAACAATTAGGAGTTTATGTACATGGTGAAAGTGGTCATAAAAAGATTAGAGAGTGGATTGTGGATTATGTGCAAAATAAATGAAAACAAGATAGAGAGAGAGAGAGTAAAGGAAAATCAAGATCAAGAAAATAAATCTATAAAGCAAAAATGGAGGATTCAATTAGAGATATGAAGGAATCTAGAATTGAACCCACTAGCTAATCTTACTTATAAGATATGAACCATTCTCTTTTATCACATTTTATTTTAGATTTATTAAGCATAGACTATCAAACCACTTAAGGAAAGCATAACCTATTAAATTATCACCTAGATGAAATCAATACTCATGAGGAAAATAACAACAAGATAGTAATCCTAGAATTCATAAGCATAACCAATCAAACCACTTAAGGAAAGCATAGACTATCAAATTCTTCTTTTATCGATTAGTTCTCTAGTTGATTAGCCTAAACATGATCTTTTTAAGCATAAGAGAGTGATTCATAAATATAAGAGAATTAGACTAGTTTCATGCAAAACTAGATCTCCACAAGAGGTTAGTTCCACATCCTTAGAAAATAAAAAGCAAAGAAATAAAGAAAAGAGAAAAGAATGAGAAGAAAAGAAATAAAACAATCTAACTAATTACAATGAAATAAATCTATACTACAAATTAAAGACAAGATAAGAAAGTAAATTGTATGAAAGTAAATCTAAACTACAAAGCAATAAGAAAGAAATGTAAAAAAATAAAATAGAAACCTACAACTCTGATCTTTATCTCATCCTCCTTTTGGTCCTTGGATAAGAACAAGAGAAAGAAAATTGAAGGGGTGAAAATTTTTATTTATTGTGTAACAAAAGTTATAATTTTTGGAAGGTCTACTCAATTAAGAGCAACCCTCCTCTCCAAATAGAGTTTTTACAAAATATTTTACAATCTCAAGCCCTCACTCTACCCCTCTATTTATAGATAACAAGAATCTCACATAACTTTTAGATTTGTCTTGGCCCCCAAGTAACTCTCACAACCATAGGATTTGGCTTAGGCCCCAAGCAACCCTCATAACCTTAGGATCTCTCAAAATAATCTAGACCATTGATTTAATACTTGAGAGATGGGCTTTGTAGGCTTTATTTCTTTTGTATTTAATTCATTTAAAACTCTTGGGCTTCTCTTGAATGCTCTTGGGCTTCTTAGAATTTAACTTGGCCTTCAAATCATTGAATATATATCACTTAAATTCGGATTTCTATCATAACCCGCTATTGCTGATGAAATTTTGAGAATCTGGTAATTTGGATGGCTCCATCTCGTCGAGATAGGCGATTTTTATATATAAGATGTTGAATTTTACTTCCGGATTGGGAGATATCGCCTTTTCTTTGCGGTTGACCATCCTGAGCACGAATTTGACTTTATTTTTTCCGTATTTGATTTGATTCTCCATTGCAAACCAAGTTATTAATAATTCTGACCAAGAAAGTGATGAGTGTTGAGATTTTGCTTCTAAACTTAGTCGTGGGCTTTGGATTTAGGCATTCTGGGGTTCATTAGAGATCTTTTGGGCTTGAAATAATCTTCATTTGGGCTCTTATTTAATAATACTCCATTAGCCTGTAAATTAAGATAAAAATAGTTATTAGCAGAATATTTATTCATATAAAATAGGTAATGAGGGTATAAAATTATAATTAAATTGTGATTATCAAAGGCCGACCTTATTAGTCACATAGCAAGGTGGGCCTCACCACATGGTTATCTCTTAGTAGCTCATTTAGCAAAATGATCTGTCACCTCATATACATCATTCTATATATATATATATATATATATATATATATATATATATATATATATATATATATATATATATATATATATATATATATATATATATAAAATAATAGATATGAGGTGACGGCTCATTTGTTAAATGAGCTACTAAGAGATAGAGTGGTGAGTCCACACCTTTGATGTGACTAGCAAGGTGGGCCTCACCACATGGTTATCTCTTAGTAGCTCATTTAGCAAAATGATCTGTCACCTCATATACATCATTTCTATATATATATATATATATATATATATATATATATATATATATATATATATATATATATATATATATATATATATATATATATATATATATATATATATATATATATATATATATATATATATATATATATATATATATATATATATATATATATATATATATATATGGAATAATGTTTTTGAGCTAATAGCCCATTTTGATAAATGGGATACCAACTCTATGACATTTGAGCCCCTATTAGTCACATTAGTGTGGGGGTTCACATGGGTGCTTGGTAGCCCATTTTATAAAATGGGTCCTAGCTCATAATCTCAAGTTCATATATATATATATATATATATATATATATATATATATATATATATATATATATATATATATATATATATATATATATATATATATATATATATATATATATATATAAAATAATAGATATGATTCATGAAAAATGAGCAATAAGAGAAAGTGGAAATGCCCACACCTTTGATGTGACTAGCAAGGTGGGCCTCACCACATGGTTATCTCTTAGTAGCTCATTTAGTAAAATGAGCCACCACCTCATATACATCATTCTATATATATATATATATATATATATATATATATATATATATATATATATATATATATATATATATATATATATATATATATATATATATATATATATATGGAATAATGTTTTTGAGCTAATAGCCCATTTTGATAAATGGGATACCAACTCTATGACATTTGAGCCCCTATTAGTCACATTAGTGTGGGGGTTCACATGTAAGTATGGTAGCCCATTTTATAAAATGGGTGTTAGCCTATACTCTATTCTCATATATATATATATATATATATATATATATATATATATATATATATATATATATATATATATATATATATATATATATATATATATATATATATATATATATATATATATATATATATATATATATATATATATATATATATATATATATATATATATATATATATATGGAATAATGTTTTTGAGCTAATAGCCCATTTTGATAAATGGGATACCAACTCTATGACATTTGAGCCCCTATTAGTCACATTAGTGTGGGGGTTCACATGGGTGCTTGGTAGCCCATTTTATAAAATGGGTCCTAGCTCATAATCTCAAGTTCATATATATATATATATATATATATATATATATATATATATATATATATATATATATATATATATATATATATATATATATATATATATATATATATATATATATATAAAATAATAGATATGATTCATGAAAAATGAGCAATAAGAGAAAGTGGAAATGCCCACACCTTTGATGTGACTAGCAAGGTGGGCCTCATCACTGCTATCTCTTAGTAGCTCATTTAGTAAAATGAGCCACCACCTCATATACATTATTTCTATATATATATATATATATATATATATATATATATATATATATATATATATATATATATATATATATATATATATATATATATATATATATATATATATATATATAAAAATATCAAATTGGTATATTTTGTTTACCCTTAGTGACAGTTTGGTATATAATTTTTTTCCGACGATATATTGGTATATTTTTTATCCTCTGGCGACATATTGGTATATTATGTTGACCACGGCGATAAATTGGCATGTATTTTAGCCGGATCCAAAATTCTGGTGAAAATTGCTCACGTGGCACCTCATGTGCTGCCAACGTAGCTGCCAACATGCGCATACGTGGCAGGACAAATCAATTAACCTAAAATTTTTCCCCCATTCTCTTATTTTCCTCTCTTTCTTGAGCATGAGAGCATGATCATCCCCAAATTAGCGATGGTGTGGTTTCGGATAGATTCCAGTGTGCGGTATTTGTAAGCCTACTGAATCGGGGTGTGATTTAGGTAGACCCTGGTCATAGTGAGGAAGCATCTTCGTGAGAAAAAAGTTGACGTAGGATTTCTATCTAAGCCACTATATAATCATACATGTTCTCTGGTTTATTTTTGGTTTACTTTTTTGCTATTATTTTGATATTATTTCCACTGTAATTTTTGTGTTTGTGTGAAAAACAGTAGCAAAC
Source organism: Asparagus setaceus (assembly GCA_012295165.1). NCBI lineage: Eukaryota > Viridiplantae > Streptophyta > Magnoliopsida > Asparagales > Asparagaceae > Asparagus > Asparagus setaceus. The sequence goes on along the minus strand of CM022709.1, from coordinate 31,868,125 downwards.
CTATTCACCCTCTTCCTATAGACTTGCATCTCAGATCCAACAAGTGGTATCAGAGACTCAGTACCCATCTTTAGGATTCACAATCTAGGGTAGAGATATCAAGCTTGACCAACCCAACTGCTTTTCCTGAGGGACATGCTGTAAATCGACACCTGCTTTTTGAAGGAACAAACTACACCTATTGGAAAGCATGCATAAGAGTTTTATTGTCCACTGACTTTGATGTTTGGAATAGTGTAGAGCATGGCCACAATGAACCTACTACTATTGTAGAAGAGTCTTCTGTTATCAAGCCTAGGGATAAGTGGACACCATAGGATAAAAAACTTTATTCTTTGAATGCTAAAGTTATGAATGCACTATACTATTCTTTGACTTCTTTGAAGAATTTAATTATATTTTTCATTGTTCTACTGTACAGAAAATTTGGATAACACTGGAGGTTACACATGAAGGAACTTCACAAGTAAAGGAGGCAAAACTCACGATGCTAATAAGCAAATATGAGAATTTCAAGATGAAGGCCTCGAAAAGCACTCAAGATATGTTCACACGATTCACTGATATTGTGAACAAATGCAGAGCTTTAGGAAAGGAATATGATAACAAGGAGCATGATAATAAGGAGCTTTGCAGAAAATACTTTGATCTTTGTCTAGAGATTAGGAACCAAAGGTAATGGCTATTGAGAAACTGTAAAATTTTTATAACTTAACTCTTAAAGATCTTGTAGGTAATCTTCTCACTTTTGAAGTTTGATTAAAAGAGAGAGAAGACGCTTATGAAGATAATTCTAAGAAAAAGTCGTTAGGCCTAAAGGCCAAAAAGGAGAAATTCTGATCTAAGAAAAAGAAAGAATCGAGTTCAGACTCTGATAATGATAATAAGAGTGAGATGGGATTGGTAGCTAAAGGATTCAAATTGTTTCTAAAGACGAAAGATGGGAAAAAGTTCGTGCAAAATAAATCAAATCAAAGTTTCACAAAGGTAAGGAAAGCGAAACATGAAAATTAAGACTCTAAAGTTATTTCTCATCATTGCGGAAACCTAGGCATTACAGAAATGAATGTCCTCTCAAAAAGAATAATTACAAAGGAAAGAATAAAAGCTTCAAGGCAACATCATGTAATTTCTCGAGTGAAGAAGAAAATTCAGATGATGACTCAAATGCCAATGATAAAAGTCATTGTCTTATGGGTAATGTTCAAATTGTGAAAGATTCATACTGAAAATTTAGATAATGAAGTTTAGTGGAGATCTAAGGAACAAGGAAGTACATCATTATTTAGAATGTGGATACTCTTGACATATGACAGGTAAGAAAGACTTGTTTCCTAGTTTCGATAAAAAGAAAGGTGGAGAAGTGACTTTTGTGAACAATGACAAAGGTAAGATTATGGGATTGATGATATAGGTAATGATTCTTTTAAACTCCTTAAAATTTTATTTGTTGATGGATTAAAGCATAATCTTATTTTCATTAGTCGACTTTGTAACAAAGGTACATCTATTCTTTTTAAATCTACTGTGTGCAAAATTATTTATTCAAAAAAGGTTTGATTCTGTTTACAGGAAATAGAGCTAATGTGTATACTTTAAACTTAAATGATACGAAATCTAATACTGTGAAATGTTTGGTTGCAGGAGAGGATGGTGAGCTTTGGCACAGGAGACTTGGACATGCAAGTATATAGTTTATTACAAAAACTCTCAAAGAAAGAATTAGCTAGAGGTTTGCCTGTTACTACTTTTAAAAGTGAGAGTTTATGTGAGGCTTGCACAAAAGGTAAATTTATAAAATCCTCTCATAATTTGAAGAATCAGGTAAGCACTTCTAAACCTTTGCAATTACTTCACTTGGATCTTTTTGACCGGTGTCCACACAGAGTTTAGAAGGTAAGAGTTATTATTTAGTAGATGTTGATGATTACTCTATATTCATATGGGTCATGTTTTTAGCCAAAATGAGTGAATGTTTTAAATTTTTTGAAAATTTTTTAAAAAAAGTTGAAAAAGAAAAAGGTCTCCCTATTCGTTCTATTCAATCTGATCATGGAGAGAATTTGAAAATAAATTTTTTGAAGAATTTTATGATAACAAATGTATCACTCATGAGTATTCTTCTGCTCAAACCCTACAACAAAATGGGGTTGTTGAGAGAAAGAATCGGACTTTACAAGAAATGGCTAGAACTATGTTAAATGAATATAAGTTACCAAATTACTTTTGGGCTGAGGCAATTAATACAATATGCTATGTGAGTAATAGAGCTTACCTTCGGTCAATGCTAAATAAAACATCTTATGAGCTTTATTATCAAATATCTCCAAATATATCATATCTTTGTGGTTTTGGTTATAAATGCTATCTTTTAAACACGAGAGACCAATTAGGAAAATTTATTTCTAAAGTCGATGAGTGTGTATTTTGGGATACTCATCTTGTAGTAAAGCTTATAGAGTGTACACCAAAAGATCTAAAATTCTTGAAGAGTCTATCCATGTCAAGTTTGATGAAACTCACATATCTACTATTTTGGTTGATAATGCAGGTGACCCCCTTGTGATGAATCCAAATGATCATGTTGAACAAGAGAAGACTTTGTTAGAAAGTGAGAAGAAAGCTCAGGAGGAAATAAAGGATAAGAATGAGGAAATAAAGGATAGAATTGAAGACACACTTCCCGAATCATCAGTGGATACTCAAGATTCAACCAATTTGCAAAATCAGCAACCTGTTTCAAAAAGAGAGCATCTAAAAAGGAATCGTCAATCACCTACTCATTTGAACGATTATTATTTCTTAATGACAACCACAAAGGTAGATGAAAGTAAAATTTCTCTTTTTTTTTTTCTAGGTCAATTCTGTGCTTATGTGAATTTTATTTTGACAATGAACCAAAAAATGTGAATGAAGCAATTAATGATGATAACTAGATAATTACCATGCAAGAAGAGCTTAATCAATTTATAAGAAATAAAGATTGGAATTTAGTTCCTAAGCCTAATGATCACCTTATTGTACAAACTAAATGGGTCTTTAAAAATAAATTAGATAAAAAGGGTAATGTTGTGAGAAATAAGACTAGACTTGTTGCTAAAGGTTACAACCAAATAGAACGGATCGATTTCAATGAAACTTTTACTCTGGTTGCTAGACTTAAAGCCATCACGATTCTGCTTGCCTTTTCTTATTATAAAGGCTTTAAACTCTATTAAATGGATGTAAAAAGTGTCTTTCTCAATGGGTACCCGAACGAAGAAGTCTATGGAGAATAACCCCTAGGTTTCATTGATCATGCTTTTCCAGATCATGTATACAAGTTAGATAAAGCTTTGTATGGTCTTAAACAAACACCTTGAGCTTGGTATGATCATCTTAGTTCTTATCTGCTTAAAAATAATTTTGAAAAGGGGTTTGCTGATAATACCTTATTTGTTCAATTTGTTGGTAATGATATCCTTATTGTTCAAGTATATGTTGATAATATTATTTGGAGCTACTAATAAGGATATTTGTCAATTGATGTGCTATTTGAAATTAATTTTCTATCATATTTTAAAGTTTTTTATTATGCTGATTATTATAAATTGGAAGCTGTACACTTTTTAACTAGACACTCAAACCGCGCTTTTAAATGATAGTTTTTAACTTGAGTACAGGCTAAAACAAACGGACCCATGCCTAAACAGTTTTAAAAAATGGACACTAAGTGTAGGATATACGTCCAAGAAGTGTATGACAAGTATCTTCAATTAAAACATATACCGTATAGTTGAGTATACGTCCAGGCAAACGTATGCATACATCGATGGAGTGTCCATGAAGTTTGGGGTATGAATAAGTTGTTGGATACTAAACTTGCAGTTTCTGCCTGTGACTGAACAGAGAATTTAAGGAGATTTTCTACTATGTGACTCTTCACCAAATTAAGGGAATTAGGACTCATTGGAAAGATCTATCTATCTAGTTTCTAGAAAATCAAACCGTTCATGATTTGAATTTTTCTAGAGAGAGTTATTTGCATTTAAGTGAAGACTGTTCAGTTCACCCGAAAATCAACATTCATGAACATAGTTACTGTAGATGCATGCATGTATTAGATATGAAAAATCTTTGTGTTAATTGCACTGAGTTTAGAGTGTTCTTTTGTGGAGTATAAATATTCATGCAATCAATAAGTTTGGATAAGTCATTTTGAATAAAAGAAAAATCCTCTTAGTGACTTCCTCTTCTAATTTTATCTTGTTTGAGTGAGTGTGAGAGAGTGCCCACCACCTTCCAACAAAGTAGTATCAGAGCTTGGTGTTAAGATGACATCGAAAGGAGCCTCTCTTTCTTTCCAATATCCTCAAATCACCATACAAAATTATGAAAATTGGGCCATCAGAATGAAGGTCATACTTGGCTCACAAGGTGTATGGGATGTTGTTGAGAAAGGTGTTGCGGAGCCTCAAGATGAGGCAACACTTACTCCACCTCAGAAGGAGACCTTGGAGAAAGAAAGAAAGAAAGATCAATGTGCTCTCACCATTATCCATCAAAGGTTGGATGATGATATATTTGAGAAAATCGCCAACAACAATACATCCAAACAAGCGTGGGAGACACTTCGCAACTCTGTGCTAGGAGTTGAAAAAGTGAAGAAAGTTAGACTTCAAACTCTAAGGGCTGAGTTTGAGTTCCTTCTTATGAAGCCAAAGAATTGGAGGCCATGACTGTTGATGAATTAAATTGGTCGTTGCAAGCCCATGAGGAGAGGATGATCCGTGGAAGCAAAAGCAGATAGAGCAAGCTCTACAAGTAAAAATGACTTTAAAGTCTAGAGGAGAAACTTCTTGGAGAGGACGCGGCCAAGGATGTGGAACGGGTCGAGGTCGTGGATAAGGAATAGGAAGAGATGAACAGAATTATCAATTTGAGAATAGAAGCTAAAATTTTGTTAGAGGCTAAGAAAGAGCAAGAGGAAGGGACAACTATGAAAGACACAATGAGAGGAGAATTGAAAAGTCTCAAGTTGAGTGTTATTCCTACAATAAACTTGACCATTATTCTTGGGAGTGTCAAACCAAGAAGCTGGAAGAAGAGGCAAAACTAATTGAGCACAAAGAAGATGGAGCGGAGGCATCATTATTCATTTCACTTCAAGAGGAGTCTAAGGGTGAGAAGAGCACGTGGTATCTTGACAATGGAGCTAGCAATCACATGATGGGAGATAGAAGCAAGTTCGTGGAGCTTGATGCGAGCACCAATGGCTTTGTAATCTTTGGAGACAACTCAAAGGTGGAAATTAAAGGCAAAGACAAAATCTTGCTCGATATAAAAGATGGAAGTCACAAAGTACTTATAATGTTTATTACGTTCCAAAGATGAAAAATAATATTCTTAGCATTGGCCAACTTATGGAGAGAGGTTATACAATTCAAATGGAAGATTGTATGCTTTGGCTACGAGATCGAGATTCTAACCATATTGCTAAGGTTACTAGGATAAAGAACCGCATGTTTTTATTAGACTTGAAGAATGATGGAGCTATGTGTTTGAAGACTTGTGTCAATAATCCATCATGGATATGGCACATGAGGCTCGGCCACTTGAATTTTGAAGGACTCAAAGCCTTGGTGGAGAAGAAGATGGTGAAGGGAATTCCTACAATTGATCACCCCGATTAACTATGTGAAGCATGTTTACTTGGCAAACATTCAAGAAAGAGCTTCCCGAAGCAATCCAGTACAAAAGCCACGAAACCACTCCAACTTGTTCATGCAAATATTTGCGGTCCTATTAAACCACAATCTCTTGGTAAAAGCTCTTACTTCATACTTTTCATTGATAATTATAGTAGAAAGACTTGGGTTTATTTCTTAAAATACAAGTCTGAGGCTTTTGATACTTTCAAGAAGTTCAAAACTCTTGTTAAAAAAGAAAGTGGCTATGAAATTAAAGCTCTAAGAACTAATAGGGGTGGAGAATTTACTTCTAATGAGTTTAAGAGTTTTTGTGAGTTGCATGGCATTCGACATCCTCTGACAGTTCCTAGATCGCCTCAATAACATGGAGTTGCCGAGAGGAAGAACCGAATGATTCTTAATATGGTGAGAACTATGATGAAGGTGAAGGATATGCCAAATGAATTTTGGGATGAAGCCGTTGCATGCGCGGTGTACCTTTCAAATCACACTCCAACCAAGAGCTTGAAGAACGTGACGTCACAAGAAGCTTGGAGTGGATGGAAGTCAAGTGTATCACACTTGTGGGTCTTTGGATCCATTGCTTATGTGCATGTTCCCGAACAAGAGAGATCCAAACTTGATGATCGAAGTCAAAAATTTCATTTTATTGGCTATGATGAGAATACAAAAGGCTACAAGTTGTTCAATCCTAGCAATGGAAAGATTGTGATCAACAGAGATGTGGAGTTCGATGAAGAAGTATCGTGGGATTGTAACACTAAGGAGGAAGGATCCTACAATTTCCTCCCATACTTTGAAGAGGAGGAAGTGACAAATCAAGAAACTCAAAGAGAAGCCACTCCACTACCGTCACCACAGGGTCCCCACTTTCATCTTCACCAGGATCAACTTCAAGTGAAAAAACTCTGAGATATCGAAGTCTTACTGAAATTTAAAGTGAAACTGAAATGTTAGATGATGCAAATTTAATTTGTTTATTTGCTGACATTGATCCTTTGAATTTTGAGGAAGCTATTAAGGAGCAGAAATAGACTCAAGCCATGGATGAGGAGATTCATGCTATTGAGAAGAATGACACTTGGGAGTTAGTATCTCTTCCAAGTGACCATCGAGCCATTGGAGTCAAATGGGTGTACAAGACCAAGAAGAATACCAAAGGTAAAATGGAGAGGTACAAAGCAAGGCTCGTCTCTAAAGGCTACAAGCAAAGATAAGGCATTGACTATGAAGAAGTGTTTGCTCCAATTGCCCGCTTGGAGACAATTTGATTGTTGATTTTACTTGCTGTTCAAAATCATTGGGAGATTCACCAACTGGATGTAAAGTCTGCTTTTCTTAATGGCTATCTCAAGGAGGAGGTCTATATCAAATAGCCCATGAGGTATGTTGTTGAAGGTCATGAAGACAAAGTGCTCAAGTTAAAAAAGGCATTATATGGGCTCAAGCAAGCACCGAGAGCTTGGAATAGTCGTCTTGATAAATACTTTTAAGTGAACGGCTTTTCTAGATGCAAGCATGAGTATGCTCTCTATGTAAATGAAGAAAATGGAGATTTTTTTTATTTGTGTGCATATATGTTGGTGATCATAATTTTACAAGAAATAATCATAGTATGTTCGAGGATTTCAAGAAGGCTATGTCTCAAGAGTTTGAGATGAGCGACATGGGACTCATGTCTTTTTACTTGGGAATCCAAGTGAATCAAATGAAGGAGGGCATCTTTATCTCACAAGAAGCTTATGCAAAGGAGGTACTCAAGAAGTTCAACATGCTCGACGGCAAGCCCGTGAATACCCCGATGGACTGTGGAGCAAGGCTATCCAAAATTGTAGGAGATCAAGAGAGAGTTGATTCAACTTTATTCAAAAGTTTTGTTGGAAGTCTAAGATACTTAACTTGCACAAGACCTGATATTTTATTTGTGGTTGAACTTGTGAGCCGCTTCATGGAAAATTCTACCGAATCACACATGATGGCAGCAAAGAGGATACTTCGTTACCTTAAAGGTATTCTCGACTATGGAATTTTTTATTCATCTTCTAATAATTTCAAGTTGATGGACTATTGTGATAGTGATTTTGTTGGAGATATTAATGATAGAAAGAGCACTACTGGTTTTGTGTTCTTTATAGGAAATAATGCAATTTTATGGAGCTCAAAAAAGCAACCCATAGTCACACTCTCAACTTGTGAGTCAGAGTATGTTGCTACCACCTCTTGTGCTTGTCATGCTATATGGCTAAGAAGATTGCTAAATGAACTTCATTTGGAGCAAGGTGATGCTACCAAGATCATGACAGATAAACAAGTCAGCTCTAGCTTTAGCAAGGAATCCAGTGTTTCATGATCAAAGCAAGCATATGGATACAAGGTATCACTTTATTCGGGAGTGCATTGCGAAGAAGGAAGTCGAGGTGGAGCATGTGAAGACTATGGATCAAGTTGCTGATATTTTCACAAAGCCCCTCAAGTATGATAGTTTTTAGAGGATGCGAAATATTCTTGGAGTTCAGAAACGTTCAAGTTTACAGGGGAGTGTTGGATACTATACTTGCAGTTTCTGCCTGTGATTAAACAGAGAATCCAAGGAGATTTTTTACTATGATATTATTCACCAAATTATGTGAATGAGGACTCATTGAAAATATCTATCTGTCTAGTATCTAGAAAAACAAGCCGTTCATGATTTGGATTTTTCAGTGTTAATTGCATTGAGTCTAGAGTGTTCTTTTATGGCGTATAAATATTCATATAATCAACAAGTTTGGATAAGTCATTTTGAATAAAAGAAAAATTCTCTTAGTGACTTCCTCTTCTAATTTTATCTTGTTTGAGTGAGTGTGAGAGAGTGCCCACCACCTTCCAACATAAGTGTCGGGTATGTGTTAAGTACGGACACGGCTTCATGATAGAAAACCCGGGTAACATAGGTGCTCAGTTTTGTAGTATGACCATATGATGTTTGTTGAATGCAAATTGTGCTTATGTCCAGGTTGAAATGACATTGTTAAAAAGAGTTCTTATGTTTACTGCTAGAAAGTTTCTTTTCTAGAAAATATTCTTCGGATTTTGGCAACTTGCACTACTAGAAAGAGTTTTGGTGGTCGTTTAAGTTTTTCTTGGGTGTGTGTATAAGCTACATAAAATTGAGTTCTCTAATCTTAGGGAACCTTGTGAGCATAAAAAGTCTGATTTTTTTTTTGAAGTAAAAAAACAAGGTTAGATACCCTGTTCATTCATTGATATAAAACTTAAATATAAAAACCATCCAAAATTGGGGCGAGAGGAAGAAACGGAGATGATAAGTAACAAGAGATTAGGGAGAGGACCATGTCATCACCTAATGCATTGTAGCTATTGCTCGTAACTTCGTCTCCACCGCTAAACCTAGAAACAAGTAGATTGTTTTATGCTGGACACCTAGCGTACCAAGAACTAGAGTAGCTTAGTACAGACCCACATATTGTTTTTGCAAACAAACGAAAAAACACAGAAAAGAAGAATAAAGAATGCTAGACTTGAGCAGATAAGAGGCTAAGGGTCGGAATGGAAGTTATCCCCCACTGCATCATCTTGTGCATCCTTGACCAAGTCCTTCAATCCAACCTCTCGAGCCGTCTTATTCACTTGTTCTGTTTTTCTATTGTTAGAAAAACATGTTTAGAATAACACAAAACGAGCCACATTAGAAGCCAGTTTTTGAGGGGGAATCATAACTTCATTGAAAATATAGTTGTTCCGACTACTCCATATACACCAACAGAAGGTTGGTAGGAGCTCACGCCACAGAGATCGATGCCTGCTGTTTTCAAGGTAGTTGCCTTTCGATGCAATAAGGGAATCAAAGTCTTGAGGCCATGTCACTGGAGAGAAATAAGGAAGGACAACTGTCCAAGCAGCTTTAGAGTAAGGACAACCAAAGAACAAGTGGCTATCTAATTTTAGATCCAGGTTGCAAAAGGAACAATTAGGGTCTCCAGTCCAACCCTTTTTCAACAAATTCTCTCTGGTTTGCAGTCTTCTTCTGGTTAAAATCTAGAATAATATTTTAACCCTAATTGGGATTGGAGATTTCCAAACAAAGCTATAGAAGTTGGAGAGGGTACCTCCACTGTTTATAAGTGAGTAGAAGGAATTGACTGTAAAAGTGCCAGAAGGAAGCCAAGGCCACCATGGGCTGTCCTGAGAGGACGTGCCTGGAAGATTGAAATGCTGGAGGTGCAGGTAAAGTGCAACTGTCTCACTTCTTTCCTCTGCTGAAGTACCTGCTCTTAGCAGAGGGTGCCACTTCCATGAGTTATTGAGAATGAGGCCTTGAGATTGGATAGTGGAGTGTGCGGAGAAGGCCAGTTGGTTAGCTCTGGGGAAGAGGCTTCTAAGTGAGTTGTGCCTAGTCCACTTGTCCTCCCAGAATCTGATTGTGACTCCATCACCTACTTTCCATTGAACAAAACTGAAAAAAGCATAGTGAACAGAGCATAGATCATGGAGCAATTTCGAAGCAGAACTCTTGGGGGGGTGAGCATATAGGGTTAGATTGGTGTTTCTAATGAATGAGTTACGATCAAGAATTTTTGTATATCCATTTGGATAGGAGGGCTTGATTGAAGATAGGAAGGTTGATAACTCCTAAGCCCCCCTCTTGTTTAGATTTATAAACTTAATCCCATCTGACTAAGCATTTAGGTTTGGAGGCCTGCTGATTCCCTCCCCAAAGAAAGTTCCTCCTAATTTTATCAATAGCCTTGGTAAGCCAGGTAGGTAATTTGAAAAATGACATATAGTAGAGAGGACTGAATTAAGGAGGTGAGTCTGCCTCCTATGGAGAGAGTCTTGTTTTTCCATAATGCAAGCTTTTTAGTGAAGGAGTCTAGCAAAGGTTGCCAATCTCTCCTCGAAAGGGAACCCCTCTTGAGGGGCAACCCTAGGTAGGAGAGAGGGAGAGAACCAGAAGAGCAGTTGAGAATTTTGGAGAGACAAACACCTTTATGAGGAATTTTGCCAAGATAGAAGAGGTTTGTTTTGGCATAATTAATGCTTAGACCAGAGATATTTTTAAAAATGTAAAAAATAGTTTTAAAGATAGCCAGGTCCTGGTGGTTAGCCTTACTAAAAATAAGAGTGTCATTTGCAAATTGAAGGGATCTAATAGAGTTAAGCTCACCTTTGAGGTTAGGCTCTGAAAGATCACCCGAAGACTCACTGTTCAAAAGCATCTTGTGAAGCACATCTGCCACTAAAAGAAAGAGCATAGGAGATAGGGGATCACCCTGTTTAAGGCCCTGATGACACTTGAAAAAAATTTGTGGGGGAGCCATTGACAAGAACAGAAGATTTAGAGGAAGAGAGCACGTGTTCTATCCAATGACACCATTTAGTGCCAAATCCCCTTGCCTTGAGGAGGGTGAGAAGAAAATCCCAGTTAACATAGTCAAAGGCTTTTCTAAAGTCTATCTTAATAGCACACATCTCTTTTTTACCTATAGAACATTGATGGATCATTTCATGAGCTAGAAGGATAGAATCAAGGGAGGACTTGCCACTTTGAAAGGCAGCTTGGGTATTATCAATAAGAGATGATAAATGAGGACTGAGCCTATTAGCTAAAATTTTGGTGAATATCTTAAAAGAGCTGTTCAACAGGCTAATGGGTCTGAAATCCCTAGGGTTATTGGCCCCATCTATTTTTGGAATAAGGCAGATAAAGGAGAAATTAATCTTGTGAAGGGGTTGAGCATTGTAGAACAAGGATTGAATGAAGGAAAAGATGTCATGTTTAATTGTTGGCCAAAATGTTTGAAAGAATAGGATGGGAAGACCATCAGGTCCTAGAGATTTGTCTGGGTGTACGTCAAAGACTGCCTTCTTGATTTCATCTTTGGTGAAGGGAGATTCAAGGGTGGAAAGATCAGCCGTGTTATGAGGGTAAAGCAGATTCCGGTCTATCTCAAACATAGGAGCATCTTTAGCTAGGAAGAGGTTCAAAAAATAATCTTTGCAGGCTAGTTTAATGTCATGATCAGAGGAGAGCAGAGAGCCATTGATCTGGAGATTAGGTATGAAGTACTTTCTCCTGTGGTAGGAGGCTATTTTGTGAAAGAAGGTTGTGTTGCCACCTCCCTCCCTAAGCCATTGGACCCTAGATTTTTGCTTCCATTGAATCTCTTTGTATTTAGCAATGAGAAGGAGGTCTTCTTTCAGCTTGGTTCTAAGGTGGATCTCGTCTTCATTGAGAGCTCTAAGTTCCTCAATCGAATGAAGAGAGTCAAGACTAGTTAAAGATTAAGTTTATTTTGTTTAAGGGACCCAAAAGAGTGCTTTTTCCACCATTTTAGGCATCTTTTAATGAGCTTGATCTTAGAGGGAAGGATGTCAGATTGATCACCTCTGATATGGAAAGAATCCTAACAAGATTGGATAAAAGGTTTGAAGGAGGAACATGATAGCCAAGATTTTTCAAACCTGAAAACGGGATGAGGGGGAGAGCCTCCTGTGTCGAGGATAATAGGGTAGTGGTCAGAGCAAGAGAAGGGATATGCATATTGAACTAGGTTGAGAAAGTGGAATTCCAAGTCTTGAGAAAGGAGGAATATGTCAAGTCTAGTAAGATTAGGGTTGGATCTCATGTTGGACCACATGAAGTTTCTACCGCTGAGGGGGAGGCCTATGAGCTGGATAGAATCAATCAGGTTTTTGAAGGAGTTGATGTCCCTGATTGATCCAGTTCTACCACTTCTCTCCTCTAAACTAAGAGTCATGTTGAAATCACCAAAGATCACCCAAGATATTGAATAGGAGAGTCTAATTTTAGAGAATTCCCACCAGCAGACCTCTCTGTCATCTCTATCATGGGGGGGCATAGATGGAGATAGCAACAAATTGCCAATTAGATGACTTGTGAGCAAGGACAGCCGAGACTGTGAAAATACCAATGGAAGAAGAGGTGCATGAGAAGAGAGAGTCATTCCAACCAATCAGGATACCCCCCTGGATTTGGATGCTTGTAAATTGACCCATGATGTAATCCTGCTACCACCACGACTTTTAAAGTACTAGTTCTAATAGAATTTAGTTTGGTTTCTTGGAGGCCTACTATGTCAACTTTGGAGAATTGAATGCAATCTTTAACCAGCCTACGTTTGGTAGGGTTGTTCAACCCTCTAATGTTCCAAGACCCTATCTTCATGGGGGATATGAAAATAGGCTACTGAGGGAAAGGAATCTTAGAGAATAGGCTTCGCCCTTTCTTTCTCTAGGGCTTGAATTTTTTCAAATCCTAATGGATCAATAGGTTCCTTGATATCGCAATTGGCAGAAATTTCATTAAATTTCTGCCTACTCATTGAATTAATAGGTAAAGTAGAAGATGAGGATATAAATTTACCCTTGGATCCCCCAGGAGGGAAGCTTCACTTCATCAGTGATAGTTGCTTTCTGTGTGGGAGGTGCGCCAGCGGCCTGCGGGTAGATTTCTTCTTGGATTGGCTCTTGAGGTTTTCGAAGCCTGGAGGTGGTTTGGAGAAGGAAACCACATCCATTGAGTCAGATGAACTGCTGATTATCTGAGGAATCATGGGGGTCTGATGGCTAGGGTTGCGAGATGGTGGCGAGGCTTCAAGCAGAGAGGGGAAAGTATCTGAGAGGTGTGCCCACGAGTCTTTAGTGATATGGATTGGGACCCCCTTAAAGACTACCTTAATGAGGTCATCTGGAGCGACTTGATGTGGGGATGAGATGGGAGCTTGATCTATGGGGGGTGTTTTGAAAAACTCAGACGTTCCCGCCACTTAAACTATTTTCTTCTTCCCCTTGATATCAGATGGTAGGGTTGATCCTCCAACATTCTTAATAGTCTCTGACGAAGAGGGCTGCCTGGGAGGCTTAGGGTCAGAGAGGTCTAGATTAGCTCCGTCTGATGAGATTGAGGGGGCACCTTCTTTGCGAACAAAATGCTCGAAGTATTCTAAGCATTTCCCTTTCCTCTCTGAGAGGGGTTTGCCCACCACTTTAAGTTGGAAAGATCCTTCCATCAGGTGCTCATCGTCGGGTGAAGCGTACCAAAAAATGACCGAACGAGGGATCTCCGAAATGTCTTGGACACTGAGAATGGCCTTGCATTCTTTGACATTTTTCTTAATGATCACATCATCTGAAGCTGTGATGACGTCTCCAATGTCCCCTAGAAGCTGCATCAGGAACTCTGTATCCCATAGATGCATTGGGAGATTGAGGATTTCGACCCAGACATAGATGAACTTGGGGAGAGGCTTGAGCCCTAGCTTCTCAGACCACGGGTAAAGATGCCCCCAAAGTTACCCATATCAAAGAACTCCCTAGAGCATGCAAGGTCAAGAGTTTCTTCATTAGGGAATTGGATGAAAAACGACGTGGGCGATGTCCGTTTGATGTCATAAGTCCATCGGTCTACTTTAAGGTGGAATTCCAGGTTCGCTATTAGTTCTTCAAATGAAGGGTTACCCACTTGAAGTTTGAAGAACCCGAAGCACGAGAAGGCCGCCATATTCTCGATCATCAATGGTGGAAGGGTGATAGAAGGGATGAACAATGGAGGGGGAACAGAGGAAGAGGGGATGATGGAAAGGAGGGGTGGACTCTTCTGGTGAGGACAACAGACAGAGGTATGTCCAATGCTGTTATAGGGGAAATATTTGAAGTTTCCCAAGGAACAAGATCTAGCCATATGAGCTCTGTCACCACAAAGATAACACCTTTTGGGCTTTGAAGGGGGATGAGGATTTTTCCGGACCGAGTGGAGGTTGGATCTCCGCTGTTTTTTCTTGTAGATCACTTCGTCCAACCATCTTCAGGAAGCGAAAGAATGCTTCTTTGAGAGGGAGGAATGGGTAGGTTAGAGGAGCTAGAAGGGTGACCCTTGAAGAGGTCTGCAAAGGAGGAGAAAAGGGGTGGGGGTTTGATTTTGGAGGCGGATTGACGGGGAAGAGGGCAGAGAAGGGTTTGCTAGGTGGTGGAGGAAAGAGCGAAGAGGGGTTGTTTGGTGGTACTGTGGGCGGAGACGCGGTGGGAAGAGGAGTTATGTGATGTTACCTCCTTTGAATGTGACCAGACGCCGCCTCGTTTCTCGCGCTGCCGCATGTTCTTTTTGTCTGCCCAGTCGCCTATTCTCGAACCGCTCCATGGATTCGAGTTTGCTTGGTTCCCAGGTTAAAGTCTGACTTTCTTATGGATTTGTTTCACCTAATGATACGTGCTCTAATTTTTAGAAAACTTTAATTGTATTAGATTTATGATGTCAGTAATAGGATGACACGTTTATGTGAATACCAGGTTAAAGTTGGTATCATCTGAGATTGGAATAGTGTTCTTGAGAATATACAGCTGCATATAATTTTCGAATATCAAGTTTAGCAAACGAAACAGCCCCTCAATAAGTCATTTTTAGTTGCAAGCTAGTCTAGCAGCAAGTCTTGGGGCTTTGTTGTATAAAGTTGCATCATGATTTATGATTTATCAATTTCATGCATCATTATTTATGTATGAAATTTGTAATTTTTAATTTCTTTTTTCTTTTAATAGGCTGGTGTTTATACATATGTTTTCCTCAAGGATGTTGTGTATGATTTTGTGATTTAAGAAGCCTATATATATTTCCTTTATATAAGTTTATATGTTATTTTTCGTTTGGAAATTCTTTCACTTCTGTTGATGCTTTCTTCTTTGGTTAATTTCACTTGCGCAAAGGAAGAGAGGTTTGAAAGCTATGGATATGGAGAATGGTTCAGAGCAATAATTTAGAGAGGGAAGATAGAGACATCTGGACTTGTCTAGGGATGTAAATTTTCTTGTTTCCTTCTGTTATTTCTTATGAGAGAGAACGTGAGGAAATAAAATCTTCATTTTTTGGCATGTTACCACTCTGAATATTCAAAGACTCATAGGATGAATCTTTTAATTTTTCTTTTTATGCATGTAACTGAGATACATGGTTTATTGTCATTGTTCTCGACCTTCTAATCACCTGTATAAACTAAACTAAACAATCAAGTGACGTACTTGTTACCTCCTTTGGAGATATCACTTCATTTAAGGGGGAAATGTTTATTTATTTATTATTTTTTTCTCTTGTTTCTTGTTAGGGGAGAGAAATCGTGCCCAATCTAGAGTTGATGGGCCTTAAACAGAAGCTAGGAATCAATTTTAACCCAAAAGCTATAACTATTAGGTATTGACCCAAACTCTTATTTAAATTCATTACTCTTTCTTATCTTATCCGATGTGAGACTATACTCACACATTAATCACCTCAACAACTCTCTCTTAATTTGTGAGTATAATTCAATTCAACTATGATTCAATGTTTCACGGGATTCACTAACATTTTTGCACCACTTTACTCATGGGCTTAACCAATTTATTAACTCTTGTACCACTTCACTTGTGGGCTAACCTGACCATGCATTCAGTACATGACTATCAAACATCCGTAGGATCTTGCACCACTTCACTCGTGGTGGCTAACCAGACTATATCACTCCTACGGGCATTCTCCTCTCCCGACACCTTCGGGCTTCACATTGGAAGTTATCTTTTTTTTCTTTCTCTATCACTTTTTTTTAATTACTTTGACCATGTGCTTAGCTCTGATACCATTTGTTGGGGGAGAAATCAGACCCAATCTAGAGTTGATGGGCCTTAAACAGAAGCTAGGAATTAATTTTAATCAAAAAACTATAGCTATTAGGTATTGACCAAAACTCCTATTTAAACTCATCACTCTTTCTTATCTTATCCGATGTGGAACTATACTCACATATTAATCACCTCAATATTTTTGTTGCAAACTTTATGAAAGGGTAAACTGTATGGCAAAATTATTGTTTTATGTTGTTAAGTATTTTTAGTTAGTTTTTCTAGAAAAAGAAAAAAAGAAAAAGAAAAAAAAGGCCTTTCAGTTGGTAGTTGTTTGGATCAATGGATGACTAGCTGATGTTTGATTGCGGTAAAAGTGTGTTTATTTTGAACTGAGAATTTAAGATTATGTACTTTGATTATTTTATGTGATGTTGATGTCTAGTTATAGTTCTGGTCACCGGCGGATGTTTTATAATCTGTGATATTAGAAGTGGAGGTGGTGTTGCCCGAGTTTGTTGGTGATGGTTAAGATCAGATGCTTGTACAGTTGTGTTAATTAAAAATGTGTTGTAGTGCATGACCATACTTGACTTCGAAATTATAAGGCACTAGTACAAAGAGGACCTGCCCCAACGGGTGGAACCGTTGGGGCATTTAATGTCCCCAACGGTCGTACCTGTTGGGGCCAAAAATTCACCCGTTGGTGCCGATAGCGTTGGGGCAATAACAGCCCCAACGGGTGAAAACCTGGCCCCAACGGTTATGACCGTTGGTACCAATAAATAATTAATTAAATATTAAAAAATTAAATTAAATTATAAAACAGCACCAACGGGTTGACCCGTTGGTGCAATAATCAGCACCAACGGTTCGGACCGTTGGTGCTCAATAGCACCAACGCTGAAATTAAGCCGCACCAACGGTCTTAACCGTTGGTGCAGTTTATGCACCAATGGTGCATAAAACTGCACCAACGGTTGAGATCGCAGGAACCGCACCAACGGTTGCAACCGTTGGTGATATTTTGTTTTGTTTTTTCAGTTTTGCCGATTCCTCCTACCATTTCCCACAAAATACATAATCAACTTTGTTCACAACATATATATTCCCACGAAATATATAATTGACTGTTCACAACATATATATTCCCACGATAAACCAAAACAAAAGATTGACTAGAATCAAAATATAACAACTTAAAAATACTTAAGTCTCAAACATAAAGAGAATATCGTAAATATGTCAAAAGTACAAGTCATGGCTAAGTTCATCGAAAATAATCGACCTTGACTTTGCGAATGTCATTCTCGCTATAGCCCTCTGCGTAAAACCTCCAAACCGCCTCCCAATCGACTAGCAAGAGGATTTTGTGTTGCAATATCCCGAGGAGAACGTTGAGCGCCAGATGTAGAACCACGGCGTCAGGAGAAGGATGTGCAAAAGTCGGTGTAGCGATGCGAGGAACAACGAGGAGGTGGATGAGTGGTCCGAGAATCCATCCAGAAGTAATACGGTGTGAGTGAGTATATGTATGGGTGGAGCATGCGTGTATGTGCATGGTTTTATCCGAAGTTTGGTTACGCTTTAAAAATGCAAGCTAAAATCAGCACCTCCTGTAGAAACAATACTATGAAT
This sequence comes from Asparagus setaceus, assembly GCA_012295165.1. Lineage (NCBI taxonomy): Eukaryota > Viridiplantae > Streptophyta > Magnoliopsida > Asparagales > Asparagaceae > Asparagus > Asparagus setaceus. The sequence continues at coordinate 31,850,186 of CM022709.1, read as the reverse complement.
CATCAACTCTTCTCATATATGCAGAATTAATAGTTTTCATTTATCAATAGATCTCAAATAAGTTTCAGCAAGTGCATATGCTCATGAGGAATATTGAATTTGCAATGTCATGCTCAGTTCAAGGTCAAGTGCATGAAAACCAACAAAATTTGTAATACAGGTGTATGAGTGAGAGTGTAAGGGAATGAGATAATATTGAGGGTTTTTGCATGCATTACTAGCTGCGTAAGTCGTTCCATCTTGGACTTAAGCTCGGCCATCTCGCAAGGACATCGAGAAGTGGCGAATATCGAGTGGAGGAAGTCCTCAAATAGAATCACGACACCGCGGACCGAGCCTCTCATAACCGCCATGATGCCCTCCATGTACATTATCTAAGACTTTAGTCATCAAGGCAAACTTGGGTTCTTGGTCGACCCCTAATGATTTTGCCTTCTCTATCACTCGGTCCTATACCACATAAAGTATTCAAATGAGAGTCAACAATATTATTCTAAATATACTTAAGAAAATCATTTGAATTAGCCGAAAAATGAACACTTACGCAATACTCCTGAGTTTGGGTGTCAGGATATATATATGAATATGTGTCACTTGCTGGATCCACTAACGTCGCATGGGTACCCAAATACTCCTTCAATGCAGTCGAGGAACCACCCGACTCTTCAATTTGAGCTCTCTGTAACTCAACAAAATATGTGTATAATATATCGTATTATAAATAAAGAAATGTATTTTTTTAAAACTCGAAGAACACTTTATACCACTCTCTGTTTTGCTCGAGCCATGCTCCTCGAGCCACCTGTATAGGTTGCTCGACCTCCCTTCTTAGATTCTCGATTATTCTTGTTTCGTTTTGCCTCGCCTACACATAAAAGTTCGAGATTAGATTTCAATCTGAAACTAAGTATATACTAGACATTGAATTTATTGTTAATTATATACACCTTGCTCTTAGAAGAATAAAACTTGCATAGGTCGTCCCACCAATTTTCGTCAATCCCTTCAAACACCTTTTCCTTGAAGAGATCACGTCTCTTCTCTACCGGGGTCTTCAACCATAGTCCTTCATAACACTCTGTCTTCACTTGATTTCGATTGCCTCGGACCCTCTCCTGCATCTTTGTCTTTATGCCTCGGTAGATAACAGGAAGGTTGAGAGGACAATAAGGATCTTGTGGCAAAAACTCATAATCTTTCTGCATATTCAAGAAAATTAATGTATTAGAGTAGATAGGTACCAACTGATACTAAATTATCTCAATATTGCAAATTAAAAATAATCTAAACCTGAGCTTGGATGAAGAAGTTTTCAAATGAGCGCTCATGATGTGCACACCAGTTCTTGTGAAGTGGAAAGTCCATGAATCGACGGCTTATCTGCCCAACATACTGCCCAAATCGCCAAAGATTGGGGCCGGTGCGATGAAACTCCTCATCAAAGTGCAAAGGGAATGTCAGCTCATCCTTCTCAGGATTGGGCCTCAGTCGTTTAGCTTTATTTATCCCCCGAGTCTTCTTACATGTCCTTGGTAGCCCTGCATCTAAAAACTATGCCAGGTCATCCTTGATTGCTTTAAAAATATGTCAGGTCTTCTTACAAAGGATTATAAACAAGAAAGACTAAAGGTTATAATCTGAACTTTCGATTGACAATATAATATTAATGCATTCCAAGGTTAACTATGTTTCACTGTCTCGTGCAAAGAATTGTTCCTTGATTGTTAAACATCTAGTTGAGAACAAACGTATAAGTGTAATGTAGCTTGTTTCATTACCGTCTCATTAACAAAACAAACGTATAAGATGATGTATATAGTCTTTTGAAGTTGAGATACCTTCAGCTCTTGCAGCACGCTTCTCTGCACGTTTAGCAGCACGATTAGGACGATAATTTCTTAAATGTAGAGGATGAGCTGCTGATGCAGATGCATCCTCTCCAACTATACAACAAAATGTAATTATATAAGTACCGTCTGAATAAAATAATACAAAATGAATTTGATATTAATACATTAAATAATACTAACCCGTCGAGGGTCTAGATGGTATGGAGTGTGTAGAGTGCGCAAATCATCTTTGCTTTCGGTAGGAGGTACTAGATTTTGAAAGAAAACAATATAATATCAAAAAAAATCATTATACAAATAAAATAAGAATCAAAAGTAAATTCTACTAACCTGCATGGGAAGATGGTATGGAGTGTGCAGGAGTCTGCAAATCAAGCTCCTCAAACTGAGGTACTAGATTTTGAAAGAAAACAATATAATATCAAAAATCATTATGCAAACAAAATAAGAATCAAAATAAAAGTCTACTAACCCATGGGAAGATGTAAAATCCACCCTATAAGAAGACTCGGAGTAATATGATCCATCCCTCTATCATCACTGAGATGGATGTAGAGGAGGAACACTAGGGATAGATGCGTAACGCCGAAGCCTTCTAGCTCCCTCGGCTCCTAAGCTTGATGCAAGAGCTTCTTAGGCCATCCGTCTAGTTTTGGACTTTGATGGTCCTCTACTAGACATCTTCGTCAACCCTAAAAAAGAGTACATATATATATATGAGATGCATGCAATACATGTGTTAATTTCAAGATGAAAGTTGTAACATATGGATATTTTCAATGATTATCAAAGTTGTAGCATATGGATATTTTCAATGATTATTAAAGTTGTAACATATGGATATTTTCAATGATTATTACCTTTTTCTTTTACAAACTCCTTAGATGTTGTAGGAATATCTACAATGATTTCGTGTTCGAAATCATTCCTAACCCATGAAACTTCACCCTCAGCTCAACACGAGATACATTTTGATCTATGGAAATAGAAGGTTGTAGCAATCTAAGTCCTTCATCATCAGAATCTATCTCCATGTTGTCCTCTATGTCAACATCCGCGAATTGTGGGACATCGTAGATATCCCTGGGCTTCCATCGACAAACAACACTCCATCCCAAGTGCTTCAAGCACTTTGAGTAGTATACTTGAAATGCTTGTTCCGGGAATATATATGGTTCGTCTTCAAACTCAAAAAGATTAGTGTTTACACTAGTCAATCCATATTCATCTTTCCAAGTCCCGTACGTGTCTCTCCACTTTCCATGTCCGGTTCTCGTATGATACCAAACACACTTAAATACGTAGACTAGTTTTGCTCGTCCCGGATAGTGAATACCAAGTATACTATCCAAATACCCATAGTAAATCATTCCTTCAGCTCCAAGGGCCGCAATTCCACTATTCTGGGTGGTCCGAGATTCTTCTATCTCCTTGATTTCAAATTTGTAACCGCTTACACCAAATCCTTTGTAGTATGCAACCTCCATGCTTGGATATCGAGCTAGACACCTCAAATCATCATCTAATGTTAATTCTATGTTTGGATCTTGGACCTGAGAAAACGGTTCATCATTCCAATTTCGGGAATATAAAGGTACAAGTATACATTAAGACAATGGCAAACTAATATGAGATAAGAAAATCTTACATAATTTATAAACCAGGCACAAAAATTTTCCTGATGATGCTTCTCCAAACGTTCATCATTCCAATTGCGATGATCTTCACGTAATTCATCCTTATGAATTCTATTCTCAACATGAATTGTTAACATCAACATTATATTATTTCATACGCAAATACATACATAATAGTAAATGCAAAATAGACTTACCCTCTAACTTCCTCAAGACATACGCTATTGAGGAGGATAAATTGATGTATCTCATTGATAAATGTGATTCCCATTGTTGTGTAAGTTGGTTTGCCATGTGTTCCATCACGAATACACACAGGTCTATTGAGCTTCGTCTCTATGTTTTCATCCAAATAACGAGAACAAAATGTCGTTACCTCCTCTAGAAGATAACCTTCCATTATAGAACCCTCTGGCCGATTTCTATTCCGAATATAATTTTTTAAAGTGAGAAGGTACCTAAAAAAACTTACATTAGATTACTACATACAAGCATACAAAATAGAAAAGTTATATTAGTTATGTCAAACAAAAAAACACCTTTCTATAGGATACATCCACCGATATTGTACCGGTCCAGCAAGCCTCGCTTCAGTTGCAAGATGAACAGTCAGGTGTATTATAATATCAAAGAATGATGGTGGAAAAATCCGCTCAAGCTTGCACAATATTAACGGAATTGCTTCTTGTAGCTTCTCTAACTCCTTGTCGTTGATGGTTTTAGCACACAATTCCCTAAAAAAGCTGCAAAGTTCATTGATGACTAAGCCAACAGATTTAGGAAGGGAAGCCCTGAGGGATAGTGGGAGAAGGTGCTCCATAATAACATGATGATCATGACTCTTCAACCCATCGATCTTGCCTTTTACAGTCTTTATCTTCTTATTAAATGATCCTGAAAACCCTGTAGGAACCTTCAGCTCATGCAACACCTCCAGAAATATTTTCTTTTCTAGTTTTGACATATGATAAACAGCATTGGGGAGTACAAATTTGCCTGGTTTTCCTGATTTAGGTACAGGGTGCAACTCTTTTCTAATGTTCAAGTGTTGTAGATCCCTCCGAGCTTGTAGGTTATCTTTCGATTTTCCATCTTTACAAAGGAGCAAGTTAAGTATGTGCTCGATACTCCTTCTCAATGTGCATGACGTCCGTTGTGGCCTTGCGTATTTGTCTTCCAATACGGTAGTTCAAAGAAAATACTTTTCTTATTCCATCCTTGTGGCTTTTCCTGCCTTTCTTTTACTTTCCCAAAAGTCACGTTGTCATAATCATTCCATTGAGCAAGTATCTCCTCTCCAGACAAGGGGACTGGAGCCTTTCGGTGCTCTGTAGTACCATCAAAGTGAACATCATCATCCCTATAGAAATGGTCTTCTTTCAACATGCGTCGATGACCACAATAACATATCTTTTTGCTAAAGGGCAACCATGTCGATGTTGTATCGATGTGACAATAAGGACATGCTTTATAACCATGTACGGAATATCCTGATAGCATTCCATATGCAGGAAAGTCGTTAATTGTCCACATTAAGGCTGCACGCATTATGAAAGTTTCCCCTTTGTCTGCATCATATGTCTCCACACCGTCGATGAATAAAGAATGTAACTCTTCGATGAGAGGTCGGAGATAAACGTCGATATTATTTCCCGGTGAACTAGGTCCATCAATCAGAAGAGGCATCATAAAATATGATTGATCCATAGCCAACCACGGTGAGAGATTATAAATCATCATTACAACCGGCCATGTGCTGTGCGGATTACCATTAAAACTAAAGGGGCAAAAGCCATCACTAGCTAATCCGAGCCTGATATTCCGAGAATCCTGACTAAATATTGGATGTAACTTATCGAAATTCTTCCATGCAGGTGAATCTCTCGGATGACTCATTTTGCCATCTTCGCTTGGAAGAGCACGATGATGCCAGGTCATTGCCACTATTGTCTTCTTACATTTGTAAAGTCTCTGCAACCTCTGTGTAATAGGAAAGTATCGTACTACCTTAAGAGGTATGTCATTCTTGCTAGTATGTGCTTTCTTTTTATATCTAGACACCCCACAAATAGGACACTCTTTCTTATCCGAAGTTATCTTCCTGTATAATACACAATTATTGGGACATGCATGAATCTTCTCACAATTCGGACCAGTTAGACATTATCTTTTGAGCTTCATACCGCTATGAGGAACATTGTTCCCAAGAGGCATAGACTCTTTCAGAATTTTAGAAGCATCGTGAATGACTTGTTGCTCCATTTGTTTAGGCACTTAATTTGGAAAAGTTGAACAAACCATGACAGCGTGGAATGTTTTGCATTCTCATAAATCGGTCTCCTAGCATCATTCATGTACTACTCATACTCATCTACATATTTGTCTTGTCTAGGAGGACTATCTTCAACATGATTAGTGTCACCAAGAGCAACCTCTATCATTTCCTCCATCTCCTCTTCCGGAAACAAATTAACGTCGTCAACGTTTTCTTCTTCTTCATCGGCAATAATGGGAGTTAGAATTTCTCCGTGATATACCCAAATTGTATAACCTACAATAAAACCATGCTTAACAATGTGAAGTTCTACATCTTCCTCCTTACGATGCAGTATTCCCGCAATGGTCGCATCGGACAAAGAATCATGCCATGTTGGATCCTATTGTGTTCACGTGCAAAGTTCATAAAAGTAGCAACTCCTTCAATGAACTTCGGGTTTTGTGCGTTTTTCACGATTCACATACATCCAGTCCTTATCCCTGATATAGTCACGGGCCATAATAACCTAAACAAGACAGAGTTAGTGATAACAACCCCAAATACAACACCCTGCCAATAATACTCTGCTTACACTTAGTCTATATCAAGGCATATGCGACATGTTATTAACAAAAGCATGTACAACTGAATATTATAATATCGGGCTGAATATGCTTAAGTATTTATGCTATATTTAGTAACTATTCAACCATAAAAGTTGTAATTCTTGAATTAGCATGAAAATAATATAATAACATTAAGCTGTCGAATGAGAAAATAAATGGTAACAACTGGTAACAACTCAATTTATCTTTAATTTTTTTACATGAAGATTTTAAGTTTTCATGTATCCAAAAATATTGCATGGATGTTAATATTAACAGCATTCAGTGTTCGTTAATTTTTTCAGTTCATAATTTCCAATTCCATGTTTAACTTTCCTCTAATTTTTTTTAGGCCTTTCACTGATGTATCAAGTGATCTCACTGTAGAAGTACGAAGCACCCCCTTTGCACTTCATAAGGTACATTTTTATTCTTTCAATGTAATCCATTCAAATGCTAAGTAATATTCTTTCAATGTAATCCATTCAAATGCTAAGTATTTATCTAGATATCCGTCTATTTTATCTATTTGTCTATCCATGTATTAGTATGTTTGTACGTCTCATTCTACCTATGTTTCTTTATCTTATCTACATGTTGTCTGCCTATTTGTCGCTATATCGGTCCATCTGTTGTGTTTGTACCTATTTGTCTCTATATATGTGTGTGTGTGTGCATATCTATACGAGATAGGTATACATGTATGTATGTAACTATGTACAGGTAATAAGTGACTAATCATCTGTCATACAGAGAGTATGCAATAATCCCAAAATACTAGTATACAGTAAACCTTAAAGTACATGCATGAAATTTCATCATCCTTATAAGGGACTTGTAGCTCATTTATCCAAAATTCAAGTATCACTGATGTCACACACTGCTCTCAAAATTGTAAGAAACAGGAGGCAACTCCTTAAAGTACATGTATATTCTATATTATACATAATAGAATCTACATCCACAAATATTCAAACGCAACCACAACTAAATCCTCCTCTTCTCCTACCTCCTCATCTTCTTCTCCACCAACTTCCTCTTTTGCCTTATCAATCATTTTCCAATTCGAGAGTACTGTTAGTTAGCCTTATATTATGTCTAAACATGTACAGAAAATCAAGATTAGTTACGTCATTCCTTGAAAATAACATGTGTTTATTACTTCATTTTAGCACATATGCCTTGATTATAACACACGCTCGGTTGTGATCGCTATATAATCTCAGGCATATCATATAAAATTATTATCAATTGTAACTACAATTTTTAGCTCCTCATCAGTGGCCTCAATGTGTTTGCCTGAAACCTTGATGGTGGGCTTCAAGCTTTTATTACTCGTAGCAGAACCAAGGCACTAAACAAGGATCTAGGACAGACAATCTCGGAAGTCCACAACAAAAAGCTTGCACTTGATGAAGACAATGTCAATGTAATTAGGAAGAGTTTTGATGTATATATATTGTATAAGGGAGTATTAAAGGAAAAGAACCATTAGAATGAGCTACCAAATTTACCTTATTAGAGATCTAAAAAATTTTACAGTATTTCTTCTAACCTTCCAACCTCAGAAGAAACACAAGTAATTTCTTTCCCCTTACTGTGAAGTAAGTTTAACGTAAAAGGCAGCGAGCAACTATTCGCGTGATCCATAGAATTTTTCTAAGGGTAAGTTTCATAAAACGACAATGAACACAACGAGAAAAGATATATATCAATCTCAACAAATTAAGTATATAACTATGCCGTTTGAATTCCTCATATCTTCATGCAGATGGATGTAGAGGATAATTGAAATTGACCATTTTCACTTCTGATGATATTAGTATAACAAGTTAACATGCCAGGATATATTTATATGGGCACATAAAGAAATTCTAGAACAAAAAGTTCTTAACACTAATTAAAAGTTTACATCAGCTATTAGCATCAGAGGAAAACCTTGAATGTAACTAGCTATGATGTTATGGAATTGAAATAAAATTCATAAATTATCAAAAATAGCGAGTAGATTTCTACCGTGCATTGTATCAACAGGTTGTGGGCACGAAAGGGAGAACACACCTTTGAGTTGCAGTGGCTGCGAGCAAGCGGAGGACCAGCGCAGCAACGGCGGAGGAGTGGCTGCGAGCAAGCGGAGCTTGAGGTGGCGAGAACCGGCCGGCGAACACTGGAGGAGGAGGAGGAGGCCAAAGTAGGGTTTTGAGGGAAGAGGAAGAGGAGGGGTGGAATTAGGTTAGGGTTTTGATCAAGAGGAGGAGGGAGCGACCAGCCGAAACGGCAGAGGTCCAACGAGCCCCAACTAATCAAGGAGGAGGAGGAGCCCGAATCGAGGAGGAGGCAGGGGAGAGAATCCAACGATGATGAATTAGGGTTTTGAGGGGAGAGGAGGGGGCGAGAGTTCACGACGATGAATTAGGTCTAGGGTTTGGGCCTGGCTGGGCGAGAGAGAGGGAGGGAGTTAGGGAGGTAGAGAGGAGAGAAATAAGACAATGGGCCTATTTCGGTTTTCGTTTTGGTAATAAAATTGGAGGGAAAACTCCCTCCAATTATTTTGTGGGGGAAACTAAATGGCCCCAACAGGCGGAACAGTTGGGGCTGGTGAAACTGGCCCCAACGGTCCCTACCACCCGTTGGGGCTGCTCCTATTTGTACTAGTGAGGGTTTTTAACGAGTGCTCATCAGACACTCGTTTAGTAGAAGAAAGATAGGAAAAAGTGAGCGGGAGAGAGAGCCCTACATACCTAACTAGTTCTCTCTCCTCTCAGACCTCTATCTATCTCCCTTCTACTTAACGAGTACTATAGGATTGCTTGTTAGCAAAATCCAATATCAAATATACCAGTAGGTTTTGCCATTGTTAAGTAAAACCCATCTCTTTAAAAGTTGCATCATGAACTTTCTCATTGTGGGGTGGCATTATTATTTTGCGTTTGTCTTTAGTCCTTGAGCTTGATATTTTTGGCTTCCCTGCTTGTTCATGAAGGCTCGCTTTAATGAAACTCGTACGCTTAATGTCAAAACCTTATCAGACTTTTATCATTACTGGTCTTTTAGCCCATGCTAAGCACGATCTTATCGCAATTCATCTATATTTTGTCGTATTTCAATCACTTGTATCCGAATAGAATTTCAAAGATTTACTGACTCACCCCCTTTCAAAGCACGGTAACCCCACCCTCCGCCCGGTTGAGGTTAGAAAACATGTCCCCGCCTGAAAATCATGATATTTAACAAATTATATAATACTATAATTAACATTAAGATAATTCAACTAATTTTTTATATGAAATGAATAAAACGAAGATAATCAAAATATATCTAAATGCAACTTGAATGTAATTAAGATATAAGACAGCTTTAATGTTCAAAAAATATTTTCCGCAAATGATGCATCACAAGAAAAAAAAATTCTCTATCAATCAACCAATCATAGGATGTAATAAGAAAAATATTAAGAAAAGCTTCAATAATTTTCAATCATTTTTTCTCCGTCTTAATCCTATTCTTCAAAGTTGAAAGAGTGGTTCTTTGTTCATCTCTGTAAATGTAAAATATGTTTATTAAGTAAATTTCACATTAAAAAAATTATATATTAAAAATAGTTAAAGTATAAATAATTCAACCTGATTGTATCTTTATTTTTCTAATGGTTGTAGGTGGGGTTTTAAATGCAAAAGAGTCTAGCGTAGCAATAGGTGATATATCTAAAATCTTCTTTTGCCTTTGCTATTAGTTGTCGATATCGGTGTGGATAAGTCTGAATTTAATTCATCATATTGGTTATTAATGATACCATCTTGATTCATTTCAATTGGTTTCTCGTCTGTGATAATAGTACATTCGCCTTAGAATAACATAAACATGATTTAATTTTTGAAATAAATAAACTAATATTAAATTTATTAATAACCTTCTTTTTAGAATTTTTATTCAGAGGTATTTTCATGTGTCAATAAGTCCGAGTATATTCAATGGATTGATTGTCATCACCATCAACCGGTGTCATATCGAAGTGATTTCTCATCATTTGATATAAATAAATTTAGTATCGAACATTAAATACATTGCATAAAATTATAGAATATAATATTTTTAATGAGATTATCGAAATGTTACCTTTCCATCAATTAGCAGTAATAGTCTCTTGAGTTTTCATCATCCACATCATCATCAACGATTTTAATAACTGTGTAGTCTTCAATGCATTTACTTATGTTAAACTCGTAATCTTAACATGAAAACGCATATTTCTACCGATTAATCTCTTGATAGCAAGTGGAATGGCCTTGTTTCTACATCCTATTTAAAAAATATAAAATCAAAAGTTCAACTTCATCTATTCAATTAAAAATATATTAAAATTTTAATTTAATTTGAGATAATTTACCAAATCCAACAATGTTGCCGATTCAAGGACCGCCATCAAACGAAGAACATCGTAATGAAATATTATAAATATAGTGATGCATATTCCATCCGTCACTTGTAAGGTAAGCTAGTACCTAAAGTTAAATAACATATTCGTCATATATTAAAATTATTCAATTTAGTTTTTCTAAACTGTAAATTATTGGTATTTATAAAATTTATAATATCCTAATTATTTTTCTTCTACATATTTGATTTTCTTTTGTGATGACTGTAGTAAAGAACCCCATTGATCTCTTTTAACTTGTTGTTGCAATCAACATGAGAAGGATATCGCCAACCCGACATTTTCTCAATCCCATGATTTGAGCATTGTAAAAGAAATATTTTTCCTAAAAATAGTTTAGATAAACAATATAATCATCAAGTGAATTATAAGAAAACAAAATAAAAATAAAGTGCATGATAAATGAATTAAAGTATTAACCTGAGGGTCTAAGTTATGTATTTATCTAGGCATTGTACTATAATTTAAATGATATATATTTTTATCAATTATTTTAGAGATTTAAATTAAATGGACCAAGTATATTGTGAAATAATAAATAATAAGGAAGCTATTGTCATTGTATCCTATTTTTAAATACATATAGTGTTAAAACTATAATTGAATATATATAAAATTTAGTAAATAAGTCAATACTAAAAATATTAAAATTCACTTACATTGCCGTCGTTCAGTTTATTTACTTTAAAAATATCATCAATTGTACCAACGTTGATTTCAAACTTCAATTGTGTGCTTAGTGATCTTATTTCGGTCTCAAATATTTGGTATTGAGTTGGTATCAATAGAACTGAGAAAAAGTAGAGAAAAATAACTACTTATATTGGTAATTCTAATCGTTCGAATATATTTTATGAAATTAGAATTATATTATTTCACAAAAATTATAAAATACCATTGAGTTTGAACAACATCCTTACTATCACTCGAGGTTTATATAAAACTTTGTATCTCATGTGGACGAAAGGCTTGTTAATCCTTTCATCTGACGAGAAAATGAGCAAATATAATAATTTAGGAAATAATCTTGAATTATTGCAAGTTTATAATTAGACATATAAATATAAATTATCATAGTTTGTATATATATATATATATATATATATATATATATATATATATATATATATATATATATATATATATATATATATATATATATCAATTGTACCATCGTTGATTTCAAACTTCAATTGTGTGCTTAGTGATCTTATTTAGGTCTCAAAATTTTGGTATTGAGTTGGTGTATCAATAGAACTGAGAAAAAGTAGAGAAAAATAACTACTTATATTGGTAATTCTAATCGTTCAATATATTTTATGAAATTAGAATTATATTATTTCAAAAAATTATAAAATACCATTGAGTTTGAACAACATCCTTACTATCACTCGGGTTTATATAAAACTTTGTATCTCATGTGGACCGAAAGGTGGTTAATCCTTTCATCGCAACGTAAAATGAACAGAAATATAATAATTTAGGAAATAATCTTGAATTATTGCAAGTTTATAATTAGACATATAAATATAAATTATCATAGTTTGTATATATATATATATATATATATATATATATATATATATATATATATATATATATATATATATATATATATATATATATATATATATATATATATAGCAAGGCTCCTATAAACTTAAGTTGATAGAGAATAGTCATCCACCAACTTTTCTATCCATTGATGTTGCCTTGGGATCCTTGAAAGATATAAAGCCCACTTTGAGATTTGTGTGCATCTTGATTTCACGGATCTCAAGGCAAGATCAATGGATATAAAAGTTGGTGGACACCCTCACTATCAACTTAAGTTTATAGGAGCTTTGCTATATATATATATATATATATATATATATATATATATATATATATATATATATATATATATATATATATATTACAACAAACCATCACAATAATAACCATTGAGCTTTGATTCTCCCTTTTCAGTTTTTTCTCTAGAGCACATGCTAAATCTTCCCACAAAGTGATAGCTATTGAGTTGAAGGTGATAAAAAAATAAAATATATATTTAATATTTATGTTATAAAATATATTTTCATATTTTTATATAAACAATAATAAATTTATAACTTACTCATTATCATGCATTGTAAAGCTTCTAAACAAAACTTTTTTTTTCATTCCTGTCTATGCTATCAATCATATAAATTTTATCACTATTCCAATCATATCTATCTAAAAAATATTTGAAATTTAGTATACTTTGACATGCATGATAATTTAGGAGGCATATAAATTTAATACATACTTATAAGAAATTCTTTAGAATTGATTCTTGATTCAATCTCTTCATAAGGAAGAAACTTCGAATTTGTATTTTCTATATCATCATCATCCTCCTCTAAATTATTGATGTTTGCACGATAACCTAAATGAATAGATACTTGAGTACTTACTGCTTGTATATCATATTTGCAGCAACAATCTTTATGTCCGAGAAAAATGTGAATTTTTCCTTTTGTATTAATTTTCTCGGTCGTAATGCATCATTTTACAAGAAAAATCATATACATGAGTGTTCTTAAAAATTAAATAAAAACATCACAAATAAAGTAAATTTGTATTATTTAAACTATAATTATCAATATATGTAAAATTTTGAATGTACCTTGTTATCAATGACAATAAAGTTAATTTCAAATGAGATTCCCGTGTTTGTGTTTTGTCTTTCCCATGTTCGAGTGATTCATCCTTTCGGGATGGCATCATTTTATCTACACGAAGCTCATTTAATAGCGTGTATCTTTGTAATTTTATTATTTTATCCCGATATCCTTATAAAATATCTACAAATTAATTTAATACCAATATAATTTTAAATCAAATGACGCTATGAATTAATAAAATTAGTGACTATAATCATTAATAATTAGCAAAAATAATAAGTCAGTCCTCTAATTATAAAAATTCCATATTAATAATGAAATTAATTTTTTCTAGATTCACAAGTAGAAAATTGACCTAACTAGATGGATCAAACTAGACGGAAATTTTCCGTCTAGTTTGATCATTTTTAATTTTTTAATTTTTAAAAATCAACCTAGACGAATTTCCGTCTAGTTTATCAACCTAGACGAATTTCCGTCTAGTTTATCAACCTAGACGAATTTCCGTCTAGTTTGATCATTTTTAATTTTTAAAAATCAACCTAGACGAATTTCCGTCTAGTTTATCAACCTAGACGAATTTCCGTCTAGTTTATCAACCTAGACGAATTTCCGTCTAGTTTATCAACCTAGACGAATTTCCGTCTAGTTTATCAACCTAGACGAATTTCCGTCTAGTTTATCAACCTAGACGAATTTCCGTCTAGTTTATCAACCTAGACGAATTTCCGTCTAGTTTATCAACCTAGACGAATTTCCGTCTAGTTTATCAACCTAGACGAATTTCCGTCTAGTTTGATCATTTTTAATTTTTTAATTTTTTAATTTTTTAATTTTTTAATTTTTTAATTTTTTAATTTTTTAATTTTTTAATTTTTTAATTTTTTAATTTTTTAATTTTTTAATTTTTTAATTTTTTAATTTTTTAATTTTTTAATTTTTTAATTTTTTAATTTTTTAATTTTTAAAAATCAACCTAGACGAATTTCCGTCTAGTTTATCAACCTAGACGAATTTCCGTCTAGTTTGATCATTTTTAATTTTTTAATTTTTTAATTTTTTAATTTTTAAAAATCAACCTAGACGAATTTCCGTCTAGTTTATCAACCTAGACGAATTTCCGTCTAGTTTGATCATTTTTAATTTTTTAATTTTTTAATTTTTTAATTTTTTAATTTTTTAATTTTTTAATTTTTTAATTTTTTAATTTTTTAATTTTTTAATTTTTTAATTTTTTAATTTTTTAATTTTTTAATTTTTTAATTTTTTAATTTTTTAATTTTTTAATTTTTAAAAATCAACCTAGACGAATTTCCGTCTAGTTTGATCATTTTTAATTTTTTAATTTTTTAATTTTTTAATTTTTTAATTTTTTAATTTTTTAATTTTTTAATTTTTTAATTTTTTAATTTTTTAATTTTTTAATTTTTTAATTTTTTAATTTTTTAATTTTTTAATTTTTTAATTTTTTAATTTTTTAATTTTTTAATTTTTTAATTTTTTAATTTTTTAATTTTTTAATTTTTTAATTTTTTAATTTTTTAATTTTTAAAAATCAACCTAGGCGAATTTAAGTCAGGTTGTAACCTAAACGAATTTCGTCTAGTTTATTTCCGGCCTCCTTCCATTCCATTCCATTCCACCTTAAAACCACCTTCGATCCCCCCCTCCTTTCCATCCATTCCGCCCCCCCTTCCATCCCTTCCCCCCCCCCTCCACCCCCTCATTCCGCCCCCCCCCTCCCTTCCATTTGCCCCTCCCCCTCCACCCCTTCGTCCCTTCTCCCCCCCTCGCCCCCTCCTCGCTGCGCCCCCGGCCACCCCCACCCCGCCCTCGTCCCTCACCATTGTCATTCCGGATCTCATGTACATTGCCTCAAAGGTATTTTCTTTCTTAAAATTCAAGTTTTCAAAATTTATTTTGTTTATTGCTGAATTTAGTTTAAATACCCTAAATTATGACCTAAAATTAACAAGTATGATGGTATAAAACTAATTCAAAAAATTCAGTTAATTACCCTACTCGAACAACCTGATTAATCATAAATTTAATTGAATATTTAGTTAAAGATTAACTCTAATTGAACACCAATTATGATAGCCGATTTACACTAAGTTCGCGCATTACTAAAATTATGTGTGATGATATGAGTTTGTGATGCGAAATTACGTGAAATATAAAAATTCCATAAAATAGAGTGATATATAACACATTATAATAAATTATAATGTGTTATATATCCAATTTAGGTGAATGAAAAAAGATAACGTTACCCCTAGATTTCCCGTCCAATAATTACATCCAATTCTTTTGACTTATAATATATAAGATATCGACTCATATTTGGGTAGGAGATAAAATTTTCTACCCAAAATGATCGCTATGCTATATTATAATGAGAAAGAATTGGTACTAAAATCGTAATTATTGGATCGTCCTTCTTGGACGGGTTAGAATATAGTAGTGCATACATTCAACTTTGTATACTTTGTATGTTTTCATTTCTTGAAAGTTTGGTAGCGTATTCGTTGTTCTCCGTGTACAATAAGCGATGTTGTTCTGCGCTTTGGGTCTCTGCCAATCGCATTATAACATCCGCGATGTCTGAGGAGAAACATGTAGGTGTCTTTTAGAAATTACAAGAAATGAAAACATACAAAGTATACGGTTGGATGTAGGCACTACTATATTCTTAATGGGATAGAAGCCTTCCTATGACAGGTAGATTGTGGTAATTATTTCCTATATACATTTTAAATTTAATCTAAGAGAAATTTTTAAATTATTAAATGATGTATGTATGAGAGGTAGGATGTGAGTTGTCGATATTATTACGACGATTCATAAATTTACATGAAAGTAGTGAGAATAATTGAAGTTAATAATTGTATAAAATTTACAGATGAGGGTAATTCCTAACAAATCGTGGATAGATATCCCTCGACTTGAAAGATTTCGTGACACGCGATATAAGGAGGGATGTGACGCATTCATGCAATATGCCGAAATGAATCCGAGAAATCTAAAGAGCGGTGCTATGTATTGTCCATGTTGTAGGTGTAGGAATATGAAGCTACTGGATAGAAATGATATACGGCTCCATCTAATTAAATCAGGCTTTGATGAGAACTATAAATATTGGTCATATCACGGAGAAGATTGTATTGAAGATGAGGAGCCGAATGTGCATGTTGGTACGTCCGTGGCTACGGTTAGATGACACAGAGAGAATGTTCAATGACATGGTTTCACGTCCGATCGAAAGTAATATCGATGACAATGGGGAAGATGATACCGGAGATGACATTGAAGATGATATCGGAAATGATGCTGAAAAGGTCGTAGATGTCGAAGGTGAGGAAAATCTTGAAGATATGCCGCCTTCCGCAGATGTAGAGGAGATAATGAAGCTAGTAGAAGATCATGAAAAGGAGCTATATGAGGGTTGTACCGATTACTCCAGATTTTCTTTTATGCTGAAACTCCTGCATATTAAGACACTGAGTGGAATGGCTGATAATTATTTTGAAATGCTTCTAGATTTGCTTCGGACGGTTATTCCTGGAGGAGAGGCTAGCATACCCCGAACAACTTATCAGGCTGAAAAGATTGTTTCCGCTCTGGTCTTGATTATAATAAAATCGATGCATGTCCGAACGATTGTATGCTATACTATAAAGCCAATAAAGACCTTCAGGAGTGTCCGACGTGTGGAGTTTCTCGGTGGAAACAACGCAAAAACTCTTCAACAGGGAGGACACCAGAAGTAGAGGGGATGCAGAAGAAGATTCCAGCAAAGGTGCTTCGTCATTTTCCATTGGTCCCTAGATTGCAACGATTGTATATGAACAAAGAGACCGCAAAGAACATGAGGTGGCATAAAGATGATCGAATAGATGATGGTAAATTGAGACATCCTGCTGATGCTTTAGCTTGGAAGCATATTGAACATTGAGAAATATATCGAGATGAGAAATATATCGAGATGAGAAATATATTTTCGCAGAACAAGCGGATCAGTGCTTCTATGTGAAAGATCCAAATGTTTTTGCTGAATGGGTGGTTTTGTACAAGGAGCCAAGATCCATTGTTCTTCCTAATAACAATGAAATAAATGATGAGGAAAGTGAAGATAATTGTGATGAACCACTTGAGTCATCTGATGATGTTTGGCAAGAATTTTCGTACACGCAAAATGTGGCGCTTGATATGGAAGATCATGGTAATCAAACCGACATTCAGAATCTTATTGCAAATTAATGATGATAGGTATGAGCTACGTTCCAATGCATTATTATTTTAAAAATAAGGATTAATAATATTATGTAATTAGGGTATGATAATAGACTTCCAAAATTTTCAATGCATTTATGATATTAATTGTTGAGTTTCTTGATAATTTATTTTTGCAGATGAGGAATATGAGGAATATGAGGCTATTCGGTAAGAAGCGTGATAAGACCCGGAGTACCACCCCCGGCTCCGGTCACAATGAGCATACATCAGGACCCTCTAGTGCCCCACCACCACCACCTCCGCATGAGGGTATCAATTATTTAACATATTAACTAATTTTTATTCTCAAATTAGTCATCTAACTTATATTATTTTTTGGTTGCAGACTGGGGTTTTTCCACACCATACCAACCTGGTGCACCACCACCACCACCACATCCTCATACTGGTATAAATTATTTAATATATTAATAAATTTTTAAATAAAAATTAGTCATCTAACTTATATCGTTTCTTGGTTGCAGATTGGGGATTTTCAACACTGCACCAATCGGTGCACCACCACCACCACCACATCCTCATACTGGTATAAATTATTTAATATATTAATAAATTTTTAAATAAAAATTAGTCCTCTAACTTATATCGTTTCTTGGTTGCAGATTGGGGATTTTCAACACTGCACCAACTCGGTGCAACACCAATATCGCTTTATGCGGGTACAATTGATTTAATGGTTGCATAAATTTTTGAAAAAAAATTAGTAATGAAGCTCATATTGTTTTTTGAATGCAGACTTGGGTTTTTCGACACCCGGGCCATCCGGTGCACCACCAGAACAATCACATGAGACAGGTATTAATACTCAGTTATCATTTATAGGTGTGATTTATTAATTATCGAAAGTATTAATTATCCTCTTTATTAATTGATTGCAGACTCATGGACACCCTCCTTCTCTTCTCCAACATTTTATACTGATTTGCGGTCCAAGACAGATGAGTATCGCCGTCTACCCCTACCTCAGGACGCGATTACCTCCAGAAAAGTAGCAATGAAGCACCACCCTTTAGCGGATAAAAGGTATAATGAGATCATGCCTATAATGGAGGTTAGAATGACCGTTGCGCTCGAAGCTAAAAAAAGGGAGGAAGATAAAGGTAAATTTTATAGGTGTCCTATAGTAAGGACTTTTAATTTTATTGTAATGTGGTTACGTGTTATCTAGTTACATGATATATTATCATATTGTTATTATTATAGGTGCTATGCCAGATCGGATAGCGGGTCGACGTCGGGGGGGCAAGCCCGAGTCCAAACAACCACCAAGGGGCATGAGAGCCATTATTCGCTGGAATAATGAAGCATTGCCTATTGGTGCTTGGGCGGCGAAATTTAATAGTTACATCGGGGTTCTCGTACGTAGAGCAAGCATTGTCAATCCGTATTTCAATTTTAAGGAACTACCGTGGACAAAGATATGAGCAGATATGGAAGGACCTTATGGTAATTATTCATGTTATTCATTTATTATTGAATAGCAATAGATATTGTATATATAATTAAAATATGCCTTCCTATTTTACAGGAATATTTTTGTCTTGAGGACTTTCCAGGGGCTTGGAACTATGTTTTTAATGTTAAGGTTGAAACCATCCTCAAACAAAGGGAGACATCAAATTAAGACGTAAACATATGACAAGTATAATGAGGTGGCGGATTTTTGAACATTGATGAAAGGGTTGACAAGCTTCATTTCACAGCTCTCCTCATGTATTGGGACGAGGCCGCATGAGTTAGTTTTATGATATACTATATACATGTCATGATATTTTCATTCATTGTAACTTTCTTGATATTTAATTTTTAAAGAACAAATCAACGAAGGGGTCAAGAATAGAGGAAAAAGTTACATGACCACCATTTGGGTTCACACTCCTATGCTATCTTGGAGGATGATTATTGTCGAGCGGTATATATTATTTTAAATATTTAAAGATCTTCGTGCTTAATATGACGACAAAGTCTCATAAATTTATAAAATTACAGGGAAAATCAATAATGCCGATGAACATAAAGGCAAAGTTGGCATATGCTAACTCGATGATCGGTATAAAGCTAATGAGAAAAATAAGGATAAGATGAAGGCAAACCTCGAGTTGGTGGTAAGACTTAATTATAACTTATTTAGAATTGTTCATCGAATTTATTCGAATTTTCTTTAAATTTTTAGATCTTTTCTCAAAGTTGCAATTGACGCTTAATCTTGATAATTTATGTAGGAGGGGTTTGAACTTGCAACAAAGGAGGCGGCAAAGAATGCATATGTCTCAAGAGGGAGCGAAGGAGAGCCCGATCCTCACATGCTATCGAGAGGATAATATCAATCTTACTTAACGTGTTGGGATATAATAGGTAAACAATCAAAACGAATACTAAATATTGATATAACCTTGCTATTTGATAAAAATTCATGAGTACTTAGTGAATATTAACATATTTTGAATAATAAACATAATAAGAGTATTTAATTTATTAAATTCAGAACATAAAACTTATGTGGTTCCTTTTCACCCATAATAATAGGAGAGGAAGATATCCATTGCACGGTGTTGGAGCTACTCCGGGCATTAGATCATTCACTGCATCCTCCATGTCATCTACAAGCATTCCAACAGCACCATCCAAGATTTCGCTATGCCACTTGTTCTACGAAGTCTCCGCTTTCACGTGGAAGGGTGGACCCCGAATTGCTCGCTGTGTGACTAAGGAGATGAGTACTGTTGTGTTGAGGGCCCGCACGATGGACGAGGTCATGTCTTACATTGTAGGTTGCTTGGCCGGTGTGATACCTGCTGATCTGTTCGGAGATGTTATAGGACTTATAACATCAGGTGCGGGTAGTACCGGTTCTGAAAGAAGCAGCGCGCAGGTATTTTATTTCCGTGTTGATCCAATTTCAAAATGAGTTCATAAATTCTATTATAATTACATGACTCCTTTAAATGCAGAAAATATCCATATAATTATATATTGGTCTCCATAATATTTAATAGTTACATACTATGTAGAAAATATTTCTATTGCATATCAGTTCCACGAAAAATTCAATAATTGCTTATTATTTTCTTTAAAGTGAAAACATAAGGAACTAATGCTAAATTGAATATTTAGGGACTAATACATAAAGAAAATATTTAGATTTGATATAATGTCAAATTCACATGATTCTATAACAAAATTAATTTGACTTTCAGGCTGGAGATGACGATAATTGACCTTTGCCGATGACAAGATGTGAGGTTTGAATTTTTTGGGAATTTTATACACTAAACAAGATTTATTTGCAAGAATACTTTATGTTATTTGTACTCGTATTCTTTGTATATTTGTTGTAAATAAATGATTCTGAATGTGTGCATTGGATTGTTGGTTGCATATTATTGGATTGGATTGGATTGTTGAAACAGTTTATTGGATTGTTGGATGCATATTATTGGATTGTTGGATGCATATTATTGGATTGGATTGGATTGTTGGATGCGTATTATTGGATTGGATTGGAATATGGTTGGATGTGTATTACATTTTGTTTCGATTGTATATATATATTGATTTGTATATCAGGTAAATGTAAAATGCGGAATAAACCACATTTCAGCATATTTTTTTTTTTGGAAATAATAGCAACCTAGACGGAAAAACCGTCTAGGTTAATCAACCTAGACGGTTTTTCCGTCTAGGTTGCTATTATAGCAACTTAGACGGAAATACCGTCTAGGTTGATCAACCTAGACGGTTTTTCCGTCTAGGTTGTACCTAGACGGAAAAACCGTCTAGGTTGATCAACCTAGACGGTATTTCCGTCTAGATTGTAAACTAGACGGAATTTCCGTCTAGGTTGTACCTAGACGGAAAAACCGTCTAGGTTAGTCATTCTAGACGGTTTTTCCGTCTAGGTTGTAACCTAGACGGAAAAATAAACCGTCTAGGTTGATTTCCGTCTCGTTTGATCAACCTAGACGGAATTTCCGTCTAGATTGACGCAATCTAGACGGAAATATTCTAAACGGAATTTTCTAGACGGAATTCCGTCTAGTTTGGTCAAACTAGACGGAAATGTGACCAAACTAGACGGTTTTTTCCGTCTAGATTGATCAATTTTCTACTAGTGATTAACAATTAATAAAATGATAATAAATAAAATAATAATTAATTTAAAATCTTTGTCGAACTTAGCTTAATTTATACAAAGATAGTAACCCAAATTATAATAATTGAAAATATGTAATTAATATATTATATGTTGAAAAATATGATCTAATCAAATCCTATCTACTTTCAAATTTTTTATATACAATTTCAAATTTTCGGTTAATATAGTTTTCATCAATATAAGTTTCATTTAATATAATCTTTGGTTAATATAAAATTAATTTATTGAAATATGGTTTAAATAATAATTTTAAATTTTGGTAAATATAAAATAATTCTTAACATAACTTTATCGTAATTATCCATCTTATTATATGTAATTATTTCCTATAAAATCTAACCTACATTTATTTTATATAATCCTCAACCGCATTTTATATTAGTTCTCTCAAAAATACTTATAGAATAACTAATAGTGTTTAATTTTTTAATTTAAACAATATTTGAAAAATTAAATAGAACATTCAAGCTCATCTGAAATTATCCATCTGAAATTTATTTTATATAATCCTTAACCGCATTTTATATTAGTTCTTAACATAACTTCATCGTAATTATCCATCATATTATATGTAATTATTTCCTATAAAATCTAACCTACATTTATTTTATAATCATAAATCTGAATAAATACTTGTTAGAAATATTATGATAAGAATTATGATCCAAAAATTTATAGTCTAAAAAGTAAAAAATAAAAATACAGATTAGTTTGCATATAAAAATTATGATCCGAAAAATTTATAGTCTAAAAAGTAAAAATTTCACAAATATTTGCTTACAAATTTTAAAAATACAGAAATTTTGAGGGAAATTTTCACTTTCGATTTTAATATATGCTAAAAACGTTTATGAAAAATATATTTACGAAATGATAAATTTGGTAATTCAAATAAATCATGATGTTTTGCATATAAAAAGCACATTCAATAAATTTTAGAATTCAAGAAATATCATAATTCAAGTAAATCATGTTAGTAAATATTATAATAGGAAATTTAACAATACTAGTGCTTAGTTATTCAAGTCATCTTTGATATTCAATCCAAATTAGTTTTGGAATTCAAGAAATTTGGTAATTCAAATAAATCATGATATTTTGTACATAAATAGTACATTTAAGAAATTTTTGGAATGCAAGTAATATCATAATTAAAGTTAATCATGTTAGTAAATATTCTAATAGGAAATTTACCAATATCTGAGCTTAGTTATTGAAGTCATCTTTGATATTCAATCCAACTATTTCCAAATCATGGCTTGCAATATTAAACATAAAAAATAGAAATAAAATACGTTATAAATCAAAAATATATTTATTGGAAATACTAAGCTAAAAATTACGATCATTATTAAAGTTAAAATTAAAACTATTTCCCACAAATTAAAATAATAGGAAATTTACCAATTTCCAACTCAGTTATTGAAGTTATCGAGATCTTAGATATTCAATCCAAATATTTTCCAATCACGATCGCAATTTTAAATATAAGCCAAAAAATCGAAATAAGTTACAATCATAACGATGATAAATATTTTTATAAATATCATTCTAAGAATTATAATCTGAAATATTATATTCTAAAAGAGTAATAATTAAAAGTACTTTCCAAATTAATTTAATAGGAAATTTACCAACATCCGAGCTCAGTTATTAAAGTTATCTTTGATATTCAATCAACCATTTTCTAAATCATGGCCTGCAATATTAAATATAATAAAAAATTAAAAATAGCTACAGTCATAAATCAAAATAAATATCTTCCACATACAATTAAGATCTAAAAATTAAATAGATCATGATTATTTAGTCCGTGATTAATATTATTGGTGTCTAAAAATTACTTTAAATTTTAGGGTATTATGGAATTATAAAATATTATTTATTTTCGATCATATTGAAGAATATTTTTATTAATTTCAGTAATTGTCTATATTTAGGAATTTAAAAATCTAAAATTTGGAAATTTTCACTATTTATTTATTTTCATGAATTATCGATTTTAGAAATTCTAAAAGTAAATAATTTCAAATAAAAATAAATTTTACAAAAATCTAAAAATAAAAAATTCAAATTTCAAAATAATTTTGGTATTCATTAATCTAATAATTAATGTTTTTCAAAATTTTTGAATTAAAATATTTTAAAATTGGTATTAAATTGGAAATAATTTGAAAAATAAGAACATGATCTAAATTTAGTAATTTAATTAAAGTTAGATTTTCTTCTAATAACTTCCTTAAAATATGAATCTATTATACATAAATTTGGTAATAAAAATTTGATAATTTCTATGATCCTATTTATGGATGTCCATAAACTCATGAATTTACTTCTCCCCATTTGACTTTTAGAGTTATTTCTAAAGTCTTATAACTCATATATGTATTTATAGTTGTAATGCATGAAACAAAATGATAAGTGAAAAAAAAGTTCTCTAGCTCCTAAATTCTCTAATCTGAAGGAATAAATTGTTAAGTTCTACAAAGTATTTCACAACATGTTATCAAGATGATAGTACCTTTCTCGAGCTTTATCATCCGGTTGAAGGTATATTTTCTTTACTATGCTTTATATGTACATACACACATATATTTACGCTTTATATGTACATACACACATATATTTACACAATGAACTTTATCATACTAACATCCTCTTATTATGTATTGTGACTTTAATTTATGTGTATTCGGTTTTATTAGAGATAATCTATTATCTACAAGTCTAAATATTATTTATCCTAATTCATAACTAGTCCATATTTTATCGTTTGTATTTTTACTTGAATTTGATCATTATTTTTCACATATTCTATTTTGATGTAGAAAGCATGACATATACATGTACGGATTGGAAAATCTTTAAGAAATTGTATCTTTAAAAAACTAGTACATATTCAGCTTTGTTCTTAATATTTATTGTTTATGCTTTTAGCAATATCTTTTATTACCATCATTATGTTTCAATGCATTAATATTATGTGTTTTATTAGACCTTATTTAACAAGGATATTTATATCCACAATTAAAAGAATTCAATTTGAATTCCACCTTTTCAGTAGAGAATTTTCAAAAATTTGTAATATATGTTTTCATATTGATTTAGACATCTCAAGAAGTAAGATGAGCTTGTTTAATGAAATGCTTATTGTTTTCTTCTAAGAGATAAGTATTATAATTCTTGCTAATAATATTTACAACTTGATTAAGTCAAATGAATTATCAAAATTGATGAAGCTTAGATAGACATGACAAATTTTAAGCTTACATGATATGTTATTTATTCATACTCCATTCCCTGAAGTGAATGTGACTAATGGATAAAGTTGTGGTCATGGTTATAGACACGACCGAGGTAACTATCATGGTCATGGTGGTCATAATAATAACTCTTCCACTCACAAGAATAAATCTTATCACCAGAAGTGAGACAATATTGAAGAGAATGGTAAAAGTGGATAAAATAAGTATTCAATGAGTTTAGAAAATATATGTTATCACTGTGGCATGAAAGGTTATTGGTCACGTACTTGTCGTACACCAAAACATCTTGTTGAGCTATATCAAGCATCCCATAAGGAAAAAGGAAAAGATGTAGAGGCAAATTTTGCCTGCTAAAATAAAGATTTTGACCATGATGATCCTGTTGATATAACACATCTGAATGTAGCTGATTTCTTTTAAAACCCTGAAGGTAGAATTGACCATTTAATTGGGGATGGGAATGTCCAGAATAATTAAAGTTACTCTCCAGTATTTTTATTTACTATATGATTTCGTATAAGTTTAATACTAAACGCTAAATATACTAATATTCTATATTATTGACAATATTTCTTATAATATATTTTACCTTCGTTTAATGAAGAAAAATATGGATATTCCTGAGTCTTCAATTGGATTCATGATCAATCATGAAGATTTGTGTCTCGCAGATAGTGCAACAACGCACACCATACTTAATGATAAGAAATATTTTGCTCATTTGATAATGGGAGAGGCGAATGTTAATACAATATCCGGAAGTGTAAAACTAATTGAAGGCTCTGGAAGAGCTATTTTACTATTCCCTACAGGAACAAAGTTTATTATAGATAACGCATTATTCTCCAGCAAGTCTCAAAGAAATTTATTAAGCTTTAAAGATATTCGCCGAAATGGATATCATATTGAGACAGTAAATGAGAATAATGTCGAATATCTCTATATTACAACTAATGTTTCGGGTAAGAAATGTGTATTAGAAAAACTACCCTCATTTTCTTCTGGCTTGTACTACACAAATATCAGTGCAGTTGAAGCATATGCCATAGTGAACTAGAAGTTCACTGATCCAAATACTATTTGGCATGACCGATTGGGGCATCCCGGTTCAATAATAATGCAAAAAATAATTAAAATTCACATGGGCATCCATTGAAAACAGAAGATTTTTCAATCTAATGGATTCTCATGTGCTGCTTGTTCTCAAGGTAAATTAATTACTAGACCATCACCAATAAAAGTTGGGATTGAATCTCCTGCATTCTGGAACTTATTCAAGGTGATATATGTGGACCTATTCATCCACCATGTGGATCATTTCGATATTTTTTGATGCTTATAGATGCATCTACAAGTTGGTCACATGTATGTTTATTATCAACTCGTAACCTGGCATTTGCGAGATTGCTTGCTCAAATAATTCGATTAAGAGCACAATTTCTAGAATATGCAATTAAGACAATTCGTCTTGATAATGCTGGAGAATTTATATCGCATGCTTTTAATGACTATTGCATGTCAATTGGAATAACTGTTGAACATCCTGTAGCACATGTTCATACACAAAATGGTCTAGCAGAATCATTGATAAAATGTCTGCAATTGATTTGCTATATTTTACAAATGAATCATCTTTTGAACTTCTAGTTCACATTGTTTTGTGCGAGGATCAAGATGATTTAATGATGATGTATTCCATGTAATTTCTTTCACCAGCTCCTTATTTTCTCCCCCTAATGTTGAAAATTTTGTCTCATCAAAATGACAATCGGTGAACCGTGTCGTAACAATATCCCCGGTCATTGGTTCAATGTATTTAATTATAGAAGGGGAGTCATATCCGACATATATTCTCAACCTCCTTTGAGGTCCCATCTTAGTGCGTTGTGGTGGAGCAATTGGAACATATACCGCACATCTAAAAATTCTTAGATGGGAAATATTTGGCTCCTAACCATAAGCCAGTTGCAAGGGGGAGAACTTATGATAACTTGTAGGTCTGATGCGTACAAGTGTTGCTGCATGTAAAATAGCATGTCCCCAGACCGAAATGGGGAGTTTTGTTCTCATGAGTAATAGTCTAGCAATTAATTGCAAATGAATCATCTACCAGCTGTAAATGCTCCAATCCGGATTGATGTCCCAGTAGGACAATCCGTTAATATTATAAGTAATGAGTCTAGAGCATGCCTGAAGTGTGGTAGACCAATCGGTTCCAAAAATAAAAATCCTCGAAAAAGAAAAGGAGCAAATACTCAAGATAGCCCCATTAAAGAAGAAAGAACTCCAGAAGAGAACCAAGACATAGATAAAACTCTGGAAGAGAACCATGACATAACTAATCATAAAACTCCAAAAGAAGTTCAGGTACTTGAAATTAGTGAAGATGAAGAGATCTCAATAAGTTATGTCACAACTGGAGGAAAATGGAACCGAAAAGAAATAGTTGTCGACAACACATTTGCATATAATGTAGCGCTCACTATTATGAAAGATAGCGAGGATATTGAACCAAAATCCATCGAAGAATGTCGACGTAGGAATGATTGGCCAAAATGGAAAGAAGCAATTCAAACAGAATTAGACTCACTTTCAAAACGTGAGGTTTTTGGACCAGTAGTCCTAACACCTGAAGATGTAAAACCAGTTGGGTATAAATGGGTACTTGTGAGAAAAAGAAATGAGAAAAATAAAGTCGTGAGGTATAAAGCACGGCTTGTCGCGCAAGGATTTTTTTAAAGACCTGGAGTTGGTTATGAGGAGACATATTCTCCCGTGGTGGACATTTCGATATCTGATTAGTATGACTGTAGTTACAGCCTATTTATATGGCTCTCTTCATAACGTTATCTATATGAAAATCCCTGAAGGATTTCAGATGCCGAAGCATGAAATTTAAATTCCCAGGAAAATTATTCAATCAAATTACAAAGATCTTTATACGGATTAAAGCAATCCGGACGTATGTGGTATAACCGTCTTAGTGAATATTTGCTGAAAGAAGGTTATAAGAATGATATAATCTGCCCATGTATTTTTATAAAGAAATCTGGATCTGAATTTATCATAATTGCAGTATATGTTGATGACTTGAATATTATTGGAACTCTTGAAGAGCTTTCAAAGGCAGTAGAATATTTAAAGAAAGAATTTGAGATGAAAGACCTTGAAAAAATAAAGTTTTGTCTCGGCTTGCAGACTGAGCATTTAGTAAAAGGAATTCTTATTCATCAATCAAATTATATAAAAAGGGTCCTGAAGCGATTTTATATGGATAAAGCACATCCATTAAGTATCTCAATGGTTGTCCGGTCACTTGATGTGAATAAGGACCCTTTCTAACCTCGAGAGGATAACGAAAAACTTCTTGGTCCAGAAGTACCATATCTTAGTGCAATAGGTGCACTAATGTATCTTGCTAACAATACACGGCCAGATATAGCATTCTCTATAAATTTGTTAGCAAGGTATAGTTCTTATCCAACTCGAAGACATTGGAACGGAGTTAAGTACATATTTCGATATCTTCAAGGAACAATTGATATGGGATTGTTTTATTTAAAAGGATCTAGAGCACAACTAATTGGTTATACAAATGCAGGGTATTTATCTGATCCACACAAAGCTCGATCCCAAATAGGATATATATTTACGTATGGTGATACAACTATATCATGGCGATCTACAAAACAGACTATTGTTGCTACTTCTTCAAATTATGTTGAATTAATAGCAATGCATGAGGCGAGTCGAGAATGTGTTTGGCTAAGATCAATGACTCAACACATCCAAGGGACATGTGGCTTGTCTTTCAAGAAAAAACTCCAACAACACTGTATGAAGATAATGCTGCATGCATAGCACAACTAAAAGGAGGATTCATCAAAGGAGACAGGACAAAACATATTTCATCAAAGTTCTTTTTCACGCATGATCTTTAAAAGAACGGTGATACTGATGTTCAACTAATCCGTTCAAGTGATAATATTGCAGATCTATTCACCAAGGCATTACCGACTTCAACGTTTGAGAAGCTGTTGCATAAGATCGAGATGCGGCGATTAAGAGATCTCAAATGATATTTTTAACAGGGGGAATTTATACAAGAAATTATGTACTCTTTTTCTTTCACTAGGATTTTTTCCCACTGGGTTTTTTCCTAGTAAGGTTTTAACGAGGCATATTCTTTGTATAATGGACATCCAAGGGGGAGTATTATGAACCTATTTATGGATGTCTATAAACTCATGAATTTACTTCTCCCCATTTGACTTTTAGAGTTATTTCTAAAGTCTTATAACTCATATATGTATATATAGTTGTAATGCATGAAGCAAAACGATAAGTGAAAAGAAACGTCCTCTAGCTCTAAAAATTCTCTAATCTCAAGGAATAAATTGTTTAAGTTCTACAAAGTATTTCACAATAATAATTTGAATTTTTTGAAACTTTAGTATTAATTAATCTCAAAATTAGTATTAAATTTAGTATGAAAAATAATTTTCACAAATATTTAAAAATTAAAAATCCAAAATTCAAATTAAAAACTGGAATAAATTTTCAGAAATATTTAAAAATGAAAAACCAAAAATTCAAATTAATTTCAGAAATTCTAAAATTTAAAAACTTTTGAATGAAAATAGTTTTTCAGAAATAGTTAAAAATAAAAATTCCAAAAATTCAAATTAATTTTGGGATTCAATAATCTCATAATTAGTATTTTTGAAAAACTTCAGAATTAATTTTTTCAAAATTGGTATTAATATCAGTAATTCTAAAATTAAAAATGTGGAATAAAAATAAATTTTCAAAAATATTTAAAGCTAAGAAAATAAAAATTCATAATTAATTTTGAAAATTCTGAAACTAAAAATTTGAATAAAATTAATTTTTAGAATTATTTTAAAAATAAAAACTAAAGACTCAAATTAATTTTGATATTCATTAATCCTATAATTACTATTTTGGCAAATTTCAGAATTAATTTATTTCAAAATTGGTATTAAATTTGGAATATATTAAAAATAGGAACATGATCTAAATTTACCAATTTAATTAAAAATAGATTTTTCTAATAATTTCCTTAAAATATATATCTATTATATATAAATTTGGTAACTTGAATTTAGTGACATAAGTTTGGTAATTTCAAATTTTTTGAAATGGCAGTATTAATTAATCTCAAAATTATTCTTAAATTAGGTATGAAAATAAAATTTCACAAATATGTAAAAATAAAAAATTTAATTTTAAATTAACATCATAAATTCTGAAATTAAAAAATTTGGAATAAAAATAAAATTTTACAATTATAAAAAACCAAAAATTCAAATTAATTTAAGAAATTCCAAAGTTAAAAATTTGAATAAAATTAAATTTTCAAAATTATTTTAAAATAACAAGAAGAAAATTCAAATTAATTTTGGTATTCATTAATATCATAATTACAATTTTTGAAAATTTTAGGAATTAATTTATTTCAAAATTGGTATTAAATTTAGATTAATTTGAAAAATAGGAACATGATCTAAATTTACCAATTTAATTAAAAATAGATTTTTCTAATAATTTCCTTAAAATATATATCTATTATATATAAATTTGGTAACTTGAATTTAGTGACATAAGTTTGGTAATTTCAAATTTTTTGAAATGGCAGTATTAATTAATCTCAAAATTATTCTTAAATTAGGTATGAAAATAAAATTTCACAAATATGTAAAAATAAAAAATTTAATTTTAAATTAACATCATAAATTCTGAAATTAAAAAATTTGGAATAAAAATAAAATTTTACAATTATAAAAAACCAAAATTCAAATTAATTTAAGAAATTCCAAAGTTAAAAATTTGAATAAAATTAAATTTTCAAAATTATTTTAAAATAACAAGAAGAAAATTCAAATTAATTTTGGTATTCATTAATATCATAATTACAATTTTTGAAAATTTTAGGAATTAATTTATTTCAAAATTGGTATTAAATTTAGATTAATTTGAAAAATAGGAACGCGATCTAAATTTGGTAATTTAATTAAAGTTAGATTTTTAAAATTTTTAAAGTTAGATTTTTAAAATTTTAAAATTTTAGATATTTTGATAAAAAATCTTAATTTCAGAAAAATAATATATTTTCTTTTCAGATATTTTGAACAAAAACTTAAATCAAAATGTTAATCCAATATCTTTTAATCTAATATATTTAATGAATCAATTCTAAAATTTCAATCAAAATATGGATCGAATTATGAAATAAAAATAAATTTTCGATGTAAAAACTTTAACATATTAAAAGGTGCATAGAGTATTGCACGAAATTAAACTTGTAAATAGTTAGATGACGGGTCCTCCGATCATTGAATTTCTAATGACGATGATCAATATTCTCGAGGGTTGTAGCATAAATATCTGAAATTTTATAAACTCGAGTCCACATAGAATACGTAAGAAATAACATGCCCTCAATTAAACAAAACAACTACATTATTTTCACTTTATATACTATACCGTTCTAAATCTTACACATACATCATCAATAAAATTGGATAATGAAATAAAATCAAAATTGATAATGTAAACTTATAGCAAATTGGGGAATTAAGCCTTGCATAAGATAACATACGCAAATACCAACACACTCTTGGTTCATAATATTTATTTTCACTTGTATAACAATATGATCTCTATGCATCCACATTTCTTCATATACGCATAAATTTACAATTTAGATTTCAAAATTAAATACATAAAAAAATAAAAATTACCTATCAAGTTTGCCCACAACTTTTTGCGCCTCATTAGCATACTTGTCCCCCCATAAAAGCATGTCCCCATAACTCTCTATTTTTATTCTATATTTACTAATCAATGTTTAAGTTTGATATTTTTGGCTTTAGTCCTTGAGCTTGATATTTTTGGCTTCCCTGCTTGTTCATGAAGGCTCGCTTTAATGAAACTCATAAGCTTAATGTCAAAACCTTATCAGACTTTTATCATTACTAGTATGGTGCATGTGCTTTGCACTTGTATCAATTTTCATCCTTTAATTTAACTGTTATATGTAGACTATTTTTTAATAAAGTTGGACTTTTAAAAATTGGTCAGATCAAAGTACTTTTTTAATAGTAGTTTTCTTTATCTAAAAGTAAGTTGGACTAAATAGTAATTTATCTAAAACTACGGGCTAAATCATAAACTTTTTGATAACTGCTATTTTGTAAACCTCTAATTTTTGGAGTTGAAAATAAGTTTTGTGGGATTTAGGTGGATAACCTAAATTTTCTCTCACCCTAAACTTCCCATGTGATTTATCAACTAAAGTAAAACTTTCTTTAATTTCAACTAATATTTTAATATCCTCATTACATTTCTCTCTTTTGGGGCCTCAATCTATTGCATATTCATCCTCTTCACATAAAGCTAAAGCTCTTAAAGCTTTATTCTCATCCATGACCTTCACAAGAATAATAAGAAAATTTTGCATATTTATCTTTAGTCTTCCGCTTTGTTCTTGTTCATCTATACCTTTGATGAAGAAATCGAGAAGGCAATTAGAAGTTCTGAGAATATAATTCTGGCAAAGTAGATCACAAACAATGTATAATAAATGCTTATAGACATGCATTATACAATATTCCTACAAAAAATGTAAAGTATTAAAAACTGATTGAATAGCTAAAATCAAAATAAACAAATCAATGTGTTCTTTTGACTACTTTAGATAAAAAAATTCGAATCGAGTAGAGCTAAATTAAACTAAACAAACACGTAGATTTTTGTTCACCTTAGAAATTAAAAATATAGTGTTGCACAATTCCAAGTCTTGTAATTTGCAACATCTGCAAAAGCAAAATCCTTTGGTGATTTGATCTCTTCCTCATTAAAGGCCGAGCAGATATGAAGAATTTAAGACTTAATAGATATATAAGTTGTAGAATAAGAGAATTCTACATATTTCAGACTGATGTTCTTCATATTTAGAATTAGATATTTACAACAAAATAAAAAGAACATATAGTAGAAAATATCTACTCAATACCAACTAATTAGAATAAAAGAGAACATAAATTAAAACTCTAATCTTTCTCGGAAGCGGCGTCACAGATTTAATCTTGTGCATCTGATCAAGAACCTATTAATTACAACTG
Source organism: Asparagus setaceus (assembly GCA_012295165.1). Lineage (NCBI taxonomy): Eukaryota > Viridiplantae > Streptophyta > Magnoliopsida > Asparagales > Asparagaceae > Asparagus > Asparagus setaceus. The sequence goes on along the minus strand of CM022709.1, from coordinate 31,816,886 downwards.
AACAATATCTTGATCATTTTGTTTCGGCAATCAATGAAAAATCTAAAAGTCATCTCAACCAAATCAAATAAGTTCGTAACTAATATAAATCATAAACAAAGTTTAGTCAACCCTAATTGTCTGAATTCTTTGAGAAATCACTTGGTATCTTGAATGCGATAGACATTGGAGATGTCGTATTAATCAGAGGATAAGGCATTGTCGTGCTAATCGTAGGTAGCTTTCTCGAGTTCTTCCTTATTTTTGTGGAGGTGTGCTGCCCTTGTTTTCTTTTTTTAAGAAGCCCGGTTCGAACACATAAGGAAGAGATGGAGGAGGCATAGAGGCGAGGAAGAAGGAGGAGGGTGCCCTTTCTGTGTTTTTTTTCTCTTCTTTTTCGGTAAGATGATATTTGGTAAGATTGAAGTGTATGGAATAGATTTATAGGGTATTTGACTTCATAACCGATTTTCTTGGTAATGAATCGCCTAATAATTTTGCTATTAACAAAACGCCTTTCTTCTCTCTTATTTTTCATATTTGGTAAGATTCAAGTGTATGGAATATATATTTTATATGGTACCTGACTTGATAACGGATTTTTTTTTCTTAATGAAAATGAATAATAATCTTGCTATTAATGAAAACACCTAATAATTTGAAACGTAAGTAGTCCGGCCCACTGAACTTTACAAATAAGACCAATTTGGTTACTAAACTTATCATATTAATTGCATTATTAGGTGAATCATATTAATTATTATTTAAATTAAATATTTTAAGCGGTAGATACATCGGCCACCTTCCTTCATAAAGACTACAGTATATTGGGTGCGAGTGGAGGCGGTTTTTCAGGAGGCATGAGAATGTGTTTTAGGAGGTGAGGGACTAAGAAGTGTTTATTATTAATAACTTCTTTATATGAAAGTAACATAAGGCAATCTCTTTGCATTCATTATTTTTATTTTAACAATAATAAAGAAGGTTTTAATAATAATAAAGAAGGAGGTTTAATTGAATTGAATTTCATAATGATAGTGGATGAAATTTAGAGATGTATTTATTTCATATATTTTAATTGGGGTTATGAGAAGTACTTGAAGAGGTATAATTCATGTATGTATGTATGTGTTGTATGTATGCATGTATGTGTTGTATGTATATATGTTTGCGCTTTAACATAATTGGAGGGCATTTCTAGAAGAAATGTTTTAACATATGAACCCACTTTTATAATAGTATTAGATAATATAGTATCAGACTTTCCAACTAGAAAGTGATGAAGAATTAATAAAAATACAAATCTAAAGCTTTTACGTAGAGAAAGCAAATATATATAGAATTTAGGGAAACCGTATAAATCCAAAGTCATGTATAATTAAGTGTATTCGAACAATAAAGTTGAAATCCTTTTGTTTCACAATAGTAGCCAAACAAGTGATCTGTAAAACTTCATGGCTTTCAAACTTGGAGAGAAAGAGGATGGCCGGAGGTGGCTACGTAGCTTGTGAGGGGAGGGAGAGAACGAGAAGGTTAGGGTTTGGGGATCATTGGGCTAGTTCACTTTTTTTTTTAGTTTTTTATTTTTTTGCTTTTGGACTGGGCTGAACCGGATGTGGGTTAAAACCAAATTCTTTCTTCTTGATGAGACATTTGCTAAAATGAAGGGGAAAATGACACCAAGAAGCAAATCCCATTTTAATTCCTTTTCAGGGGCTATTTGGTTCATTAAAAAAACAAGGAAATCTATTATAGGAAACCTATTTTCTATAATAGTCTCTTTTTCTTTGTTTGGTTCGCTTTTTAAGACTAAGCAAAGAGATGCAATAAGATGAGTTGTCACCATGTTATTGGATGATGTGACTCATTAAGGTATGTTTGGCAATCAAAAAGTAAATAAAAAGTGAAAAAAAATAAAGAGAAAGTACTTTCACAAGAAGGTACCTTCTTATTACTTCTATTTTGAGAAATCTTGTTTGGATATTAGAAAGTAAAAGGAGAGAAAGCTAAGGTGGCAAGTGATGTGACACTTACTTCCTTCTTGTTCTGTTTGATTATCACGGAAAGTAATAGTAGAAAGTGAACAAGTAAAACTAAATGATATGTAAAAAATCTAAAAATAAATTTTCTCTCTCCTCTCTCTTCACTTTCCATCTACTTTCTCTAATTTTTGGAGAAAGTGAAATAAGCTAAAATATTGATGTGACACTCTTCACTTTCCATTCATTTTTAAAATGTGCCAAACGGGAAAAAAAAATGGAAAGTGGAGGCACTTTCCAATTTCCGGTCCACATTCCATTTACTTCCTGGTTGCCAAACACTTCTAAAGGAAACTCGTTTCATGACTTTATTTTAGGAAATGGATGGAAATCAACTTTGGATAATTTCCTTCCCCCATGCCCTTTTCTTTGATTCTAGGAAATCAACCAAATAGGCTCTCAACATGATCCGAATGTAGACCATTTTCTTTTCTCTTATTTTTCTTAAAAATAAAGAGTAATGGGGTTAAAATAAACTAAATCTTAAAATTGGCCTTTTTCATTGGATTTTAACCACATGTATATATTTTTAATAAATAAACAACTAGTAATAGAATCAGGGATGTGCAATATAGCGATAGATATAAGGATTAGTTTAATGGAAAAAATTGTGTCTAGGCCAAAAAAAAATTTAAAAGTTCATGTGATTATGATATAACCATATGATTTACGGTTGACATAAACCATGTGATTTATTAGGCCTCATCGGTAAAAATCACTGTTTGATTACGATATAGACCGTATGATTTACAACTGTCAGAGTGCAATTTCAAACAAAATCTCTAATTAATTGCTAAAGTATTAAACCAAAATTCAAACATACAATCAAATGAAAGAACAATAACAATCTATGTACTTAGATCAAATGAAAAAAATAGTTTCTTTTTCGATAACCTAGCCAAATCGAACTAAAGAGTGTAGGAGTTATATTGGAACCTCTCAACTGTCGGATTGAAAAAAATTAGTTTAAAAAGTACAAAATTACTAAATTGAAGAAAACTGTACATAATAATGTAGCTTGCATCTTACGTTGTTAGGGAGTAATTAGGTCTAACTGAAAGCTAATAAAGCCTTCAGCAGAAGTTCAGAATCAATTAACAAAAAAACTCAAGTTAACAATGAGGCCCAACTTTATGTTTGAGTCCGCTAAGCTTTCTTAACGTTTCCAACATGAGACTATACTTGCACATAAAATTTGCAACATGCATAGTCACTGATCCCTCTCAGCATGATATCATGGTATTTTCATCATTAACACCATGTTATCTCAGGTTGATGCTAGTTTTTCTACATTTATCCAGTTTAGTAAAAGACTCCAAAGTCCTCACTGAATCAGAGATAAGCATCCAATTTCAACAAATTAACCACCTACTTAAATGTTGGTTTGATGTTCCCCTTGCCTTTAAGTTGGTGGACATGCAAAGAAACTTTCTCCATTTGGCTAAATCCTAGTGTTAAAAGCCAACTATCCACCCTTTCTTTAATTAGAAGTATTGCATGATATCATTTCTAATGGCAAAGTTCAAGTTTACCTTGTCTTAGCTATTATGATGATGTTAGTTTAAAGTCTCATCACTTGACCCAATTTAGTCTAACCTAATTATCCTACTCGTCATAATTAGAGATGCTCATGGGATATGTCCTCTGGCTTCCTAGCTCTATTTTATTTTTTTAAATAATGACTTTTAGGTCTTTCGCAGTTTTGTTGACCTCATATGGATTACTTCATACAAAAACATTGTCATTGCTTTGACCTCATATGGATTACCTCATATGATCTCCTACCTAACTTCCCGAACTCTTATAGCTATTGTTGGGGTTCGGCCCGCCTATTAATAATTATTCCTGCATGTTGACGATCTTATACTCTGAGGACGCATATAGTCATGTAGATTGTCGAACCTTCTTAAATCCTTGAGTTTATGTGCTTATTTTTCCCCTTTCTTTCACATATTTGTGGTTAATAATTTTCTACTCTATTGCTAACATTTCTACTCTATTGCTAACATTTCTACTCTATTGCTAACATTTCTACTCTATTGCTAACATTTCTACTCTACTAATGTGGATGGCATTCATGTGCCAAGAAGTCCAAACATTTTCTATAGAGACCAGACAAGATGTAATATTGAACTTCATTTTGATGTATATTCATTTTAATAGGTCTTGTGAGGTTGTTATCATGTGGCAGGTTCAAGCAGGGTGGATTTACATGTAAGAAGGTGGTGTCAAGTGACAACACCCTCTTAATCACAAAATGACCCCATCTAAACTTGAAATTGAGAAATTTGTAGGCTAATGTATTAATTTACTTACAAAGTGATACCATTTAAAATAACGAGTGACTCATTAATCCTTAATAGCTCAGGTCTAGAATAAAATGTCATGTGTAAAGATGATCTACTAATTTAAAAGGTTCAATTCCAAGATAAACATATTAAGAGTTGGTATTATTAAGAGAGGGAGAGAGAGAGAGAGAGAGAGAGAGAGAGAGAGAGAGAGAGAGAGAGAGAGAGAGAGAGAGAGAGAGAGAGAGAGAGAGAGAGAGAGAGAGAGAGAGAGAGAGAGAGAGAGATGAAAGTGAATGAACCACAACTTAGTAATTTACATTGAAAAGGATGTGTTCTGATGCAACTCAGGTTCTACATCATATTTAGGTATTTTAGAAGAGGCTATTATGCAATTAATGATAAAGTGCTACTATATCTAGTTAAATATATTTTTCTATAACTCAAGATAGTTCCAATTATATTTAGAGGGTGTTTGATGAGCATAATTTTGGTCAAAGTAGCTTATAAGTTAGTTTTTCATTTCTATCTATTTGGTAAAATACCAAATAAGTTAGCTTAATAAGCTCACTTTTGAAAAGCTTATAAGCTCATAAGCTAGGTTTGATATGTTTGAAGATTCAGAAGATTCACTGTTTTATGGGAGATCTCATATCATTTGTTAACTTTAATAAAAAGTGCAGATTTGTAGTATGAGTTAATTATAATATCTCTGTTTAAGACTTTCTTTTCTTTTTCTTACTTAGAAGATATGAAGAAAGAATTCTTCGTATTATATATCTTTCACATAGAGATACAACCTATTTATCTACATGCGGAGGAGATAAGATATAGAAAGAAATCAAATACAATTATTTAGCTACAAGTTAGGACTCTAAAGATATCCTACAGATCGCTGGCGGTCTTTGCTCGGAGTCGTCATTCTCGTCCGGCGTCATCTGATCCAGTGCACCTGCCGTTGGCTAAAAGTCGTGCTGGCGTCGCCGTTAATAGTTCATTCAACCGTCGTGCATAGATCAGCCCGTTCATCTCCTCGCCCGCCATGCCCCTATGGCAACTCGAACCCGCTTCGTCATCCGATCGTCGCCATTCGGCTCCACAAATTAGCAGGTCGTCCGGCGATGGCAGCGACGATGAGCGACAAGCGGTGGCGCCCTTCGTCGTCAGTCCGCGACCTCGTAGGTAAGATCCAGATGCGGATTATTTCGAATTTTATATTTTAGATTATTTATGAATTATTATATGCAAGATCCCTTTTGCCGGCTGTCTCATTTAATTAATTCTATACCGTATGGATTATTTTGTATATGTATAGTTTAGTTAGTGTCAATTTATTATCATATGTGCGATTATCGATTATATTTTAGTGAATATTCGGTAGTATAAAATTATCCGTGATGGTTGAATAGGTCGAATTGATCCATGATTAATTTAGTGCTATTTGGAAGTAAGAATGTATTTTTAGGATATTTCTAGCATTTATTATAATTATGAAAATATTTTTAAAGAAATTATTTGGTGAAAATAATTTATTTTGAGTAAAATTATTTTTAATTAATTATTATGGTTAAAAGAAATTATTTGGGAGAAAAGAGTTTTGAAATATTTTAAAAGGTTTAGTTGAAAAGGAAAGAAATAGAAGTGATTTATGAAAATAGCTATCGTTCATAAATAATTTTAAAGAGAAAAGTATATTTTAATTGAAATATTGGATAATTATGTTGAGAATTAGTTTAAAGGATTTTCATGGGAATTTATGTTGAAAACTACGTCATTTCATGTGGTTAACTTCTCTTATTTCACATTTTCATATTGTACCGTTGTTGATAGTTATTCACGTTACTGTTCATGATACACGACACTGACACATAGAGTAATTACACATATGACATGTTAATTTCAGTTATTCATAGTCTTGTTGTGTCCAGAACCGTAGTAGTTCACGACTTAGGGACCTGGTTCGTCATGAACATGACCTAGTGACATGTGTGTGTTGACCATGCGTAGGAGGTGAACCTGTGTTTGATATATCGGCATCGTTGACTTGATTTACCTGAGACCGTGGGATGGGAAAGTCTTGGTTCATGTATTCGGATGTGGCCGTTTATGTATCTTCCAGACCCGTGCCAAGTGACCTTGTTTCCCGCACTTGGGGCTAGTTTGTTGGGCCCGTGAAACGTTTCGCACGTGGCAAGTGTACCTTTATATTCACGAGTCAGCTTATTAGGACAAGCCGGAACGATTGCGTGTAGTCCTTTGACCGTTCGTTGTTCGCGGTATTGGATGCGTAGAGGATAATGGACCGTCAGTTATCCAATTAATATGAACCTTGACTTTAAATGAGATGTAGATCTGAGACTATGACAGAATGGTTAGTTACACGTTACTGTTGTTTGGAATGCCAGAGTTTTTCGGTTGTTTAGATGGTCAGCTCTAGTTGTATGCATGCATCACTTCACACTATTATATTCGTTCGCATTTTCTGATTACTGCATTTATTTGCATTATTATTATACTGCCATTGCCTGTGGGATCTTGCGTGTGTTATACCGCTACGCATTACTCCATTCTCTTGGTGTGCGTCCGATTAAATAATGAGACGGGTTCGGTATGGAGATGCGCTTGAGCCGGAGTTTTCTCAACAGGAGAACCTTCCAGACGACGGAGTAGATCGAGCTGAAGCTTAGTTTACGTTTGTTTTCAGTAGTTAATGAACTTTAGACTTCCTTCAATATTTCCATTTTAACTCAGTTGACATTTGTTTCATGACTCTCTAGTTTCTTTAGCCACATGAATTTTTTCAGATATGTGGACTCTTTTATAGTCCTGGATGTTATTTCATTTTGGTGATGTGTACTCTTACATTCGGATTATTATTTATTCTTCTGGTGATTGGGATCATTGTGTGATGTATTTTATGATTACTTGGCGCTTGGCGTATTAGATTGAAGAAATGTTTTTATTATTAGTATTTTATGATTACTTGGCGCTTGGCGTATTAGATTGAGAAGAAATATTTTTATTATTATTTCTCCTCAACCTAATACGTCCTTGAACTTGTTCAGCGTTCCGTTTCCGTGTATTTCGGGAAGCGGGGCGTGACAACTAGAAAGTAAAAGGAGAGAAAGCTAAGGTGGCAAGTGATGTGACACTTACTTCCTTCTTGTTCTGTTTGGTTATCACGGAAAGTAATAGTAGAAAGTGAACAAGTAAAATTAAATGATATGTAAAAAATCTAAAAATAAATTTTCTCTCTCCTCTCTCTTCACTTTCCATCTACTTTCTCTAATTTTGGAGAAAGTGAAATAAGCTAAAATATTGATGTAACACTCTTCACTTTCCATTTATTTTTAAAATGTGCCAAACAGGAAAAAAAATGAAAAGTGGAGGCACTTTCCAATTTTCGGTCCACATTCCATTTACTTCCTGGTTGCCAAACACTTCTAAAGGAAACTCGTTTCATGACTTTATTTTAGGAAATGGATGGAAATCAACTTTGGATAATTTCCTTCCCCATGCCCTTTCTTTGATTCTAGGAAATCAACCAAAGAGGCTCTCAACATGATCCGAATGTAGACCATTTTCTTTTCTCTTATTTTTCTTAAAAATAAAGAGTAATGGGGGTTAAAATAAACTAAATCTTAAAATTGGCCTTTTCATTGGATTTTTACCACATGTATATATTTTTAATAAATAAACAACTAGTAATAGAATCAGGGATGTGCAATATAGCGATAGATATAAGGATTAGTTTAATGGAAAAAATTGTGTCTAGGCCAAAAAAAAAATTAAAAATTAAAAAGTTCATGTGATTATGATATAACCATATGATTTACGGTTGACATAAACCATGTGATTTATTAGGCCTCATCAGTAAAAATCACTGTTTGATTATGATATAGACCGTATGATTTACAACTGTCAGAGTGCAATTTCAAACAAAATCTCTAATTAATTGCTAAAGTATTAAACCAAAATTCAAACATACAATCAAATGAAAGAACAATAACAATCTATGTCCTTAGATCAAATGAAAAAAATAGTTTCTTTTTCGATAATCTAGCCAAATCGAACTAAAGAGTGTAGGAGTTATATTTGAACCTCTCAACTGTCCGGATTGAAAAAAAATTAGTTTAAAAAAGTATAAAATTACTAAATTAGAAGAAAACTGTACATAATAATGTAGCTTGCATCTTACGTTGTTAGGGAGTAATTAGGTCTAACTGAAAGCTAATAAAGCCTTCAACAGAAGTTCAGAATCAATTAACAAAAAAAAAAAAAAACTCAAAGTTAACAATGAGGCCCAACTTTATGTTTGAGTCCGCTAAAGCTTTCTTAACGTTTCCAACATGAGACTATATTTGCACATAAAATTTGCAACATGCATAGTCACTGATCCCACTCTCAGCATGATATCATGGTATTTTCATCATTAACACCATGTTATCTCAGGTTGATGCTAGTTTTTCTACATTTATCCAGTTTAGTAAAAAGACTCCAAAGTCCTCACTGAATCAGAGATAAGCATCCAATTTCAACAAATTAACCACCTACTTAAATGTTGGTTTGATGTTCCCCTTGCCTTTAAGTTGGTGGACATGCAAAGAAACTTTCTCCATTTGGCTAAATCCTAGTGTTAAAAGCCAACTATCCACCCTTTCTTTAATTAGAAGTATTGCATGATATCATTTCTAATGGCAAAGTTCAAGTTTACCTTGTCTTAGCTATTATGATGATGTTAGTTTAAAGTCTCATTACTTGACCCAATTTAGTCTAACCTAATTATCCTACTCGTCATAATTAGAGATGCTCATGGGATATGTCCTCTGGCTTCCTAGCTCTATTTTATTTTTTTAAATAATGACTTTTAGGTCTTTCGCAGTTTTTGTTGACCTCATATGGATTGCTTCATACAAAAAACATTGTCATTGCTTTGACCTCATATGGATTACCTCATATGATCTCCTACCTAACTTCCCGAACTCTTATAGCTATTGTTGGGGTTCGGCCCGCCTATTAATAATTATTCCTGCATGTTGACGATCTTATACTCTGAGGACGCATGTAGTCATGTAGATTGTCGAACCTTCTTAAATCCTTGAGTTTATGTGCTTATTTTTTCCCCTTTCTTTTACATATTTGTGGTTAATAATTTTCTACTCTATTGCTAACATTTCTACTCTACTAATGTGGATGGCATTCATGTACCAAGAAGTCCAAACATTTTCTATAGAGACCAGACAAGATGTAATATTGAACTTCATTTTGATGTATATTCATTTTAATAGGTCTTGTGAGGTTGTTATCATGTGGCAGGTTCAAGCAGGGTGGATTTACATGTAAGAAGGTGGTGTCAAGTGACAACACCCTCTTAATCACAAAATGACCCCATCTAAACTTGAAATTGAGAAATTTGTAGGCTAATGTATTAATTTACTTACAAAGTGATACCATTTAAAATAACGAGTGACTCATTAATCCTTAATAGCTCAGGTCTAGAATAAAATGTCATGTGTAAAGATGATCTACTAATTTAAAAGGTTCAATTCCAAGATAAACATATTAAGAGTTGGTATTATTAAGAGAGGGAGGGAGGGATGACAAAGTGAATGAACCACAACTTAGTAATTTACATTGAAAAGGATGTGTTCTGATGCAACTCAGGTTCTACATCATATTTAGGTATTTTAGAAGAGGCTATTATACAATTAATGATAAAGTGCAACTATATCTAGTTAAATATATTTTTCTATACCTCAGTATAGTTCCAATTATATTTAGAGGGTGTTTGATGAGCATAATTTTTGGTCAAAGTAGCTTATAAGTTAGTTTTTCATTTCTATCTATTTGGTAAAATACCAAATAAGTTAGCTTAATAAGCTCAGCTTTTGAAAAAGCTTATAAGCTCATAAGCTAGGTTTGATATGTTTGAAGATTCAGAAGATTCACTGTTTTATGGGAGATCTCATATCATTTGTTAACTTTAACAAAAAGTGCAGATTTGTAGTAGTAGTTAATTATAATATCTCTGTTTAAGACTTTCTTTTCTTTTTCTTACTTAGAAGATATGAAGAAAGAATTCTTCTATATTATATATCTTTCACATAGAGATACAACCTATTTATCTACTGTACGGAGGAGATAAGATATAGAAAGAAATCAAATACAATTATTTAGCTACAAGTTAGGACTCTAAAGATATCCTACAGCTATACAATCCCAAATATTAAGGAGAAAATATCTCCAAATATCTCAACACTCCCCCTCAAGTTGGTGCATAGATTTCATGCATTCCCAACTTGCCAAGGAACTTTAAGAACGCATGACTTGAAACTATTTTGGTAAGAATATCAGCTAATTGATCCTCAGACCGAATCTTTGGCAAGTCCACAATTTTTTCATCCAACTTCTCCTTGATGAAGAACCTGTCAACTTCAACATGCTTTGTTCGATCGTGTTGGACAGGATTGTGAGCTATATCACAAGCAGCTTTGTTGTCATAATACAATCTGATTGGTTGCCTTGGTGGATAGCCTAAATCCTGTAGACGCAGCCTAAGCCACAAGGCTTCACAAAGACCAAGTGCCATACCTCTGAATTCAGCCTCTGCGCTTGAGCGAGCAACCACATTCTGCTTCTTACTTCTCCATGTCACAAGGTTGCCACCTACAAATGTGAAGTAACCAGAAGTTGACCTTCTATCGTCCAATGACCCAGCCCAATCAGCATCCGTATATACATTTATACCTTGCCAATCTTCATTTTTAGTAAACAGAATTCCTTTACTAGGAGCAAGTTTCACTTATATCAAGATTCGCATAACTGCCTTCATATGTTGTTCTCCAGGATTATGCATAAACTGGCTAACAATACTCAAAGCATAAGCAAGGTCTGGTCTTGTGTGTGCTAAATACATTAGCATTCCTATAAGCCGCTGGTTTCCTTTATCAACAGGTACTTGGTCAGCTTCTACACATAACTTCAAACCTTCCTCAACCAGTGTATCAGCTGGTTAGCATGCTGACATACCCGTTTCTTGTAATAAGTCTAGAGCATATTTCCTTTGGGAAAGAAAAATTCGTTTCTTTGATCTAGAAACTTCAATCCCAAGAAAATATTTCAAGCAACCGAGATCTTTCATCTCAAATTTTCTAGACAAATATTCCTGTAGTGCTTTCCTCTCTTCTGGATCATTTCCAGTCGCCACCATATCATCCACATATACAATAAGAGCAGTAATTTTACCTTGTCTCCTTTTTAAGAACAAAGTATGGTCTAAATTGCTTTGGTGATAACCAAAAGCTATCATAGACTTGGTGAATCTCCCAAACCATGCTCTTGGAGATTGCTTCAACCCATACAAAGACTTCTTCAATCTACAAACTTTATTGTCCTTCCTTTCTATTCCCATACAGCCTAGTGGAGGCTCCATATAGATTTCTTCAGACAACTCACCATGTAAGAAGGCATTCTTTACATCAAATTGTTGCAATGGCCAATCCATATTTGCAGCTAGAGACAACAAAACTCTAACCGTATTGATCTTAGCTACAGGAACGTCTCTGTATAATCAATCCCATAGGTTTGAGTGTACCCCTTTGCCACCAATCTTGCTTTGAACCGTTCAACTGTGCCATCTGCTTTATGCTTTATAATATAAACCCATCGACATCCAACTGGCTTCTTTCCTGGTGGACAATCAATAATTTCCCACGTTTGATTCTTCTGTAAAGAATTCATTTCCTCATTCATTGCAGCTTTCCACTTTGGATCATCTAAAGCCTTCTGTACATTGTTAGGAATAGCTACAATAGATAATTGATTTACAAATGACTTATTTGATTCAGACAGATTGTTATTAGACACATAATGGCTCATGGGATATTTAACTCTACTTGAGATTTCAGGTTCATATGTAGGCTTAGGAATACCTCTAGTGAGACACTTAGGTAGAATACCTCTAGTGAGACGCTCAGGCAATTGTTTTCTGGGTGGCTCAGGTGAAGGACTAGGAGCATCCTCAGTAGACGATTGGTGTGGTATCTTGGTGAGAGTCTCGGATTCTGCAGTTGAGGGAACATCATCACTAACCGTTTCTGATTCAACAACCGTTTCATGCTCTTGAGTATCAACAAGATCACTAGCAACATAACCATCAATAACTTGACAATTACCTACACACTCCCCCTGAAGATCATAATCAAGAGTATGGATTTCCTTCTCATTCTCCCCCTGAAATTCAGACTCAGAGAAATACATTGTGTCTTCATGAAAAATAACATCCATGGTGACAAACATACGTTTAGTGGGAGGATGGTAGCATCGATATCCCTTCTGACTGGTAGCATACCCAAGAAAGACACACCGCAAGGCTCGAGGGGCGCGCTTGTTGCGTTGATGTTTATGGATATGCACAAATGCTACACATCCAAAAACACGAGGAGGCAAATTGGATACTGGTGGAGCATCTACCGCCTTAGTGAGAGCTTGCAATAGTGTCTGAAATTCAATGGAATGGGAAGGAGTGCGATTAATCAAATATGCCGTAGAAGAAAGAGCCTCACCCCAATAAGTCAATGGCATATGAGCTTGGATTAACGAGGCACGAACAAGTTCTAGCAAATGTCGATTCTTTCTCTCTGCTACTCCATTCTGCTGAGGAGTATCCACACAACTCATTTGATTGATCATACCCTGTCATTCCAATTAATATTTTAATTCAGAGTTAATATATTCACCACCATTATCACTGCGAAGAACTCGAATTTGAGCATTATATTGAGTCTGAATGACTTTATGGAATTTCTGAAATAACAAATTCACATCACTCTTGGACCTCATTAACCATAACCATGTCATTCTTGTACAGTCATCAATGAAAGTAGTAAATCAACGAGATCCACCCAAAGTTGGGAATTTTGATGGGCCCCATACATCAGAATGAACAACCATAAAAGGCAAATGACTTTTATTCAAAATTAATGGAAATGAAGTTCTATGACTTTTTGCAAGTTCACAAACATCACAGCGGAAGCTAGAAACAACAATTCTTTCAAATAAACTAGGAAACAATTTTTTGAGATACCCAAAGGATGCATGTCCCAAACGTCGATGCCACAACTAGAGCGTAGCTTTATTTTTTTTCCACAGTCGAGTCTTTCACTGCCAAAACTTTATGTAATCTATCTAAACTCCTTGACTTTAGGTCCAGATAGTACAACTTACCTCGCCTAATACCACAACCAATCGTCTGCTTTGTTCGGATGTCCTTAAAAAGACAAAAGTTAGGCCAAAAAATCACAATACAAGATAAGGCTAATGTTATTTGAGAGACAGACAAGAGGTTATAATCCAAGGATGGAACAACTAAAATAGAGTCCAAATTCAAGGAATTAGTGAGAGTTAAAGATCCTTCCCCAACTATTGGGGCCTCATCACCATTGGCTGTAGAAATAAAATTTTGTGAGGATTGTTTTAATTCTGTGACCTGTCTAGAATCAAAAGTCATATGATTTGTAGCACCAAAATCAATTATCCATGTACTATTTGAAATAGATGCAGAGACATTAGAGTTCTTACCACCCCTATCTGTAGCTGCTACCAAAGCTGAATTCATCTCAACAACATCATCATTGGGTTCAACGACAGCAGCAGTTGGAGCTTTCCTGGAAATCTTCTTTTTGGATGCTCGATTATGGTCCCACCAATCTGGATATCCTATAAGCTCATAGCAGCGATCTTTAGTATGTCCAGTTTGGTTGCAATGACAGCACTTGTAGTTATGCTTCTCACTACCACCACCACCAGCACCGATCTTTGCTCTGTTTTAGGTCACCATGGTAGCGGCTTCAAGGTTTCCATGTTCACTTCTCAGTGTTTCACGGCGCACTACTTCTAGCCAAATTATTGCATAGCATTCTTCCAAAGATGGGATTGACTCCTTCTTTAGAATCTCCCCACGAACCTGTTCAAAAACATCATCCAAACCTGCTAGAAATATAAGCACCCTTAGTCGTTCAATGTACTTTCGGTATGCCTCAACATCATCTTTATCCTTCATGATCACTTTGTCCCTGTGATCCAATTCCTGAAAGACTCCAGTTAACTCTCCATAGTATTCAAAAAGTATTCTTCTACTTTGTTTAGCAGTAAACGCCTTTTGATTCAGGGCAAATAACTACAATTCATCGCTTACATCATGGAAGGCTTTTTCCAGTGCACTCCAGATTTCACGGGCAGTGGGTAAGCACAGGTATCGCTTCATAATCTCTGGGCTCATAGACATTAACAACCATCTCTTCACCTTTTGATTTTCAGCGTACCACTTCTCATACCCATCTTCAGACTCTCCAGGTGGCTTTGTTTTTCCACGAATATAAGAGAGTTTTTCCCTTTCAGCAATATGCATCTCCATCAACTGTGACCAGATGTCATAATTGGATTCAGCAAGAAGGATTCCAGCATTAAAAACACCTTCTGACTGAACCACAATAGGAACAGACTTTGATCTAGACTCACTCTGTTTTTCACTCATTTTTACCAGCCGGCTCTGATACCAACTCAGAAGATATGAAGAAAGAATTCTTCTGTATTATATATCTTTCACATAGAGATACAACCTATTTATCTACTGTACAGAGGAGATAAGATATAGAAAGAAATCAAATACAATTATTTAGCTACAAGTTAGAACTCTAAAGATATCCGACAGCTATACAATCCCAAATATTAAGGAGAAAATATCTCCAAATATCTCAACACTTTTTGTCAATGAAAGAACTTTTCTATTTACCATAAATGTTAAGAGCATATACATCATATCTCAGGCATACCTAAGCACACTTACAGCCTCACATAATTACAACAAAGCTCACTAGTATAGAGTTTCGACCCCCCCCCCTCTCTCTCTCTCTACAAATCTATTATGAAAAATGGCAACAAATACATAAATTATGCCACTCTTAACAATATCTCATGTTCCTCTCTAAGTACCTCCATTAATCCTTGATTCCTCTCAAACCATATAGAGTATATGGTAGCAAGCCTCCTCGCATTTGTCTGAAAGGAGTTCCCAACAAGATTATTCACAAACCAATTAAAGATTATAGGCCACTCACAACTTCTAAACTAAAATCTAAGCCAGGCTATAATTCAGTCCACATTTTGCAAAAAACTTGCAGGAAAAAAAACAAATGCATATGTGATTCCCTTGCACTCCCACACAATACATAACAGTTTAGTTGAATGAGCCCCATCCTCTCCAGTCTATCCAAGGTCAATAACCTCTGTTATATCACAAGGGATAAAGTAAAAGAATATTTATGGATATTGAGTTTTCCCTAACTGTTCTATATATACCGGTCGTAATTTTCTGTTTGGTTCGAACTAAGCAAAGAGATGCAATAAGATGAGTTGTCACCATGTTATTGGATGATGTGACTCATTAAGGTATGTTTGGCAATCAAAAGTAAATAAAAGTGAAAAAAATAAAGAGAAAGTACTTTCAGAAGGTACCTTCTTATTACTTCTATTTTGAGAAATCTTGTTTGGATATTAGAAAGTAAAAGGAGAGCTAAGGTGGCAAGTGATGTGACACTTACTTCCTTCTTGTTACGTTTGATTATCACGGATAATAGTAGAAAGTGAACAAGTAAAACTAAATGATATGTAAAAATCTAAAAATAAATTTTCTCTCTCCTCTCTTCACTTTCCATCTACTTTCTCTAATTTTTGGAGAAAGTGAAATAAGCTAAAATATTGATGTGACACTCTTCACTTTCCATTCATTTTAAAATGTGCCAAGCGGAAAAAAATGGAAAGTGGAGGCACTTCCAATTTCGGTCCACATTCCATTTACTTCTGGTTGCCAAACACTTCTAAAGGAAACTCGTTTCATGACTTTATTTTAGGAAATGGATGGAAATCAACTTTGGATAATTTCCTTCCCCATGCCCTTTCTTTGATTCTAGGAAATCAACCAAATAGGCTCTCAACATGATCCGAATGTAGACCATTTTCTTTTCTCTTATTTTTCTTAAAAATAAAAAGTAATGGGGTTAAAATAAACTAAATCTTAAAATTGGCCTTTTTTCATTGGATTTTAACCACATGTATATATTTTTAATAAATAAACAACTAGTAATAGAATCAGGGATGTGCAATATAGCGATAGATATAAGGATTAGTTTAATGGAAAAAATTGTGTCTAGGCCAAAAAAAAATTTAAAAAGTTCATGTGATTATGATATAACCATATGATTTACGGTTGACATAAACCATGTGATTTATTAGGCCTCATCGGTAAAAATCACTGTTTGATTACGATATAGACCGTATGATTTACAACTGTCAGAGTGCAATTTCAAACAAAATCTCTAATTAATTGCTAAAGTATTAAACCAAAATTCAAACATACAATCAAATGAAAGAACAATAACAATCTATGTACTTAGATCAAATGAAAAAAAATAGTTTCTTTTTTCTGATAACCTAGCCCGAAATCGAACTAAAGAGTGTAGGAGTTATATTGGAACCTCTCAACTGTCCGGATTGAAAAAAAATTAGTTTAAAAAAGTACAAAATTACTAAATTCGAAGAAAACTGTACATAATAATGTAGCTTGCATCTTACGTTGTTAGGGAGTAATTAGGTCTAACTGAAAGCTAATAAAGCCTTCAGCAGAAGTTCAGAATCAATTAACAAAAAAAAAAACTCAAGTTAACAATGAGGCCCAACTTTATGTTTGAGTCCGCTAAGCTTTCTTAACGTTTCCAACATGAGACTATACTTGCACATAAAATTTGCAACATGCATAGTCACTGATCCCACTCTCAGCATGATATCATGGTATTTTCATCATTAACACCATGTTATCTCAGGTTGATGCTAGTTTTTCTACATTTATCCAGTTTAGTAAAAAGACTCCAAAGTCCTCACTGAATCAGAGATAAGCATCCAATTTCAACAAATTAACCACCTACTTAAATGTTGGTTTGATGTTCCCCTTTGCCTTTAAGTTGGTGGACATGCAAAGAAACTTTCTCCATTTGGCTAAATCCTAGTGTTAAAAGCCAACTATCCACCCTTTCTTTAATTAGAAGTATTGCATGATATCATTTCTAATGGCAAAGTTCAAGTTTACCTTGTCTTAGCTATTATGATGATGTTAGTTTAAAGTCTCATCACTTGACCCAATTTAGTCTAACCTAATTATCCTACTCGTCATAATTAGAGATGCTCATGGGATATGTCCTCTGGCTTCCTAGCTCTATTTTATTTTTTTAAATAATGACTTTTAGGTCTTTCGCAGTTTTTGTTGACCTCATATGGATTACTTCATACAAAAAACATTGTCATTGCTTTGACCTCATATGGATTACCTCATATGATCTCCTACCTAACTTCCCGAACTCTTATAGCTATTGTTGGGGTTCGGCCCGCCTATTAATAATTATTCCTGCATGTTGACGATCTTATACTCTGAGGACGCATATAGTCATGTAGATTGTCGAACCTTCTTAAATCCTTGAGTTTATGTGCTTATTTTTTCCCCTTTCTTTCACATATTTGTGGTTAATAATTTTCTACTCTATTGCTAACATTTCTACTCTACTAATGTGGATGGCATTCATGTGCCAAGAAGTCCAAACATTTTCTATAGAGACCAGACAAGATGTAATATTGAACTTCATTTTGATGTATATTCATTTTAATAGGTCTTGTGAGGTTGTTATCATGTGGCAGGTTCAAGCAGGGGTGGATTTACATGTAAGAAGGTGGTGTCAAGTGACAACACCCTCTTAATCACAAAATGACCCCATCTAAACTTGAAATTGAGAAATTTGTAGGCTAATGTATTAATTTACTTACAAAAGTGATACCATTTAAAATAACGAGTGACTCATTAATCCTTAATAGCTCAGGTCTAGAATAAAATGTCATGTGTAAAGATGATCTACTAATTTAAAAGGTTCAATTCCAAGATAAACATATTAAGAGTTGGTATTAAGAGAGGGAGAGAGAGATCAGAGAGAGAGAGAGAGAGAGAGAGAGAGAGAGAGATGAGAAGTGAATGAACCACAACTTAGTAATTTACATTGAAAAGGATGTGTTCTGATGCAACTCAGGTTCTACATCATATTTAGGTATTTTAGAAGAGGCTATTATGCAATTAATGATAAAGTGCTACTATATCTAGTTAAATATATTTTTCTATAACTCAAGATAGTTCCAATTATATTTAGAGGGTGTTTGATGAGCATAATTTTGGTCAAAGTAGCTTATAAGTTAGTTTTTCATTTCTATCTATTTGGTAAAATACCAAATAAGTTAGCTTAATAAGCTCACTTTTGAAAAGCTTATAAGCTCATAAGCTAGGTTTGATATGTTTGAAGATTCAAAGATTCACTGTTTTTATGGGAGATCTCATATCATTTGTTAACTTTAATAAAAAGTGCAGATTTGTAGTATGAGTTAATTATAATATCTCTCTCTTTAAGACTTTCTTTTCTTTTTCTTACTTTAAGATATGAAGAAAGAATTCTTCGTATTATATATCTTTCACATAGAGATACAACCTATTTATCTCTGTGCGGAGGAGATAAGATATAGAAAGAAATCAAATACAATTATTTAGCTACAAGTTAGGACTCTAAAGATATCCTACAGCCTATACAATCCCAAATATTAAGGAGAAAATATCTCTAAATATCTCAACACTCCCCTCAAGTTGGTGCATAGATATCATGCATTCCCAACTTGCCAAGGAACTTTAAGAACACATGACTTGAAAGTGCTTTGGTAAGAATATCAGCTAATTGATCCTCAGACTGAATCTTTGGCAACTCCAAAATTTTTTCATCCAACTTCTCCTTGATGAAGAACCTGTCAACTTCAACATGCTTTGTTCGATCGTGTTGGACAGGATTGTGAGCTATATCACAAGCAACTTTGTTGTCACAATACAATCTGATTGGTTGCCTTGGTGGATAGCCTAAATCCTGTAGAAGCAGCCTAAGCCACAAGGCTTCACAAAGACCAAGTGCCATACCTCTGAATTCAGCCTCTGCGCTTGAGCGAGCAACCACATTCTGCTTCTTACTTCTCCATGTCACAAGGTTGCCACCTACAAATGTGAAGTAACAGTTGACCTTCTATCGTCAATGACCCAGTGTCGGCATTGTGATATACATTTATACCTTGCCAATCTTCATTTTTAGTAAACAGAATTCCTTTACTAGGAGCAAGTTTCACATATCTCAAGATTCGCATAACTGCCTTCATATCTTGTTCTCCAGGATTATGCATAAAGCTGCTAACAATACTCAAAGCATAAGCAAGGTCCGGTCTTGTGTGTGCTAAATACATTAGCATTCCTATAAGCTTGGTATGTTCCTTTATCAACAGTACTTGGTCGGCTTCTACACATAACTTTAAACCTTCCTCAACGGTGTATCACCTGGTTGGCATCTTGACATACCGTTTCTTGTAATAAGTCTAGAGCATATTTCCTTTGGGAAAGAAAAATTGTTTCTTTGATCTAGAAACTTCAATCCCAAGAAAATATTTCAAGCGCCGAGATCTTTCATCTCAAATTTTCTAGACAAATATTCCTAGTACTTTCCTCTCTTGGATCATTTCGGTCACCACCATATCATCCACATATACAATAAGAATTACCTTGTCTCCTTTTTAAGAATAAAGTATGGTCTGAATTGCTTTGGTGATAACCAAAGCTATCATAGACTTGGTGAATCTCCCAAACCATGCTCTTGGAGATTGCTTTAACTCATACAAAGACTTCTTCAATCTACAAACTTTCTTGTCCTTCCTTTCTATTCCCATACTGACTGGTGGGGCTCCATATAGATTTCTTAGACAACTCACCATGTAAGAAGGCATTCTTTACATCAAATTGTTGCGATGGACAATCCATATTTGCAACTAGAGACAACAAAACTCTAACCGTATTGATCTTGGCTACTGAACGCGTCTGTATAATCAATCCCATAGCTTTGAGTGTACCCCTTTGCCACCAATCTTGCTTTGAACCGTTCAAGCGTGTCATCGCTTTATGCTTTATAGTATAAACCCGTCGACATCCAACGCTTCTTTCCTTGTGGACAATCAATAATTTCCCGCTTTGATTCTTACGTAAGAATTCATTTCCTCATTCATTGCAGACTTTCCACTTTGGACCATCTAAAGCCTTACGCACATTGTTAGGAATAGCTATGAGATAATTGATTTACAAATGACTTATTTGATTCGAGCAGATTGTTATTAGACACATAATGGCTCATGGGATATAACTCTACTTGAGATTTCGAGGTTCATATGTAGGCTTAGGAATACCTCTAGTGAGACGCCGGTAGAATACATCTAGTGAGACTTTCGTAATTGTTTTAGGGTGGCTCGGTGAAGGACTAGGAGCATCCCGTGAGACGATTGATGTGGTATATTGGTGAGAGTCTCAATGCGTTGAGGAAACATCATCACTAAGTTCTGATTCAACAACCCTTTCATGCTCTTGAGTATCAACAAGATCACTAGCAACATAACCATCAATAACTTGACAATCACCTACACACTCCCCACGAAGATCATAATCAAGAGTATGGATTTCCTTCTCATTCTCCCCGAAATTCGGACTTCGAGACATTGTGTCTTCATGAAAAATAACATCCATGGTGACAAACATACGTTTAGTGGGAGGATGGTAGCATCGATATCCCTTCGACTAGTAGCATACCCAAGAAAGACACACCGCAAGGCTCGAGGCGAGCTTGTTAGCTTGATGTTTATGGATATGCACAAATGCTACACATCCAAAACACGAGGAGGCAAATTGGATCTCGGTGGAGCATCTACCGCCTTAGTGAGAGCTTGCAATAGTGTCTAAAATTCAATGGAATGGGAAGGAGTACGATTAATCAAATATGCATGAAGAAAGAGCCTCACCAAGTCAATGGCATATGAGCTTGGATTAACGAGGCACGAACAACTTCTAGCAAATGTCAATTCTTTCTCTGCTACTCCATTCGCTAGAGTATCCACACAACTCGTTTGATTGATCATACCCTATCCTTCCAAATAATGTTTTAATTCAGAGTTAATATATTCACCACCATTATCACTGAAGAACTTCGAATTTGAGCATTATATTGAGTCTGAATGACTTTATGGAATTTCAAAATAACAAATTCACATCACTCTTGGACCTCATTAACCATAACCAAGTCATTCTTGTATACTCATCAATGAAAGTAGCAAATCAACGATCCACCCAAAGTTGGGAATTTTGATGGACCCCATACATCGAATGAACAACCATAAAAGGCAAAGGACTTTTATTCAAAATTAATGGAAATGAAGTTCTATGATTTTTGCAAGTTCACAAACATCACAGCGGAAGCTAGAAACATCAATTCTTTCAAATAAACTAGGAAACAATTTTTGAGATACCCAAAGGATGTATGTCCCAAAGCGTCGATGCCACAACGAGCGTAGCTTTATTTTTTTTCCACAATCGAGTCTTTCCTTGCCAAAACTTTATGTAATCTATCTAAACTCCTTGACTTTAGGTCCGGATAGTACAACTGCCTAATACCACAACCAATGCTTTTGTTCGGATGTCCTTAAAAGACAAAAGTTAGGCCAAAAATCACAATACAAGATGAGGCTAATGTTATTTGAGAGACGACAAGAGGTTATAATCAAGGATGGAACAACTAAAATAGAGTCCAAATTCAAGGAATTAGTGAGAGTTAAAGATCCTTCCCCAACTATTGGGGCCTCATCACCATGGTGAAACAAAATTTTGTGAGGATTGTTTTATTTCGTGACTGTCTAGAATCAAAAGTCATATGATTTGTAGCACCGAATCAATTATCCATGTACTATTAGAAATAGATGAGAGACATTAGAGTTCTTACCACCCCTATCTCAGTGCTACCAAAGTTTGAATTCATCTCAACAACATCATCATTGGCTTCAACACGCCAGGTTGAGCTTTCCGGAATTCTTCTTTTGGATGCTCGATTATGGTCCCACCAATCTGGATATCCTATAAGCTCATAGCGATCTTTAGTATGTCGGTTTGTTGCAAATCTGGCACTTGTAGTTATGCTTCTCACTACCACCACCACCGACCGATCTTTTCTGTTTGGGTCACCATGGCCTGGGTTCCATGTTCACTTCTCGGTGTTTCCAGCACACTACTGCCGAATTATTGCATAGCATTCTTCCAAAGATGGGATTGACTCCTTCTTTAGAATCTCCCCACAAACTCGTTCAAAAACATCATCCAAACACTGCTAGAAATATATGCACCCTTAAGTTCAATGGACTTTGGTATGCCTCAACATCATCTTTATCCTTCACTTTGTCCCTGTGATCCAATTCCCGAAGACTCTAGTTAACTCTCCATAGTATTCAAAAGTGTTCTTCTACTTTGTTTAGCAAGATAGCGTCTTTTGATTCAGGGCAAATAACTACAATTCATCGCTTCCATCATGGACGGCTTTTTCCGTGCACTCTTTTTCACTCATTTTTACAACCACGATACCAACTCGAGAATGAAGAAGAATTCTTACATTATATATCTTTCACATAGAGATACAACCTATTTATCTACTGCAGGAGGAGATAAGATATAGAAAGAAATCAAATACAATTATTTAGCTACAAGTTAGAACTCTAAAGATATCCTCCTATACAATCCCAAATATTAAGGAGAAAGTATCTCCAAATATCTCAACACTTTTGGTCAATGAAAGAACTTTTCTATTTACCATAAATGTTAATAGCATATACATCATATCTCTGCATACCTAAGCACACTTACACCTCACATAATTACAACAAAGCTCACTAGTATAGAGTTTCAACCCCCTCTCTCTCTACAAATCTATTATGAAAAATGGCAACAAATACATAAATTATGCCACTCTTAACAATATCTCATGTTCCTCTATAAGTACCTCCATTAATCCTTGATTCCTCTCAAACCATATAGAGTATATGGTAGTAGCTAATGCAAGCCTCCTCGCATTTTGTAGAAGGAGTTCCCAACAAGATTATTCACAAACCAATTAAAGATTATAGGCCACTCACAACTTCTAAACTAAAATCTAAGCCAGGCTATAATTCAGTCCACATTTTGCAAAAAACTTGCGGAAAAAAAAACAAATGCATATGTGATTCCCTTGCACTCCCACACAATACATAACAGTTTAGTTGAATGAGCCCCATCCTCTCCAGTCTATCCAAGGTCAACAACCTACTGTATATCACAAGCGATAAAGTAAAAGAATATTTATGGATATTGAGTTTTCCCTAACTGTTCTATATATACCAGTCGTAATTTTGCTGAAGGATTTGTAGTTAACTAATAGGTAGAGGAGATTTTAATTCTGCCATTAACACAATAAGCTTCCAACCTGATCTTGATATTTTTAGTTAATCACCATATGTTCACAACCATGTCTCTCCCTTCGATTCTGCTTCTAACCCCATGAATCACCACTTATAGCTTGCACAAGCCAAATATTCGCCTTCTTAAGTCTTGTTCATGGATCCACTTGATCTATAAAATGTCTCTCTTTATATGTATATGCTGATTAGTTTTAAAATACTAGCTAGACTCCATTTGTCCGTTGAGAAAATATCAACCCTTCCATTCTTTCTATCGGTATAAATTGAATCCCATGCAACTAAGAGTCATGTGAACCACCCTATAAAACCTTCTACAAAGTCCATCCACTCTGTAGAGGACCTTTTTTAAAACATAGGCACTAGACTAATAAGCGTGCACGATGCACACTCTTTACTAATTATAGTCTACCATAGTAAGATGGTTTTTAGACTATCAAGCATGAATCTTTGGGTTATTTTCTCCAAGCATTAATAAGAGATAGACAACTTTTTGTTAACATTGGAACTCCAAGATAGTCTAACCTAATTATCCTACTCGTCATAATTAGAGATGCTCATGGGATATGTCCTCTGGCTTCCTAGCTCTATTTTATTTTTTAAATAATGACTTTTAGGTCTTTCGCAGTTTTGTTGACCTCATATGGATTACTTCATACAAAAACATTGTCATTGCTTTGACCTCATATGGATTACCTCATATGATCTCCTACCTAACTTCCCGAACTCTTATAGCTATTGTTGGGGTTCGGCCCGCCTATTAATAATTATTCCTGCATGTTGACGATCTTATACTCTGAGGACGCATATAGTCATGTAGATTGTCGAACCTTCTTAAATCCTTGAGTTTATGTGCTTATTTTCCCCTTTCTTTCACATATTTGTGGTTAATAATTTTCTACTCTATTGCTAACATTTCTACTCTACTAATGTGGATGGCATTCATGTGCCAAGAAGTCCAAACATTTTCTATAGAGACCAGACAAGATGTAATATTGAACTTCATTTTGATGTATATTCATTTTAATAGGTCTTGTGAGGTTGTTATCATGTGGCAGGTTCAAGCAGGGGTGGATTTACATGTAAGAAGGTGGTGTCAAGTGACAACACCCTCTTAATCACAAAATGACCCCATCTAAACTTGAAATTGAGAAATTTGTAGGCTAATGTATTAATTTACTTACAAAAGTGATACCATTTAAAATAACGAGTGACTCATTAATCCTTAATAGCTCAGGTCTAGAATAAAATGTCATGTGTAAAGATGATCTACTAATTTAAAAGGTTCAATTCCAAGATAAACATATTAAGAGTTGGTATTAAGAGAGGGAGAGAGAGATCAGAGAGAGAGAGAGAGAGAGAGAGAGAGAGAGAGATGAGAAGTGAATGAACCACAACTTAGTAATTTACATTGAAAAGGATGTGTTCTGATGCAACTCAGGTTCTACATCATATTTAGGTATTTTAGAAGAGGCTATTATGCAATTAATGATAAAGTGCTACTATATCTAGTTAAATATATTTTTCTATAACTCAAGATAGTTCCAATTATATTTAGAGGGTGTTTGATGAGCATAATTTTGGTCAAAGTAGCTTATAAGTTAGTTTTTCATTTCTATCTATTTGGTAAAATACCAAATAAGTTAGCTTAATAAGCTCACTTTTGAAAAGCTTATAAGCTCATAAGCTAGGTTTGATATGTTTGAAGATTCAAAGATTCACTGTTTTTATGGGAGATCTCATATCATTTGTTAACTTTAATAAAAAGTGCAGATTTGTAGTATGAGTTAATTATAATATCTCTCTCTTTAAGACTTTCTTTTCTTTTTCTTACTTTAAGATATGAAGAAAGAATTCTTCGTATTATATATCTTTCACATAGAGATACAACCTATTTATCTCTGTGCGGAGGAGATAAGATATAGAAAGAAATCAAATACAATTATTTAGCTACAAGTTAGGACTCTAAAGATATCCTACAGCCTATACAATCCCAAATATTAAGGAGAAAATATCTCTAAATATCTCAACACTCCCCTCAAGTTGGTGCATAGATATCATGCATTCCCAACTTGCCAAGGAACTTTAAGAACACATGACTTGAAAGTGCTTTGGTAAGAATATCAGCTAATTGATCCTCAGACTGAATCTTTGGCAACTCCAAAATTTTTTCATCCAACTTCTCCTTGATGAAGAACCTGTCAACTTCAACATGCTTTGTTCGATCGTGTTGGACAGGATTGTGAGCTATATCACAAGCAACTTTGTTGTCACAATACAATCTGATTGGTTGCCTTGGTGGATAGCCTAAATCTGTAGAAGCGACTAAGCCACAAGGCTTCACAAAGACCAAGTGCCATACCTCAAATTCACCTCTGGCGGCTTGGCGAGCAACCACATTCTCGCTTCTTACTTCTCCATGTCACAAGGTTGCCACCTACAAATGTGAAGTAACAGTTGACCTTCTATCGTCAATGACCCAGTGTCGGCATTGTGATATACATTTATACCTTGCCAATCTTCATTTTTAGTAAACGAAATTCCTTTACTAGGAGCAAGTTTCACATATCTCAAGATTCGCATAACTGCCTTCATATCTTGTTCTCCAGGATTATGCATAAAGCTGCTAACAATACTCAAAGCATAAGCAAGGTCCGGTCTTGTGTGTGCTAAATACATTAGCATTCCTATAAGCTTGGTATGTTCCTTTATCAACAGTACTTGGTCGGCTTCTACACATAACTTTAAACCTTCCTCAACGGTGTATCACCTGGTTGGCATCTTGACATACCGTTTCTTGTAATAAGTCTAGAGCATATTTCCTTTGGGAAAGAAAAATTGTTTCTTTGATCTAGAAACTTCAATCCCAAGAAAATATTTCAAGCGCCGAGATCTTTCATCTCAAATTTTCTAGACAAATATTCCTAGTACTTTCCTCTCTTGGATCATTTCGGTCACCACCATATCATCCACATATACAATAAGAATTACCTTGTCTCCTTTTTAAGAATAAAGTATGGTCTGAATTGCTTTGGTGATAACCAAAGCTATCATAGACTTGGTGAATCTCCCAAACCATGCTCTTGGAGATTGCTTTAACTCATACAAAGACTTCTTCAATCTACAAACTTTCTTGTCCTTCCTTTCTATTCCCATACTGACTGGTGGGGCTCCATATAGATTTCTTAGACAACTCACCATGTAAGAAGGCATTCTTTACATCAAATTGTTGCGATGGACAATCCATATTTGCAACTAGAGACAACAAAACTCTAACCGTATTGATCTTGGCTACTGAACGCGTCTGTATAATCAATCCCATAGCTTTGAGTGTACCCCTTTGCCACCAATCTTGCTTTGAACCGTTCAACTGTGTCATCGCTTTATGCTTTATAGTATAAACCCGTCGACATCCAACTGGCTTCTTTCCTTGTGGACAATCAATAATTTCCCGCTTTGATTCTTACGTAAAGAATTCATTTCCTCATTCATTGCAGACTTTCCACTTTGGACCATCTAAAGCCTTACGCACATTGTTAGGAATAGCTATGAGATAATTGATTTACAAATGACTTATTTGATTCGAGCAGATTGTTATTAGACACATAATGGCTCATGGGATATAACTCTACTTGAGATTTCGAGGTTCATATGTAGGCTTAGGAATACCTCTAGTGAGACGCCGGTAGAATACATCTAGTGAGACTTTCGTAATTGTTTTAGGGTGGCTCGGTGAAGGACTAGGAGCATCCCGTGAGACGATTGATGTGGTATATTGGTGAGAGTCTCAATGCGTTGAGGAAACATCATCACTAACAGGTTCTGATTCAACAACCCTTTCATGCTCTTGAGTATCAACAAGATCACTAGCAACATAACCATCAATAACTTGACAATCACCTACACACTCCCCACGAAGATCATAATCAAGAGTATGGATTTCCTTCTCATTCTCCCCGAAATTCGGACTTCGAGACATTGTGTCTTCATGAAAAATAACATCCATGGTGACAAACATACGTTTAGTGGGAGGATGGTAGCATCGATATCCCTTCGACTAGTAGCATACCCAAGAAAGACACACCGCAAGGCTCGAGGCGAGCTTGTTAGCTTGATGTTTATGGATATGCACAAATGCTACACATCCAAAACACGAGGAGGCAAATTGGATCTCGGTGGAGCATCTACCGCCTTAGTGAGAGCTTGCAATAGTGTCTAAAATTCAATGGAATGGGAAGGAGTACGATTAATCAAATATGCATGAAGAAAGAGCCTCACCAAGTCAATGGCATATGAGCTTGGATTAACGAGGCACGAACAACTTCTAGCAAATGTCAATTCTTTCTCTGCTACTCCATTCGCTAGAGTATCCACACAACTCGTTTGATTGATCATACCCTATCCTTCCAAATAATGTTTTAATTCAGAGTTAATATATTCACCACCATTATCACTGAAGAACTTCGAATTTGAGCATTATATTGAGTCTGAATGACTTTATGGAATTTCAAAATAACAAATTCACATCACTCTTGGACCTCATTAACCATAACCAAGTCATTCTTGTATACTCATCAATGAAAGTAGCAAATCAACGATCCACCCAAAGTTGGGAATTTTGATGGACCCCATACATCGAATGAACAACCATAAAAGGCAAAGGACTTTTATTCAAAATTAATGGAAATGAAGTTCTATGATTTTTGCAAGTTCACAAACATCACAGCGAAGCTAGAAACATCAATTCTTTCAAATAAACTAGGAAACAATTTTTGAGATACCCAAAGGATGTATGTCCCAAAGCGTCGATGCCACAACGAGCGTAGCTTTATTTTTTTTCCACAATCGAGTCTTTCCTTGCCAAAACTTTATGTAATCTATCTAAACTCCTTGACTTTAGGTCCGGATAGTACAACTGCCTAATACCACAACCAATGCTTTTGTTCGGATGTCCTTAAAAGACAAAAGTTAGGCCAAAAATCACAATACAAGATGAGGCTAATGTTATTTGAGAGACGACAAGAGGTTATAATCAAGGATGGAACAACTAAAATAGAGTCCAAATTCAAGGAATTAGTGAGAGTTAAAGATCCTTCCCCAACTATTGGGGCCTCATCACCATGGTGAAACAAAATTTTGTGAGGATTGTTTTATTTCGTGACTGTCTAGAATCAAAAGTCATATGATTTGTAGCACCGAATCAATTATCCATGTACTATTAGAAATAGATGAGAGACATTAGAGTTCTTACCACCCCTATCTCAGTGCTACCAAAGTTTGAATTCATCTCAACAACATCATCATTGGCTTCAACACGCCAGGTTGAGCTTTCCGGAATTCTTCTTTTGGATGCTCGATTATGGTCCCACCAATCTGGATATCCTATAAGCTCATAGCGATCTTTAGTATGTCGGTTTGTTGCAAATCTGGCACTTGTAGTTATGCTTCTCACTACCACCACCACCGACCGATCTTTTCTGTTTGGGTCACCATGGCCTGGGTTCCATGTTCACTTCTCGGTGTTTCCAGCACACTACTGCCGAATTATTGCATAGCATTCTTCCAAAGATGGGATTGACTCCTTCTTTAGAATCTCCCCACAAACTCGTTCAAAAACATCATCCAAACACTGCTAGAAATATATGCACCCTTAAGTTCAATGGACTTTGGTATGCCTCAACATCATCTTTATCCTTCACTTTGTCCCTGTGATCCAATTCCCGAAGACTCTAGTTAACTCTCCATAGTATTCAAAAGTGTTCTTCTACTTTGTTTAGCAAGATAGCGTCTTTTGATTCAGGGCAAATAACTACAATTCATCGCTTCCATCATGGACGGCTTTTTCCGTGCACTCTTTTTCACTCATTTTTACAACCACGATACCAACTCGAGAATGAAGAAGAATTCTTACATTATATATCTTTCACATAGAGATACAACCTATTTATCTACTGCAGGAGGAGATAAGATATAGAAAGAAATCAAATACAATTATTTAGCTACAAGTTAGAACTCTAAAGATATCCTCCTATACAATCCCAAATATTAAGGAGAAAGTATCTCCAAATATCTCAACACTTTTGGTCAATGAAAGAACTTTTCTATTTACCATAAATGTTAATAGCATATACATCATATCTCTGCATACCTAAGCACACTTACACCTCACATAATTACAACAAAGCTCACTAGTATAGAGTTTCAACCCCTCTCTCTCTACAAATCTATGAAAAATGGCAACAAATACATAAATTATGCCACTCTTAACAATATCTCATGTTCCTCTATAAGTACCTCCATTAATCCTTGATTCCTCTCAAACCATATAGAGTATATGGTAGTAGCTAATGCAAGCCTCCTCGCATTTGTCTGAAAGGAGTTCCCAACAAGATTATTCACAAACCAATTAAAGATTATAGGCCACTCACAACTTCTAAACTAAAATCTAAGCCAGGCTATAATTCAGTCCACATTTTGCAAAAAACTTGCAGAAAAAAAAACAAATGCATATGTGATTCCCTTGCACTCCCACACAATACATAACAGTTTAGTTGAATGAGCCCCATCCTCTCCAGTCTATCCAAGGTCAATAACCTCTGTTATATCACAAGGGATAAAGTAAAAGAATATTTATGGATATTGAGTTTTCCCTAACTGTTCTATATATACCAGTCGTAATTTTGCTGAAGGATTTGTAGTTAACTAATAGGTAGAGGAGATTTTAATTCTGCCATTAACACAATAAGCTTCCAACCTGATCTTGATATTTTTAGTTAATCACCATATGTTCACAACCATGTCTCTCCCTTTCAGTACCTGCTTCTAACCCCATGAATCACCACTTATAGCTTGCACAAGCCAAATATTCTGCCTTCTTAAGTACTGTTCATGGATCCACTTGATCTATAAAATGTCTCTCTTTATATGTATATGCCAGATTAGTTTTAAAATACTAGCTAGACTCCATTTGTCTGTTGAGAAAATATCAACCCTTCCATTCTTTCTATCAGTATAAATTGAATCCCATGCAACTAAGAGTCATGTGAACCACCCTATAAAAACCTTCTACAAAGTCCATCCACTCTGTAGAGGACCTTTTTTGGCAAAACATAGGCACTAGACTAATAAGCGTGCACCCCGATAGCACACTCCTTACTAATTATAGTCTACCATAGTAAGATGGTTTTTTAGACTATCAAGCATGAATCTTTGGGTTATTTTCTCCACCAAGCATTAATAATCAGAGATAGACAACTTTTTTGTTAACATTGGAACTCCAAGATAGTTGATGGGGAAGTTACCTTCAGTGTGACCAAGTGTATGAATGATTTCTATCTTCATATTATTCTCCAATCTTCCAAAATGTACGGTCCACTTGCACGGATTTGCAATCAACTCGGAGCACAAGCTACATTCATGAAAGCACCTCTACAACCATGTCAATGATTCAATGTCTCCACCTCTAAACATCTCCACCTCTAAACATTAACAACTCATCTGCAAAAATGAGATGATTAGCTTTACATTTTCTATATTTTTGATGTTATTTGAATGAGGCCTCATTAGCAAGCGTATTCAACAGTCTGGATAAGTACTCCATGCTAAGGGAAAATAAGTAGAGAGAGAGAGAGAGAGAGAGAGAGAGAGAGAGAGAGAGAGAGAGAGCTAGCAAATAACTCATACATTGATCCATTGAAGAAGATTGAAATCTTAGGTGTAGTGACATACAATATAATCCAAGTAACCATTTTCACAGGGAACTCCAATTCAGTGAGTCTAGTCTTCAAAAAGCCCCAATCTAAGGAATCATAAGCCTTTTAATGTCAATATTAATCATGGCTCTAGGAAAGATATGCTTCCTACCATATTGTTTAATTAACTCATGGCCAAGCATAATATTGCTAAAGATTATTCTCCCTCTAACTAAAGCAGATTGAGCTTCACTAATAATGTCCTCCATAACATCCTGAAGTCTTATAGCTATTGTTGGGGTTCGGCCCGCCTATTAATAATTATTCCTGCATGTTGACGATCTTATACTCTGAGGACATATGTAGTAGATTGTCGAACCTTCTTAAATCCTTGAGTTTATGTGCTTATTTTTTCCCTTTCTTTCACATATTTGTGGTTAATAATTTTCTACTCTATTGCTAACATTTCTACTCTACTAATGTGGATGGCATTCATGTGCCAAGAAGTCCAAACATTTTCTATAGAGACCAGACAAGATGTAATATTGAACTTCATTTTGATGTATATTCATTTTAATAGGTCTTGTGAGGTTGTTATCATGTGGCAGGTTCAAGCAGGGTGGATTTACATGTAAGAAGGTGGTGTCAAGTGACAACCCTCTTAATCACAAAATGACCCCATCTAAACTTGAAATTGAGAAATTTGTAGGCTAATGTATTAATTTACTTACAAAGTGATACCATTTAAAATAACGAGTGACTCATTAATCCTTAATAGCTCAGGTCTAGAATAAAATGTCATGTGTAAAGATGATCTACTAATTTAAAAGGTTCAATTCCAAGATAAACATATTAAGAGTTGGTATTGAGAGAGAGATCAGAGAGAGAGAGAGAGAGAGAGAGAGAGAGAGAGAGAGAGAGAGGGATGAGAAAGTGAATGAACCACAACTTAGTAATTTACATTGAAAAGGATGTGTTCTGATGCAACTCAGGTTCTACATCATATTTAGGTATTTTAGAAGAGGCTATTATGCAATTAATGATAAAGTGCTACTATATCTAGTTAAATATATTTTTCTATAACTCAAGATAGTTCCAATTATATTTAGAGGGTGTTTGATGAGCATAATTTTTGGTCAAAGTAGCTTATAAGTTTTTTTCATTTCTATCTATTTGGTAAAATACCAAATAAGTTAGCTTAATAAGCTCGACTTTTGAAAAGCTTATAAGCTCATAAGCTAGGTTTGATATGTTTGAAGATTCAAGATTCACTGTTTTTGGGAGATCTCATATCATTTGTTAACTTTAATAAAAAAGTGCAGATTTGTAGTATGAGTTAATTATAATATCTCTGTTTAAGACTTTTCTTTTTCTTACTTTAGAAGATATGAAGAAAGAATTCTTCTATATATATATCTTTCACATAGAGATACAACCTATTTATCTATCAGGGAGGAGATAAGATATAGAAAGAAATCAAATACAATTATTTAGCTACAAGTTAGGACTCTAAAGATATCCTACAGCCTATACAATCCCAAATATTAAGGAGAAAATATCTCTAAATATCTCAACACTCCCTCAAGTTGGTGCATAGATATCATGCATTCCCAACTTGCCAAGGAACTTTAAGAACACATGACTTGAAAGTGCTTTGGTAAGAATATCGCCTAATTGATCCTCGGACCTTTGGCAACTCCAAAATTTTTCATCCAACTTCTCCTTGATGAAGAACCCGTCAACTTCAACATGCTTTGTTCGATCGTGTTGGACAGATTGTGAGCTATATCACAAGCAACTTTGTTGTCACAATACAATCTGATTGGTTGCCTTGGTGGATAGCCTAAACTCGTAAGCGTTCCTAAGCCACAAGGCTTCACAAAGACCAAGTGCCATACCTCTCAATTCACCTCTCGGCTGAGCGAGCAACCACATTCTCGCTTTACTCCATGTCACAAGGTTGCCACCTACAAATGTGAAGTAACCGAAGTTGACCTTCTATCGCCCAATGACCCACCAATCAAGATTCAGATATACATTTATACCTTGCCAATCTTCATTTTAGTAAAGTAATTCCTTTACTAGGAGCAAGTTTCACATATCTCAAGATTCGAGATAATCGCCTTCATATCTTGTTCTCCGTGATTATGCATAAACCGCTAACAATACTCAAAGCATAAGCAAGGTCTGGTCTTGTGTGTGCTAAATACATTAGCATTCCTATAAGCCGCTGGTATGTTCCTTTATCAACAGGTACTTGGTCAGCTTCTACACATAACTTTAAACCTTCCTCAACCGGTGTATCAGCTGGTTGGCATGCTGACATACCCGTTTCTTGTAATAAGTCTAGAGCATATTTCCTTTGGGAAAGAAAAAATTGTTTCTTTGATCTAGAAACTTCAATCCCAAGAAAATATTTCAAGCAACCGAGATCTTTCATCTCAAATTTTCTAGACAAATATTCCTGTAGTACTTTCCTCTCTTCTGGATCATTTCCAGTCACCACCATATCATCCACATATACAATAAGAGCAGTAATTTTACCTTGTCTCCTTTTTAAGAATAAAGTATGGTCTGAATTGCTTTGGTGATAACCAAAAGCTATCATAGACTTGGTGAATCTCCCAAACCATGCTCTTGGAGATTGCTTTAACTCATACAAAGACTTCTTCAATCTACAAACTTTCTTGTCCTTCCTTTCTATTCCCATACGTACTGTGGCTCCATATAGATTTTCTTCTGGACAACTCACCATGTAAGAAGGCATTCTTTACATCAAATTGTTGCGATGGACAATCCATATTTGCAACTAGAGACAACAAAACTCTAACCGTATTGATCTTAGCTGTGAACGCTCTCGTATAATCAATCCCATAGCTTTGAGTGTACCCCTTGCCACCAATCTTGCTTTGAACCGCTCAACTGTCATCCGCTTTATGCTTTATAGTATAAACCCGTCGACATCCAACTGGCTTCTTTCCTTGTGGACAATCAATAATTTCCCACGTTTGATTCTTCAGAAGAATTCATTTCCTCATTCACAGCCTTTCCACTTTGGACCATCTAAAGCCTTCGCATTATTGTTAGGAATAGCTACAATAGATAATTGATTTACAAATGACTTATTTGATCTGCATTGATTGTTATTAGACACATAATGGCTCATGGGATATTTAACTCTACTTGAGATTTCGTGTTCATGTAGGCTTAGGAATACCTCTAGTGAGACGCCGGTAGAATACATCTAGTGAGACGCCGTGTAATTGTTTTCGGGTGGCTCGTGAAGGACTAGGAGCATCCCTGCATCGCATTGATGTGGTATATTGGTGAGAGTCTCGATCAGTAGCTGAGGAAACATCATCACTAACTTCTCGATTCAACAACCCTTTCATGCTCTTGAGTATCAACAAGATCACTAGCAACATAACCATCAATAACTTGACAATCACCTACACACTCCCCCTGAAGATCATAATCAAGAGTATGGATTTCCTTCTCATTCTCCCCCTGAAATTCAGACTCAGAGAAATACATTGTGTCTTCATGAAAAATAACATCCATGGTGACAAACATACGTTTAGTGGGAGGATGGTAGCATCGATATCCCTTCTGACTAGTAGCATACCCAAGAAAGACACACCGCAAGGCTCGAGGGGCGAGCTTGTTGCGTTGATGTTTATGGATATGCACAAATGCTACACATCCAAAAACACGAGGAGGCAAATTGGATACTGGTGGAGCATCTACCGCCTTAGTGAGAGCTTGCAATAGTGTCTAAAATTCAATGGAATGGGAAGGAGTACGATTAATCAAATATGCCGCAGAAGAAAGAGCCTCACCCCAATAAGTCAATGGCATATGAGCTTGGATTAACGAGGCACGAACAACTTCTAGCAAATGTCAATTCTTTCTCTCTGCTACTCCATTCTGCTAGGAGTATCCACACAACTCGTTTGATTGATCATACCCTATCCTTCCAAATAATGTTTTAATTCAGAGTTAATATATTCACCACCATTATCACTGCTAAGAACTCGAATTTGAGCATTATATTGAGTCCGAATGACTTTATGGAATTTAAATAACAAATTCACATCACTCTTGGACCTCATTAACCATAACCAAGTCATTCTTGTAATCATCAATGAAAGTAGCAAATCAACGAGATCCACCCAAAGTTGGGAATTTTGATGGACCCCATACATCAGAATGAACAACCATAAAAGGCAAAGGACTTTTATTCAAAATTAATGGAAATGAAGTTCTATGATTTTTTGCAAGTTCACAAACATCACAGCGAAGCTAGAAACATCAATTCTTTCAAATAAACTAGGAAACAATTTTTGAGATACCCAAAGGATGTATGTCCCAAACGCCGATGCCACAACTGAGCGTAGTAGCTTTTTTTTCCACAATGAAGTCTTTCACCGCCAAAACTTTATGTAATCTATCTAAACTCCTTGACTTTAGGTCCAGATAGTACAACTTACCTCGCCTAATACAACCAATCGTCTGCTTTGTTCGGATGTCCTTAAAAGACAAAAGTTAGGCCAAAAATCACAATACAAGATGAGGCTAATGTTATTTGAGAGACGACAAGAGGTTATAATCCAAGGATGGAACAACTAAAATAGAGTCCAAATTCAAGGAATTAGTGAGAGTTAAAGATCCTTCCCCAACTATTGGGGCCTCATCACCATTGGTCAGAGAAACAAAATTTTGTGAGGATTGTTTTAATTTCAGGACTGCCTAGAATCAAAAGTCATATGATTTGTAGCACCAAAATCAATTATCCATGTACTATTAGAAATAGATGACATTAGAGTTCTTACCACCCTATCTCAGAGTGCTACCAAAGTGAATTCATCTCAACAACATCATCATTGGCTTCAAGCGGCCAGCTTGGAGCTTTCCGGAATCTTCTTTTGGATGCTCGATTATGGTCCCACCAACGGATATCCTATAAGCTCATAGCAGCGATCTTTAGTATGTCCGGTTTGGTTGCAAAATACACTTGTAGTTATGCTTCTCACTACCACCACCACCAAAGACCGATCTTTCCTGCTTTAGGTCACCATGGTAGCGCTTCAAGGTTCCATGTTCACTTTCGGTGTTTCACGCACAACTACTACCGAATTATTGCATAGCATTCTTCCAAAGATGGGATTGACTCCTTCTTTAGAATCTCCCACAAACCCCTTTCAAAACATCATCCAAACCTCGCTAGAAATATATGCACCCTTAGTCGCTCAATGGACTTTCGGTATGCCTCAACATCATCTTTATCCTTCATGATCACTTTGTCCCCGTGGATCCAATCCTCAAAGACTCTAGTTAACTCTCCATAGTATTCAAAAGTGTTCTTCTACTTTGTTTAGCAAGAACGCCTTTTGATTCGTGGCAAATAACTACAATTCATCGCTTCCATCATGGATCGGCTTTTTCCAGCAGCACTCGCTTTTCACTCATTTTTACCAAATTCTACCGATACCAACTCGTAAGATATGAAGAAAGAATTCTTCAGATATATATCTTTCACATAGAGATACAACCTATTTATCTACTGCATGTGAGGAGATAAGATATAGAAAGAAATCAAATACAATTATTTAGCTACAAGTTAGAACTCTAAAGATATCCACAACTATACAATCCCAAATATTAAGGAGAAAGTATCTCCAAATATCTCAACACTTTTGGTCAATGAAAGAACTTTTCTATTTACCATAAATGTTAATAGCATATACATCATATCTCGCATACCTAAGCACACTTACACCTCACATAATTACAACAAAGCTCAGTATAGAGTTTCAACCCCCTCTCTCTCTACAAATCTATTATGAAAAATGGCAACAAATACATAAATTATGCCACTCTTAACAATATCTCATGTTCCTCTATAAGTACCTCCATTAATCCTTGATTCCTCTCAAACCATATAGATATATGGTAGTAGCTAATGCAAGCCTCCTCGCATTTGTCCGAAGGAGTTCCCAACAAGATTATTCACAAACCAATTAAAGATTATAGGCCACTCACAACTTCTAAACTAAAATCTAAGCCAGCTATAATTCAGTCCACATTTTGCAAAAACTTTGGAAAAAAACAAATGCATATGTGATTCCCTTGCACTCCCACACAATACATACAGTTTAGTTGAATGAGCCCCATCCTCTCCATCTATCCAAGGTCAACAACCTCTGTTATATCACGGGATAAAGTAAAAGAATATTTATGGATATTGAGTTTTCCCTAACTGCTATATATACCGTAATTTTGTGAAGGATTTGTAGTTAACTAATAGGGAGGAGATTTTAATTTCGCCATTAACACAATAAGCTTCCAACCCGATCTTGATATTTTTAGTTAATCACCATATGTTCACAACCATGTCTCCTTTCAAGATTCTGCTTCTAACCCCATGAATCACCACTTATAGCTTGCACAAGCCAAATATTCTTCTTAAGTAATGCTCATGGATCCACTTGATCTATAAAATGTCTCTCTTTATATGTATATGCATTAGTTTTAAAATACTAGCTAGACTCCATTTGTCGTTGAGAAAATATCAACCCTTCCATTCTTTCTATCAAGTATAAATTGAATCCCATGCAACTAAGAGTCATGTGAACCACTATAAAAACCTTCTACAAAGTCCATCCACTCAGAGGACCTTTTTGGCAAAACATAGGCACTAGACTAATAAGCGTGCACCCGATATAACACTCCTTACTAATTATAGTCTACCATAGTAAGATGGTTTTTAGACTATCAAGCATGAATCTTTGGTTTTTTCTCCACCAAGCATTTATAATCGAGATAGACAACTTTTTGTTAACATTGGAACTCCAAGATAGTTGATGGGGAAGTTACTGTGACCAAGTGTATGAATGATTTCTATCTTCATATTATTCTCCAATCTTCCAAAATGTACTACCCACTTGCACGGATTTGCAATCAACTCGAGCACAAGCTACATTCATGAAAGCACCTCTACAACCATGTCAATGATTCAATGTCTCCACCTCTAAACATCTCCACCTCTAAACATTAACAACTCATCTGCAAAAATGAGATGATTAGCTTTACATTTTCTATATTTTTGATGTTATTTGAATGAGGCCTCATTAGCAAGCGTATTCAACATCGGATAAGTACTCCATGCTAAGGAAAATAAGGAGAGAGAGAGAGAGAGAGAGAGAGAGAGAGAGAGAGAGAGAGAGAGAGAGATGGCTAGCAAATAACTCATATATTGATCCATTGAAGAAGATTGAAATCTTAGGTGTAGTGACATACAATATAATCCAAGTAACCATTTGTGGAACTCCAATTCAAGGAGTCTAGTCTTCAAAAAGCCCCAATCTAAGGAATCATAAGCCTTTTTAATGTCAATATTAATCATGGCTCTAGGAAAGATATGCTTCCTACCATATTGTTTAATTAACTCATGGCCAAGCATAATATTGCTGAAGATTATTCTCCCTCTAACGAAAGCAGATTGAGCTTCACTAATAATGTCCTCCATAACACCTGAAGTTTATTAGTAATGATCTTTGTTATAACTTTATAAAGAAAGTTAAAATAAGCAATTAGCCTAAAATTGACAACAGTTTTGGGACATCTACCTTAGTTATAAGTGTGAGCGAAGTGGCTTTCAATTGTTCCAAAAGCCTATCAGTTTAGGAAAAATTCTTGAACTGCATCAATTAAATCTTACCAATAATATCCCAAGCGCTTCTATAAAAACTTGCAAAGCAGTCATCAGGGATAGGGTCTTGTCCTTAGAAATAGAATATATTGCTTCTTTAATCTCCTCCCTAGTTACAGCTTGCATAAGTTTTGTTCTTTGATCACTATCAAGGCAAGGACCAAAGGGAATTACCTCAAGCTTAGGTGGCAATAGACAATGAACATTGATACCCACGAGCTCTTTATAGAAGCCAACCATCTTCTCAATAATGTCATCATAATCATCTATTCTTTGGCATGTTTCCTTATATAATACATGTATTTTATTGTTGTGTCTCCTCGGTTGCATACTAGCATGAAAGAAATGACAGTTATTATCACCATCATTCAACCATTGCAGCCTGAATTTCTATAAATAGAAACTTTTTCAGCCTCTAGTATCTTAGCATACTTATTCACTATACATTTTTCTTGTAAAATTTGCCCTTGATCCTCTAGCTTCTGTTGCAATGATCTTTGTATACGCTCTAACTTACTCTTTAGCATAGCCGCTTGTTGACTAATTATTTAAGACTATCCTCTATTATATGTTTTCTTTTTCATTAGAGTTTTAGTTTTATAAAGATTCCACAAAGTGTATAAATATGGAGCACTAGCCTCTTCTTCATAATCAATGAGAATATAGATTTTCTTCTTTGTTTTATGTCTACATGGTATCAGAGCAAGTTTTTAAATCCTTGCAACATTGAGTCCGTGAGATTGGACTCAATAACGAGGGCCCAATTATCTTCTTTGATGCCTAGTGGTGATCCTTGTTGATGGCCGAGATACATAGAAAGATATTAGATATATGTTGGTGAGCTATTCTAAGGACCCTACTTTGTACAGAGTAAATTTTGACCTTAGATCCCGATCAAGAAGCCTTGAGCTGCTAGATTCTCTCGATCAATCAAGTGATGAAATGTGTAGAATGCCCTTTTGTCAAAAATGAGATTACGGGTATTTTAGTCATGCTTGATCTTCTTTGTATTTGTTTGGGGTTTCAAATTTCTTTTCCAAAAGGTGGATGGGTTTTATACAACTTGGGAGCTCATTATGCGAAATAAGCTAATGGGTTTAAACTCAATAGTCTAGGAACCCAATAATCCAAATCATTTTTATTAAATCCTCCATATAAAAACTCCAAAACCTGTCTCATTCTCATTAGGACTGAGTTAGAGAGAAGAGAAGAGGCAAGCAAGAGGGCTCATCCATCAAAGACAAGTGATTTCTTGCTCAAACC
Organism: Asparagus setaceus; assembly: GCA_012295165.1. NCBI lineage: Eukaryota > Viridiplantae > Streptophyta > Magnoliopsida > Asparagales > Asparagaceae > Asparagus > Asparagus setaceus. The sequence continues at coordinate 31,776,484 of CM022709.1, read as the reverse complement.
TTTATTTTTTTAAATTCCAAGTTATGAATTTTGGAGATTTCATTCTCCTCTATCTTTTAATGTGAGCAAGTTTTTGAGATGTTTAGTTTTTATTTTTATTAGATTTTATCTAGGAGAGGATACTCTAAGAGGTGAATTTCAATCCACAATCTCTTTCAAAGAGAATAAATCATTATTTTAATGTAATGATAAATTTGCAAACTCAAGTATTTGATCAATGTTTTGATGAGATTTTTCATAGATTTTGAATAAGTCTTGTTCTCTCGTAATCTATGCTTTATTTTGGATCATTAGGTGTAGAATTGATAAGGGGTTGTCCCAATTTTTTATTGAAAATGCGAGCTCAAGAGCTCTAATAGTGATTTTAGGCATGCTTGGTTATTTGATGTGAAACTTGCTAGAATAGGCTTTTCTTAATAGTAGAAAACTTGAGTCAGAGTTAATTTTTGATTTGGTTTTATATTAAAAAGTTCTGGATAAAAAATATTTTAAAACTCATGGATTTCAAAACGAGAGCATGCACTCGACTTGTCCAGCACATGTGCTCGGAAGAAATCCCAGAGATTAGATAGTTTATAGGTTTGGAGGCACACATCCCAAATAATGAATGCATGTGCCCAAATGGATTTTAAAAAAATAATTTTTATTTTATTTTCTATCTGTTGTCAGAACTTAGCTATGGTGACATTAGGGTGAGCACACGCCTCTAACAAACTGAGTGTATGCGCCCAACCCAGAGAATATACTCTTTCATCATTTTTATTTTGGATTTGTTCGAGCTCTCTCTCAGGGTTCCTTTGCTTCGGTTCATGTATCCATGATACTAGAAATGCAGTAAAGCTTATTCTTACTATCTTGAGATAGAGTGGATTATAAAGAAGTATGTCCTGTCATGCTATGTCATGGTATGACTTAGAATCCATGGACATTATGCATATTGACCTAGGTTTATACCTTGGACTTTTATTTTGCTCGTTATGTTATCATGAGACTTGACCCTAGGGATATGCATGATTATTCACCATGATGTGGATTATACATGATGATGAAGATTGCTTATGTTTAAATATTGGGTGTGTCCTTAATGACACTAAATCAAAAAAATTTCTATAAAAATTAAGAAAGCTCTCAGTTCAAAGTACATTTTGATCATGAGTGGAGGCTCGTGATTCTCCACCATTAAAATTTTGATCAAGTATAAAGCATGATAAACCAAAAAAGAGAACAAGTATCTACATGTATCGAGTCATGATTGACTTGCCTTTGGTATTTGACAAGCATGTTTCACTACTTTGGAAACCCAGTTGGAGAGGGCACCCATATAATGGATGTTCTCTATCGATTGAGTTATTCAGGTCTAGTGCATAACATATCATATATAACCAAGTAATGAAAAAGTTTATATGGGTAATTATCGAGAGGAATTGGATATCTCGGAGATAATGTGTAGCCCGATTGTGTTTGAACGCAATAGTCTAGGAACCCAATAATCCAAATCATTTTATTAAATCCTCCATATAAAAACTCCAAAACTGTCTCATTCTCATGAGTTAGAGAGAAGAGAAGAGGCAAGCAAGAGGGCTCATCCATCAAAGACAAGTGATTTCTTGCTCAAACCTTTATTTTTTAAATTCCAAGTTATGAATTTTGGAGATTTCATTCTCCTCTATCTTTTAATGTGAGCAAGTTTTGAGATGTTTAGTTTTTATTTTTATTAGATTTTATCTAGGAGAGGATATCTCTAAGAGGTGAATTTCAATCCACAATCTCTTTCAAAGAGAATAAATAATTATTTTAATGTAATGATAAATTTGCAAACTCAAGTATTTGATCAATGTTTTGATGAGATTTTTCATAGATTTTGAATAAGTCTTGTTCTCGTAATCTATGGTTTATTTTGGATCATTAGGTGTAGAATTGATTAGGGGTTGTCCCCATTTTTTATTGAAAATCACGGGCTCAAGAGCTCTAATAGTGATTTTAGGCATGCTTGGTTATTTGATGTGAAACTTGCTCGAATAGGCTTTTCTTAATAGTAGAAAACTTGAGTCAAAGTTAATTTTTGATTTGGTTTTATATTAAAAAGTTCTGGATTAAAAATATTTTAAAACTCATGGATTTCAAAACGAGCGCATGCACTCGACTTGTCCAGCACACGTGCTCAGAAGAAATCCCAGAGATTAGATAGTTTATAGGTTTGGAGGCACACGTCCAAAATAATGAATGCATGTGCCCAAATGGATTTTAAAAAATTAATTTTTATTTTATTTTCTATCTGTTGTCAGAACTTAGCTATGGTGACATTAGGGTGAGCGCACGCCTCTAACAAACTGAGTGCATGCGCCCAACCCAGAGAATATACTCTTTCATCATTTTTATTTTGGATTTGTTCGAGCTCTCTCTCAGGTTTCCTTTGCTTCCGTTCATGTATCTATGATACTAGAAATGCAATAAAGCTTATTCTTACTATCTTGAGATAGAGTAGATGATAAAGAAGTATGTCCTGCCATGCTATGACTTAGAATCCATGGACATTATGCATATTGACCTAGGTTTATACCTTGGACTTTTATTTTGCTCGTTATGTTATCATGAGACTTGACCCTAGGGGTATGCATGATTATTCACCATGATGTGGATTATACATGATGATGAAGATTGCTTATGTTTAAATATTGGTGTCCTTAATGACACTAAATCAAAAATTTCTATAAAAATTAAGAAAGCTCTCAGTTCAAAGTACATTTTGATCATGAGTGGAGGCTCGTGATTCTCCACCATTAAAATTTTGATCAAGTATAAAGCATGATAAACCAAAAAAGAGAACAAGTATCTACATGTATCGAGTCATGATTGACTTGCCTTTGGTATTTGACAAGCATGTTTCACTACTTTGGAAACCCAGTTGGAGAGGGCACCCATATAATGGATGTTCTCTATCGATTGAGTTATTCAGGTCTAGTGCATAACATATCATATATAACCAAGTAATGAAAAAGTTTATATGGGTAATTATCGAGAGGGAATTGGATATCTCAGAGATAATGTGTAGCCGGATTGTGTTTGAACGCTAGTGCTAGGCGAGTTCTGTGCATAAAAACCAAAATCAAGTAAGATTCCAAGTAACATTCCCAATAGTTATACCAAACATACATTATCCTGTGAGAGCTTTCTCTAACCTAGACTAAGTAAAAGCTATGAGTAGTTAGATGCACACACTACCCTAGGCATCACACCTGAGGATCTAGATGCACGCTCGCTTTCTTTTATTCTATGTTGTTTGTCTGTATATCTGTTTACCTGCTACTTCTATTTTTCACTTTAGATTTACGTTGCATGTTTCCTGATCATGAAGTAAAGTAAAGAGATACAATTATACAGCCTTTCTTATGTTTATATTAGCCATGCATCTATGATACACATTACATGTGCATAAACCACTTCACTCATTTTATGACTTGCTAGACGGCTTTTTGACTATCCTGGTTTGCAAACCATCAGCAAATCAAAATGTGTCCCCATTGCTTTCAGGCACCTCAAACTTTAGCAACAAATTGTAGAGATGGTGTCTCATCTATCAGCTTATCTATCTGCTTATCCATCAGTTCTTGTTTTAGCTTATCTATCATCCTGCTTATCAGTTATCAATATTTATCATCTTAGACTATGTTTTAGTCCTCCTCCATTATAGAGTGATCTTTATGTATCTATCTTACTTATTTCAGATGATACTCTAGACTTGTATAGTCGGATGACCTAATTATTGTTATGTTTATGTGGATGACATTGATATCAGATATGTGATATCTTTCTATGTTATTCTGCTATCTTTTGGACTTGACTATTTCAATTATGCGTATTATTGCTTCCGCTGAGTATTTATTGCTATATACTTGCTTTTGCTATACATTAGTTTCCTTTGTATTTGCAATTGTGTATTATTCTGTGATATTATTTAGGTTGTGGTTATTGTGATGTACGTACTAATCTATTGGATAGACTTAAGTATATAATTTTGGGTGGACTTTGGCCCAATTGCATATGTTGCCTAACCTAGTCACATGCCCATCATGTGATATTGGGACATAGGGTGTGACAGCTACCCACTAACACCAGTCTGATGTCTAAGTAAGACTCTTAATAATGAAGAAGTCAAAGAAGTAGGTAAATCTAGGTTAGGATTTTAGAGGATGAATATCATAATCCCAGATTAGTGTAACAAGCCGAGGTTAAGATGATGAAAGATCGATTCCTTTACCTCTAGGTAGAATTACATATTTATACTGATTGCCTAAGGTAGATCAGATAGCACATGTGTCACCATCCTATTAGTTAAGGTTATTATGATAATTACTTGGCATGCAAGTAAATCCATGTGGTAAGAGCTCATTAGCATAGGATGGTACAATCGATATATGTGTAGATCTGGTATGTTATGACAATTGGCAATTAGAGAGATTGATTATCTGATTGATATCTTCCAATATAGTATGTTGAGGATATGATACGATCTAGATCAATCATCGCTAATTAGGTAGGCTACCATAAAACCATGTAGGATTTGGAATTAGGCATAATAACCAAAGCGAGATAGGTTCAACAATTATGGACCTTATTCGCTCTGTCCAGGCCTTTAGGTCAGGCCCATGGACCGTGATAGCTTATATTGTTGAGTGCAAATGTCCCACACTTTAGCCAAGTTAAATGGTTACCTGGTTGACCGAGTCAACTTAGAGTTGTGTTGTGGTCTGGTCCCGATTGTAAAATCTGGGTTATATGCACAATAGTGGTCCTTACTCCTAAGCTGAGATGAAATCCTGGTCGAGAGTATGTAAGATTTTCACTGAGTCCGCAGCAGCACATCTTGTCAAATTGTATTAACTATGGATTTCTTGGGTGCATTGCTGAGATTTTTATCATCATGATGATACAATGCTATTTTCAAATGAGCGCTTTACGTCTCTTTGATCACGGCACAAGCAGGTAAATTTCGCCATATTGCCTTGCTATTCAAAGTCCTTTCCTTTTAAAACTTTGTTGGTGCTTCCTGATTTAGAATGAACATAACTATTTATATTCTTTCTTCATCCTAACATCAAACTTCCATGATCTCCTCTTGACATTTTCTAAAGTTGTGATTTTTTCCCCAAGGATCATAATCATGTCACTTGTTCCTACTAGTTTGCCTTCAAGATCACCGCTTTGGACACTCCTCCTCACTGCAAAATCAAGGTGCAAGAGAGAATAGCAAGGGACTTAAATAGTTATCCTCCCATCATGACTCCCTTTGATGTTGCTTCTCGTATCCAGAACTTTTATGTCCCCAATTACTATCATCCCTGAGTCCCAAGTAGCAACGATTGAGCTTGTGATTATTTTGAGGATGAGATTCCTGTGTATGATTATCATCTCAAGTACGGCTTGTGCTATCCTCTTTACCCTTTTACAGTTGAGTTCTTCGAACGATTGGGTGTCACTCCGTTCCAATTGATATCGAATTTGATTATTGCCATTGTGGGTTTCTATGTTATCTACAAAAGGTTGAACCTTTAACCAAAAGTCAATATCTTTTGAACCCTTTATTGTCTTAAAAAATCCAGTCAAAGAGTATTTTATGGTTTCGAGCTTTGACAGGGTTAGAAATTCATCACAGTCATGGGGCTTTCTAAGAATTTAAAAGATTGAAAAAATAGGTTCTTCTTCCTCTGACTTAACTGCCTTCACAAGTATAGCAGGGACATGCCTATCACTTCTTACAAGTGCATAGAGGTCAACCCTCTTAGCGAGGAAGAATTTGATTTTCTCTATCAACCAGGGATCGACTCGATAGGGACCTGCAATGCCATTTATTCTGCCGGGGATGGCTATGTGGCCGTCTAAGCCATTTATGTCAAAACTTTCCACTGAGGATCTTCAAAATGTGACTGGAGAATTTCCTACTTTATATAATCGGATTAAGGAGGATAATTCCCTTCCTCACCTGGCCCCAACTTGACTTTGCTTGAAGTAAGTAAGGAGGTTGCTACCTTGCAATGTCAGCTAATTGATGAACCGAATTCTCTCTATCAAGAAGCTCATCCCCAGCTAGTCATAAAGCACTTCGAGCTATTGGGGCACTTTTGTTGCTATGGTCACCAAGCGTGATACCGTTGCGTTGAGAGTATCTACTTTTGATAGGGAGAGGAAAGCTCTTTAGGCAAGAGTTGCCGACCTCGAAGGGGCCAGAATAGGTGTAATGAGGATTTCAAACCAGAGGGATTTTACCACTCTCTCTGAGGCTCTAAATTGTGATTCTTCAAGTAAGTCTAGCTCGGCTGAAGAGATGTTATCTATCTCCCATCAGAGAGATGAACTTGAATCTGAGGGGTCAGGTAGACTACAAGCCGAGAGGAGTTAGAGTTGATGCAGACTCAATTTGAGGCATCTCGAAGAGGATCGCTAGGCTCGAGTCCAAGGAACACGAGGATGCCATTATTGGCAAGTATTGTTATTGTGAGGAACAGCTCCTGGACTCAGTTATGACCTTCAAGAAGCGTTACGACCATGGGCTGAGTGAAATCAAAAGGTACCACATGTGTGATCATATGAACTTCCCCACACCCCCACCCCAAACGCTTTGTGCACAATGCGGTCTTTTTCAGGGGGAGTCCTTTGCGGATGATGCTTGACACGTTCTCAACTTTATATAGATGCTTCACTCCATATAGATTTTCACATTTTGGATGCTCACCTTACGTGCTTCTTCTACAAAACAGCTAGTGTGTGTGTGTGGAGCATATCTTATGAGATGCAAGTTTTCCCTAGGACATGAGATACACAAATCTTAACCATCCATTTTAATGTAAGCGTCACGATTAAAATATTCTTAAATAGATTTAATTTATTCACTCTCCTAAATATACATTTTTCTCTCTCAATCAAGTCTCTCTCTCTCTCTCTCTCTTCTCTCGTGATTTCTAGTGAACAAGTTGTAAAGTGTAAAGCAACTGCATGCTTTAATATTTTCATGTGATATGAAGCATCTAACGATGGTCTAGTAGATAATTTCTCATTCTGGTCTTATATGAAAACCCACTTACACTGCAAAGTTTAGATCTGCCAAACACAAGTTCCTCTGATAATCTAATATCACGCTTTATCACGGAGCAAAGGCCTGAATGCCATACTTATTAAAATATCGATAGTTAGATGTCTACATAATGATTCATCGACATTTCATTTCTTTTAAACAACATTTTTTATTACCCACTTTTCCGGCTGCTCATTAAAGATAGAGAAAGAGATGCATATCAGAGAGAGCAGGGGAGAAGAGAGAGAGAGAGAGAGAGAGAGAGAGGGATTTTCTAGAAAGAGGAAGATATATAATTGAGAGGGTGTTTGGGAAGCTTATTTTTTGGTTAAACTAGCTTTTTTATATCTACTTGTTTGGTAAAATACCAAATTAAGTTGACTTATAAACCCCATTTTAAAAAGCTAGTATATCCCAGCTTTTGAAAAATTAGCTTATAAGCTCACCTAAATAAGCTAGGTTTGACCAAAGAAATTACTATTTTACCCAAACAATGTTTATAGCATTTTTACCAGAAAAGCCAAAAGCCACAAAAGTCAACTTAACTTATAGCTTCAAAATAATAAGCCCTCCCAAACACCCTGTTAGACAGAATGAAAATCTAGATTTGGGGAGATAATTAATTATTCCTATTTAAGGTTGTTTAAATTTTGACCCTTGGATTAAAATTGATGGGTGAGATTTGTGTATCTCATATCTTATGAGAAGCTTGCATCTCATAGGATATATATATATATATATATATATATATATATATATATATATATATATATATATATATATATATATATATATATATAATGCTTAGTAAGTACAGTTTTTCCCTAAGAATATATAATCCAAATGTAAAAGGCAAATAAGTCCATTTTAGGCATATCCTTCATCTTCTACAACTTATGTAATACTTTTATTTTGAAGCTCTACAGACAAACCAACCGCTACACTGAACCTTGTGCAACAACTACAAAGAATATGCACATGCATCGCTAGTTTAATCTTAAATATGTTGTCTGGAAGTCAGAATTTTTATTGGAAAGGATAAAAATAACTCATCAATCTTGAAAAATTATCCTTTTAATAGTAAGTTATTTGTTGAGACAGAAAAGTAAATTTTCGCCTTTTTGTTACATGTTTGTCATGTTTGTCATGTGACATGCTAAAGCTGGTGGTGCTAATTTTTTTGAGATTAAATGAGAAACTTTTAAATAAAATTTAGAGGAATAAAAAGGTAAGAGGGTTTATGTGTGCAATACCCCTAAAATTTATGGGTTTAGTTGAATAAACCTAGTTGGGAGGCTTTAATACAACACCCGCAAAGCTCAAGGGTCTTACGAAATTAACCAAAATTTTAATTTATTTAATAAATCATGGGACTAGCATTACTAATTTATTGCAGCAAAATAGACGCTGCAACAAACTTTATTACTTACTAAACAAATACTAAAATAGACATTTGATTGCAGGATCTAGATGCGGCCTCTAATTTTTTTTTTGTTGTAAAATGATTTATGTAAAATAAAATCATAATCGTTGCCGGCCGCATGCACATATACTCGTTATAGCAGACAAAAGATGTAGCCAATAGGATGAGATTAATTAAGCTATCAAATCACGGATCATATCTTTACAAATTAAATCATATTTATTAATAGGCCACGATATAAGTAGCTCTTTATCAAACCCGAAAGGGTGGCACACCTGGTTAGGGGGGTGTGCTTTGGGGGGGGAACAAGGCGGGAAACCCGTATTCGAGTCCCCTTGCCTACAAATTCTTTCGGGCCAGTGCCTATACCATTTTCCTCTTCGGCACGACAGCGGATGTACGTAGGGGGTCTCAAACCCCCAACCATTGGGCACTAAAGTGAGAGTCAAGGTGCCTGTGGTCCGAACCGCTGGGGTACTACCAAAAAAAAAGTAGCTCTTGATCAATTTTTTGTTTTGTTTTGTTTTGATTATTACGAAATAACTAGTATTTTAGCCCATGCTAAGCACGGTTTTATCGCAATTCATCTATATTTCATCGTGTTTCAGTCACTCTTATCCGAATATAATTTTAAAGATCTAATGACTCAACCCCCTTCGAAGCAATTGAACCCCACTGTCCCCTACCCCCATTGAGCTTAGAGAATATGTCCCCGCCTGAAAATAATGATATTAAACAACTTATATAAAGCTATAATTAAAATTAATATCATTTAAACTAATTTTTTCATAATAAAATGAAGATAATCAAAATATACCTAAATGCAACTTGAATTAAATTAAGATATAAGGCAGTTTAATGTTCAAAAGTATTATTTACAAATGATGTGTCACCAAAAAATTTCTCAATCAATCAACTAATCATAGGATGTAATAAGCAAAATATTAAGAAAAGTTTCAATAATTTTCAATTATTTTTCTCCATCTTAATCCTCTTCTTCAAAGTTGAAAGCTGGTTCTTTGTCCATTTACGCAAAATAAAAATATATTTATTTAGTAAATTGAATGTTAAAAATTATATATTAAAATTAATTAATGTATAAATAAGCCAACTGATTGTATCCTTATTTTTCTCTGGTTGTATGTGGGGTTTTAAATGCAGAAGAGTCAAGTGTAGCAATAGGTGATACATCTAAAATCTTCTTTTGTCTTTGTTATTAGTGGTGGATATCAATGTGGATAAGTTTGGATTTAATTCAGATTGATTATCAATGGTACCATCCTAATTCAATTCAATTGGTTTCTCATCCTATGATAGTAATACATTAGTCTTAGAATAACATGAACATGATTTAAATTTTAAAATAATAAAACTAATATTAAATTTAGCAAAACTTTCTTCTTAGAATTTTTATCAAAAGTATTTCTAAGTGTCGATAAGTTTGGAGTATATTCAATTGATTGGTGTCATCGCCATCAACGAGTCATATCAAGTGATATTTCATTCTTTGATAAATATAAATTTAGTATTAGAACAATGAATACATTGCATAAAATTGTAGAATATAATGTTATTAATAAGATTATCAAAATGTTACCTTTCCATCAATTAGCGATATGACTGTTGAGTTTTCATCGTCCACATCATCATCAATGATTTTAATAACAGCGTAGTCTTCAATGCATTTACTTGTGTTAAACTTTGTAACCTTAACATGGAAACACATATTTCTACCGATTAATCTCTTGGTAGTAAGTGGAATCTACTTATTTTACGCATCACGTATAAGAAAATATAAAAATAACTTTCAATTTCATCTATTAAATTAAAAGCGTATTAAAATTTAATTTGATTTTGATATAATTTACCAAACTCGATGAAGTTGATAATTACGAAGAACTAATTTTCATCAAATGAAGAATATCGTGATGGAATATTACAAATGTAGTGATGCATGTTCCATTAAGTCACTTGTAAGGTATGTTTGTACCTAAAGTTAAATATATATTCACGTTATATATTATTTATTCAATTTAATTTTTCTAAATTGTAAATAATTTATATTTATAAAATTATAATATCCTATTTACCTTTCTTCTACATATTTGATTTGCTTTTTATGATAATTGATAAAAGAACCCCATTGATCTCTTTCAGCGTGTTATTACAATCGGCATGAGAAGAATATTGCCAACGACATCTCCTCAATTTCCATGATTTGAGAGTTACAAAAAATATTTCTTCTAAAAATAGTATAGATAAATAATATATTCATCATCAAGTGAATTATAAAAAACTAATAAAAAATAAAGTGCATGATAAATCAATTAAAGTATTAACCTTTGAAGGTCTATGTAATGTATTTATATAGTCGTTGTATTATAATTTAAGTTTAATTTGAATTTTGTGTACATCATTTTAGCGATTTAAATAAAATGTACCAAGTATATTGTTTAATAATAAGACAGATCTTGTCATTGTCGTCATAAGTCCGAACTTCGATTCACTTGATTGGTTTCATCCGTCAACGGTTCAAGTGACGATCGGTCGTTGTTCAAATCCGATCTCGTTGGCGTTGAATCCGATCGATCTCGCTGAAGCTTTGCTTGTTGGATTCATTCTATAACCGTAGCCTCGCCGACTCACATCGTTAGTCGACTTGCTTCAGCGTTTTCGGCGTCGGTTTGTCGAATGGATGCGTCGGTTGTCAACCGTCCACGAGTCTTGCTCGTGCGATAGCGGTTTTATAGCCTCTGGATACCCCTCAAAGCGTCTGGTCTCGATTCTTTGGTGAGCACAGGATGCTTTGGATATGATAACCCTTCACCCTTCAATGGTGATGGGACTTGTGAATGACTTTGGCGTTTGATCTCTCCACTCCTTTCGGTCTTTCCGGTGCTTTGTAGGATTGCCGAAAGTATTACTGTCTTGCATTTTTGTCGGCCGTTGCCGAGATCTTACCGGAAGTCGGTGGATAAATTCTTTTGAGATTAGCTCGATATTTGATTCCTCTAATCCTCTCGGGTTCTCGGTGCCAGTAGGATACGGGGGTGTTCTGTTTGCATTTATTATTGCCGTTGTCGAATTTTGAGCGTAGGCGATTAAATTCTCTGTTGACTTCATTATTGGTGAATTGTCATCCAATTTGACCATCGAGACTCCCCGTTGATCGGAAATCCTTGTGCGATCGTTCATTAGCACCAAACTATATGGATTTTAGCCTTCTTCGTGAGTGCAGCGTGTTGGCCGTCGCGATCTCTGTGGGATCGAACCGTTGACCGATAAATCATTGGCTGACGGCATTGGTTGGCATTGTTACTATGTTACTCCTTATTGGATGAATTATCCTCGGGAAGGAATTCTTCTTGGGATTTTATTCCAATTCCAAGCTGTTATTAGAGGGCCTCGGCTGCGAGTCGGCATTGATCTGATGGGAGGAGTCCTTTCAAGGAAAAACGTTGTCGGTGTCAATATAAGCCTTGTCAAAATTCATCAATTTATCCCTCTTTGAGGTTCCACGATGGGAGAAATTGAGGGTTATCGAATTATCCTTAAAATATGGCAATATTTTCGAGAACTTCGTTAAGAATTAGGAAGCAGTTTATACTCGTAATCTATTTGGAGTAGGATTAGGCGAGCGTTGATCGACGTCGATATAATCCATACGATCGGTTATCCCTAAGAATATTTTTGTGAAAATATTCAGGGAACTTCGACAAATTAGGAAATAGTTTATACTCATAATCCTAGTTGAGTAGGATTAGGCGACGCGTTGATCGGCGTCGATATAATCCATACGATCGAGTTATCCCTAAGAATGTTTTTGTGAAAATATTCTTCCCGAACTTCTCACAAATTAGGAAATAGTTTATACTCATAATCCTAGTTGAGTAGGATTAGGCGGCAGCGTTGACGTCGATATAATCCATGATCGAGTTATCCCTAAGAATGTTTTTGTAAAAATATTCTTCCCGAACTTCGACAAATTAGGAAATAGTTTATACTCATAATCCTAGTTGAGTAGGATTAGGCGGCTTGATCGGCGTCGATATAATCCACCGATCGAGTTATCCCTAAGAATATTTTTGTGAAAATATTCTTCCCGAACTTCGACAAATTAGGAAATAGTTTATACTCATAATCCTAGTTGAGTAGGATTAGGCAGCGTGGGAGAATACTCGGGTAACATTGAGCCCGTAACATCTCAAAATCTTTCCAAATATTTAGGAAAGAGGATGGGTAAATTATTGAGTTGATTTGGATTCCTTTTAGATATCCAATTGGGCTCAATTAGAATTCCTATCCGCCATTAGGACTCCTCATTCAAAGGGGATTGGGTCTTCTCTAGGTGTTTTCCTCGGTTCTTCGGTCGCGAGTCTTTGATCGATGAGGAGAGAACGAAATGAGCAGGACTTTACTTGGCGTTGGCTGCTTTAATTGGTTGACCAACATCCGACCTGGTTATCTTATTTCCCGGTGAAAGCGAATGCTATATTGAGCCTTATTTCCCTTCGCTTAACCGTCGGTTGATTCTGACCGGCTTCGTTGAGCTGGGAACTCGGACTTCGCGCGTTTGATCGATGGTCGGTAGGCTGTGGAGTATAGCGGGTTATCTGGGCCTAAATTTAGCCTCCAGTGCGATGTGGCTGGAGTTGACATATCTATCTGGCCGCTTTTGACCTTGATGAGCTCGTTCTGTGAAGTCTCTTGAAGAACGAAGAGGCTTCGGGCTGATACTTGTTGGGGAAGCGCTCGAACCTGAAGAAGCGTCGCGTGCAGAATAAATCGGGCAGTCGATGGGAGATTCGTAGTTCAGCGTGATACGCGGGGAGATGACCGGAGGTTGCAACTCATGAGCGAGCTCGGTACTCTCTCCTCTATTCTTATTATTCCCTTCCTATGATATCCTAGTCGACTCGATTTATCCTTTCGGGCGCAGAGAAGCGGTCCGCTGCAATGGGGACAAACTCCATAATGGCGCTCCTTTTAAAGAGGCGTTTCACGTCTCGCCCTTCTCGGACCATTATCTTGATTCGACAAGTGAAGACTGCCGATGATAAGGGTAATGTTTGGTGACCCATAGTCTTTTCGATTATTGGTTTTATGAATCTTACGATCTCCTCATGCGGGGAGAATTTGGTGGCGACGCCAATTTTGATTTTCCTCTCTCACACGCCGAGTCTAGTTTTGTGGAGCAAGTACTTGAGCTATGGCGTAAGAACCTAAAAATACCAACATAGGACTGGGTTGGAAAACCCAGTACATCTAATATCGTAATTTTCCTATCACGGGCGACAACTTGCAAAGACGAAGCTTGTTTCTCTGCAATTCTCATCTATGCTTTTCGCCTTATGTGAGCTTTTTCGATGGAGGATTTTGAGGATTTGATCGTGATTTACAGAGGGCGTTCCTCTTCTGGCGATATTGAGCCCGAAGTTAGGAATTCCTAGGGATATCGAGGCTAATTCCTTTGAAGGTATAAATCCCTTCGATAATCATAGGACTACTCGGTTTTAACTGATGCGTTGTTTGGGTGAAAGTTGATTCCATTTGTAAAACTAGAGAAAATTACACTTTGGTTCTCGCCACAAGAAAATTAAATAACTCTCTCACAAACTCAACAAAAGACGCTACAAGTGTAGATCTCTTGTTTTGTGGACTTTGCTGTCTTGGGGGCCAGCGTAATCCGTGGACCACCGGCGTGATCGTCGAATCGGCGAGGGGTTTAGTTAGTGCTTCAAAGGAAACAAGAACTTGACAAATATCTTAGCAAGGTAAGATATCTACTCTTCTCAAGAATAAGTCAAGGCTTAAACTCGAGGAATCTCGCGTGGATCGTGTTCTTGAACTCAGGAAGCTTGGATTCGACTTTTCCCTTTCGATGGCCGACCCCAAATGGACATAGGAGGGTATTTATAGTCTTTGGAAAGCGTGCCCACAAGTGTCATAAGTCTTTGAGATTTGCGATTAAGCGGCTGTTTACCTGGCGCTAAATTGCCTCGCTTGGCGGCGATGTCGAGTTTACCTCGGCGGCCCGGCGGTATGAAATTGTCGGCCGGCCGTGGCGATCGTCCTTCATTTCTTGTAGGTTTTCTGCTTTTAGGCATGATTAAATGCCTGAATTACGCCTAGTGGTATCTTCGGCGATGTAACCGCCTATTTACGATGTCCGACGTTTCTGCGTTGATAAAGTCAAGTGGGCCCCATCGGCATTGATTTAGACCCTTCAAGAGCTTGTTCCAAGTATTACGGGTGTCTCGCGGTTAGCGAGACACAAGTAAAGATACTAAGCCTATAGCGAGACACATCAGGTGTCTGGCTTCGTCGAGAGCACACATAAAATGTCGCGCTAATAGCGAGACACATCAAAATCTCCTTCGCGATGCGAGGCACACACAAAGTGTCACCGTAGCAATGAGACACATCAAGAATGTCTCGCTTCGTTCGAGACACAAACAATGTCTCGCATGTGAGACACAATCTCCCCATGTGTTGACTTCTTGAGATTTCGACGACGTTGTTCTTCGATCTTCTCATGATTTAGTCATATTTGAGGTTCTTCGGATTTTTGATGCCTCAGATACCCCTCAAAGTTTTGGACTCCTCGTATTTTATCGAGGTGCGGAATACTGAATAAATCTTCTTACTTTTGTTCATCGCTGAACTTTGTAGAAGAGGCCGTGTTTTGCTTGATTTCTCGAACCACGGCTCTGGCGTCGAGTGACCATATTTTGGGATCAATAACTGCTGCATTTGTATTTGAATGAATTGAAATGTCAAGTCGCATTTTGACTAATTCATCTTCATCTTGAAAGTCACCACTTGGTTTGCGATTGAATGCCTTGAGAGTCATTCGAGAAAAAGCGTCGTCGGTTTTACGAATATCGATTTCGAGGAAAGCTTCTATATGTAATATCCGGAATTGTCCCACTTAAAAGGACCACAGAATCGCAATGCGAGCTTGAGCTTCGGGGCGATGTAATGGCACATTTGCATTAGCAATGAGTTACAAAGTGCATTAAAATCACGGTATGAAAAAGTACTTGACCGGCGGAAGAGTGAACTCTTGTCTCAAGTTATTGCTTGTATGATAGATATAGATTTTTGGCAAACCCTCACCATCAACGGATTTGATGAGCCTTTACCAACTACCGTTTGAGTTGGGCTAGCATGTAGATTATCCGAGTCCGCTCTACATGTTACGTTGTGCTAAAAGAGTGAATTCTCTTAGACTTTATGCTACGATATTGAATAATGAGGTTCTGGCCAATTATCACGGAATTGATTACCCGGCATGTGTTAGATGCGGACTTATCTCGATAGGGGCGAGATAATATCCTATGCATGAAGGCATAGTTTAGGTGTCATTAGGTAATGACATCTATGCTGATTTTGAATCACGTGGGCTTGTGGAATTTGTGTTCTCTCTTGGGTAACGAACCGTTGTGTTTTCTCTTGGGGCTAAAACGAACTCGTTGTGTTTTCTCTTGGAAGCGAACCACATTACGGGTAGACCTCTCATTCATAAAAGGAATCGAGAGGGATTTTGGCCGTGGTCCTAGCGTAGGAAGGTTTGACCAAGTGGGAGTGAAAATTAAAAAATGATCCTAACTGTAAGAAGGTTTGATCGGGATAGGAGTTTTGAGACAATCCTAACTGTCGGAAGGTTTGATCGCTCAATCCTGAAATGGACCTCTCGTTCATGGAAGGAATCAAGAGGGGATTTTGACCATGGTCCTAACTGTAGGAAGGTTTGACCAGGCAGATATTTGAGACAATCTTAACTGTCGGAAGGTTTGATCGCTCAATCTTGAAATGGACCTCTCGTTCATGGAAAGAATCGAGAGGGGATTTTGGCCGTGGTCCTAACTGTAGGAAGGTTTGACCAGGATAGAAGTTTTGAGACAATCCTAACTGTCGGAAGGTTTGATCGCTCAATCTGGAAGTGGACCTCTCATTCATGGAAGGAATCGAGAGGGGATTTTGGCCGTGGTCCTAACTGTAGGAAGGTTTGACCAGGATAGAAGTTTTGAGACAATCCTAACTGTCGGAAGGTTTGATCGCTCAATTGAAGTGGACCTCTCATTCATGGAAGGAATCGAGAGGGATTTTGGCCGTGGTCCTAGCGTAGGAAGGTTTGACCAGGATAGAAGTTTTGAGACAATCCTAACCGCCGGAAGGTTTGATCGCTCAATCTAGAAGTGGACCTCTCATTCATGGAAGGAATCGAGAGGGATTTTGGCCGTGGTCCTAACCGTAGGAAGGTTTGACCGGGATAGGAGTTTTGAGACAATCCTAACTATCTAAGGTTTGATCGCTCAATCTAGAAGTGGACCTCTCATTCATGGAAGGAATCGAGAGGGGATTTTGGCCGTGGTCCTAACTGTAGGAAGGTTTGACCAGGATAGGAGTTTTGAGACAATCCTAACTGTCGGAAGGTTTGATCGCTCAATCTGGAAGTGGACCTCTCGGCCATGGATTATCCACCCCGACTTTCTTTGCAAAGCGGGTTGCATTCATCTAATTGGTCGGGTTATTCTTAAGAATATTAGATGTAACACTCTCGAGCTTAATAGTTGTAGAAAATAGTTTATACTCATATACACATCGAGTGGGAGGAGCGGTTTAACCTCTTATACTCGTCGGAGGAAAAGGCGATTGGCTTATTTTGGCGTTAAGGCGCCGGCCGACCAAGGCTTGGATGATGGCCTTGAGAGCTAAGCAATCCTTAGTAGGATGGAGGATCCTCGTGAATGCGCCGCGATATTTAGGGTCGAAATCTTGTCGTATCCTCGATTTGTAATAGGTGGCAACTTGATTTTGTTCTTTGTCGAGGAGGTGTTTGAAAATGATCGAACTTCTTCATCTCTGAAAGATGCGTCTGTGTAATTCGATTTAGGAGCTTTTCTGCTCGAGATTGTTGGCGTGATCGTCGTTGCGACGTTCGACTACGCCGGCAGCGTCGCCGATGTCTTTCCTCCGTTGTTAGAGGTAAAATTTACTTCAAACGAGTCGGTAGTCGTTTAGCCTCTTCGGCTTTCTTCCTTACGAGCGTTGAGCTTGTTCACGTTAAGTTTTAATTCCTTCCAAGTGGTTGGTGGTGCAACCCCATGACTTCCAACAATTCTATAGAAAGATTGTTGTGGCAAGTCTTCAATATGAACTCCTCGTAATTGGATCTGCAATTCATAGCTTTATTGCGGAAGCGCTTAAAGAAAGTGTCAATTGTCTCCCATTCTTACGCTTCGCCTAGAAGAGTTCCAATGGAAACTTCCGTCATCATCGAAGAAGTTCCTGAGAAATAAACTTTCCATGTCATTCCAACAGTTAATGCTCCCAGCTTTGAGTCTTCGATACCAATCGAAGGCAGCACCCCGAAGGGTACCCACGAATGACCGAATCATCAAAGGCTCATTTCCCGAGATCACCCCCAAGTGAGATTTGAAATAGATCAAGTCTTTGTGTAGAACCCCTCGTCAAAAGGTGTGAAATTAATCAAACTGAATTTGGTGGGTAAGTTGAATCACTCTCTCGGATATGGACACGGAATTCCGGTCTTCTTAACCTCGTGAGCAGTCATTAAAGCATTAATTTTGCCTTCAAGCTCCTTCATCTTTTCATTTTCATCCTCGGCTTGTTTTGAATGATTCCCAGTAAGAGAGATCGAGACATTTCGCTTGGGTAGCAAACGCCTTTGCTTAGGAGGTTTATCGGCATAAATGTGTTCATCTATCTCCTAATCACTGTCTTCAACATTATGGGTATCAAGATTAATAGCTCCACCTTGTTGACTAGATTCAGGCTGTTGACTAGACCCAGGTTGTGCAACCGTTTGGGTTTGCAATTCCCTCATCTGTTGCATGGCTAGCTCCATCTCTGTTCTCATTTGACCTTAAGCTCTTCTCTTTGCTTGGCTAAGGCTTCTTGTAACATTTGAGCCGTGACATCGAGTAATGGTAAAGCCTCCCTATGGTGACGACTCATACTTGAAGCGATGTCGTCCGGGCTATTGCTGGCGGTCGGAAATTTCATCTTGGATGAATCTCCTTCATGCATTCTTCTATAGTCAATGCGTCGTGCTTCGCAATTGCAATCGGGACATTCTCGGGAAATCGAGACCCGACCTTTCCTCCGAGAGTAAAGTCCGATCTTCATCATTTACGGTCTTTTCCCTTATTTACCATGTTAATAGTAACCCGGGAAGTTAGTTGGTTGGATGGGGATCTTCTCTTTCTTGAGTCGCCTTGACTCCGTCTTCAAATCTTCCATTGGCGAGGGAAAGCCTCTCGAATCTTGAAGCTCTTTGTGGTTGGCGTTTGACTCGGCGGGCATATCGACAACAACGTCTTGATTAGTTGTGCACACGAGCAAGAACAATTTATTTCATCGATCGTTCTCTTTAGTGTGTTGCCACTGACGATGGTGTGGTTGGTGTGGTTTATCACGAATTGCACTTCCACCCCAAGTGTAACGTTGTCCTTAATTGGAGGACACGCCTTCTTTGGGGACGCCGACTCTTTGACTTGAGAGACAACTTCCGTAAGCTTGCCGTCATCGAAGTTGCTACGTATGAATCATGAGGGTCACGGTTATCTCTGTGATTTTGCGAGTCACTTGCCTCAACTTCTTCTTCTCGGCGACTTCGTGGACCTTGTAGGATGCTCAAGCGAGCCTGCAGAAATTCTTCGGTTTGAGTTGTCGGATGGCTCGACACATTTGAACATCACTTGGAATTTAGATGCGACCCCAACTGTCGTTGTTTATGGATCGTGACCCAAACGCTCCATTACCGGGTGTTTTGACTTTGGTTCTCAATTGTGGACCAAGGCGTGAAACAAGTTGTGATTTCGGACTGCGGTTGATACCTCGGTAGGAAAAGTGGAAAGAAGGCGGAAAAGCCAAATTTTCGTTAAGGCATGGAGGGCTGCCTCCGCTTTTGGCGGCGATTGAACTATCTGTGGCGAGCGATTTACTTACCTATTTGGCGAGGCGGCTTAAACTTATTCGGCGGCGGCTGACTTGTCAGGCGAATTGGCGAGACCAGCGAATGAGCTGGCGTTGACGGGACCCATGCTTGGCGATTTTGAGCCGTTTCTTTGGGTTGCTTTTGACTCTTGCGCCTTGCGAACAACGATGCGTGCTCGAGCAAAGCGTGCAGCGTTTTTAAGCTCTCTTCTGTCAATCGGGCCTTTTGGCGAGAACCCATTCTTCCTTGGGAGGAGGCCGACGGATTGAGAGATTGCGGTTTGTTGATGCCTTTGATCTCGTGAGTTCGATAGTGAACTCCATCCGTTGACTCGAGCTGGCCGGCGGACCATCTTTTGGCGTCGTCTTTGGCGAGCTCTCTTCGTCGGATCAGTTGAGATCTTGTTGAGAGAAATAGCCTGCATGCGCCGCGAGCGAAGATCGTTGCACATCACAACGAGCGAACCTCCCTCTTAGGGGATGAAATCCTCCGATATTTCTTGGGATGAGGAGGATTTCGATGTGGAAGAGGAGAGATACTCTTAATTTGGCTTGATCGAAGAAGTAGTCTATTCCATCAACCATGAGGTCGGCGATTCTTGCAGGCTGCGACACAACGATCTCGGCTTGAGACCGCTGGCTCCCACCGTGGTCGCCATCGTTTGGGTCGAAAGTTGATTCCATTTGTAAAACTAGAAAATTACACTTTTGGTTCTCGATTACAAGAAAATTAAATAACTCTCTCACAAACTCAACAAAAGACGCTACAAGTGTAGATCTCTTGTTTTTGTGGGACTTTACTGTCTTAGGGGGGCGTAATCCGTGGACCACCGGCGGCGATCGTCGAATCGGCGGGGTTTAGTTAGTGCTTCGCAAAGGAAACAAGAACCCGACAAATATCTTAGCAAGGTAAGATATCTACTCTTCTCAAGAATAAGTCAAGGCTTAAACTCGAGGAATCTCCGCTGGATCGTGGTTCTTGAACTCCTAAGCTTGATTTTGACTTTTCCCTTTGATGGCCACCCCCAAATGGACATAGGAGGGTATTTATAGTCTTTGGGAAGCGTGCCCACAAGTGTCATAAGTCTTTGAAGATTTGCGGTTAAGCGGCGGCGGTACCTACGGCGCTAAAGCTGCCTAAACTCACTTGGCGGCGTGTCGGTACCTCGGCGGCGGCGATATGAAATTTATCTCATTGGCGTGGCGATCGCAGATCCTTCCATTCTTTGTAGCGGTTTTCACGCTTTTAGGCATGATTAAATGCCTAAATTACGCCTAGTGGTATCTTGGCGATGTAACCGCTATTTGCGATGTCGAGCGTTTCTGCATTGATAAAGTCAAGTGGGCCCCATCAGCATTGATTTAGACCCTTCAAGAGCTTGTTCCAAGTATTACGGGTGTCTCGCCGGTTAGCGAGACACAAGTAAATCACCATATAGCGAGACACATCAAGGTGTCTTCGTCGAGCACACATAAAATCTGGCTAGCGAGACACATCAAATGTCGCTTCGTGCGGCACACACAGAAATGTCAGCTAACGTGAGACACATCAAATGTCTCGCTTCGTTCGAGACACAAACAAAATGTCTGCAACGTGGCGAGACACAATCTCCCATGTGTTGACTTCTTGAGATTTCGGCTGCGTTGTTCTTGATCTTCTCATGATTTAGTCATATTTGAGGTTCTTGACAATTTTGATGCCTACATCGTCTATGATTGAAAATGTCTCACAGCTTGATAGCGGGGCTTCGTCCACGGTGACATTGAGGCTATTCTTCGAGTCGACTTGCAACCGTCGATATGTCGGACGTGCGAGGTTGAAATACCGGCCGAGGCGTCGATCGCACCATTCTTGTTGCTTCGCCGGTTTCATTAGGGCAAGGAGTTGCACATGCGGTATGAACCCTTCCACCGCCGATACTCATGTTGATTCTTTTGGTTTTGGGAGTTTTTACCCTTTTCTTCCTTTTAGCGGGGTCTAAGCGACTCTTCATGACTTAGTGAGAGCTTTGATGTCGGCGGCGATCCCTCTCGGCTTATTATTGGTGGAAATTAGTTCATTCTTTTCCTATTTAGCCATAATGATAGACACACTTCTCCGTACGGGCTTTCTCTGCAATGGGTTCGACCATTCCTCGATCCTAGGGTAACCACGATACGAGATGCGGGTTATTGGACTTGGTGGGGCTATTGCGAGATGATCTCGACCATTTGGAAGTTAAGCTCCAAAGTACGCAAGATTTTGAGGCCGTGGTGTCCTCTATATAGAGCGACGAAGCTTCGCTGCGGCTTGGCGTGATGCCGTTATCTTGGACTTGAAGTTGATCACGAACCGGTGCATCATTGGGCTGCATCGGCTGAAGCTTGTCTTCGTGGGTCATTTGATCTTGTGCATTGCGGAGAAGCGAGGATAGTAAAGCTTCGAGCAGGAACCGGTCGGCGAGGAGAATCGATCATCTTGAAGGCGGCGAAGGCCAACAAGGAAGAGACTCTTGCGGTCATGTCCAGAAAGTTCGAACTCGAAGCGGCCGGTTGGCATCGAAGGAGGCTGCGAAGGCCCTTAATAGTAGCGAGTCGCCCAGGGAGAAAGCGGAACTTCAGCAAGCTTTCACCGATAAAGTATCCGAATTAAAACAACAAATTGGTTCCCATAAATTTGATGTTTAAGGATTTGTAATCTCAGCCTTTTATTAATAAAATATGTCTCTTTTCTCTTTTATGCTTTATCATGATTCTTTTATTTCGTCAGAAATAATTAACCATAATACTTATAGGATTTTTGGCAAACCCTCAGCCGTCAACGGATTTGATTAGCCTTTACCAACTACCGTTTGAGTTGGACTAGCGCGTGGATTATGGATCCGTTCCGCACGCGACGTTGTGCTAAAAGAATGAAACTCTTCTAGACTTGTTGCTATGATCTTGAATACATAGGCTCGCTACTCTTTTACGGGCAAGAGATCACCCGGCAACGCGTGTGAGGCGTTGGCTTAATCCCTTCTTAGGCCGGGATGAAATACCCAGTCGAACGATGTCTTCTTCAATCGGCAAAAGACTAAGCAAACTGCGTGTGAGGCGTTGGCTTTATCCCTTCTTAGGCTTGGGATGAAATACCCGAGTCGAACTCGGTGTCTTCTTCAATCGGAAAAAGACTAAACCGGCGGCGTGTTAGGCGTCGACTTTAAGGTTATTGGCCGATTGACCCTCAGCGGATTTGATTAGCCTTTACCAACTACCGTTTGAGTTGGGCTAGCGTCGGATTATCGGATCCGTTCCGCGCGTGGCGTTGTGCTAAAAGAATGAGACTCTCTTAGACTTAATGCTACAATGTTGAATCGTTGAAGCCGTCTTTTTCACGGAAGACTAGCAAACAGCGCGATGAAGCGTTGGCTTAATCCCTTCTTAGGCTTGGGATAAAATACCCTTAATCGAACTCGTGTCTTCTTCAATCGGAGAAAGACTAAACCGGCGACGCGTGTTAGGCCGACTTCATCCCTTCTAAGGTTTGGGATAAAATACCCTTAATCAACTCGTGTCTTCTTCAATCGGAAAAAGACTAAGCCGACAGCGTGTGGCGTTGGCTTTATCCCTTCTTAGGCTTGGGATAAAATGCCCCAAGATGAATCTTGGTGTCTTCTTTCCAGGAGAATGGTGAACAGATGTAAGATTGATTGAGGTGGGAAAGGAAGAATGTATTCTATTTCCCAAGGTGGAGAGGAAGGAGGATCTTGTCTCCTATCTCCGGATAAGGGATGAACAAGAGAGGAAGGTTTTGTATCCTATCTCTTGCCAGTGGAGAGGAAGGAGGATCTTGTCTCCTATCTCCGAGGAAGGGATGAACAAGAGAGGAAGATTTTGTATCCTATCTCTTGCCAGTGGAGAGGAAGGAGGATCTTGTCTCCTATCTCCGAGTGTTGAAAAGGAAGGATTTTTGTCCTGTTTCCAGTGAAAGAGACTAAAAATAGGATCTCCATTTTGAGAATCTTGAAAGATGAAACTAAGAGCGGGATCTCCACTCCGAGAATCTAAGACAAGAGAGGAAGAATGTATTCTATCTCTTACTTCTGAAGAGGAAGGATGTGTCCTATCTCCAGGTGAATGTGGGAAAGGAAGAATGTATTCTATTTCCCGATGAGAAACTAAGAGCGGGATCTCCATTCGAGAATCTTGAAGGGTGCGATAGCTTTAGCTTATAGGATTGCTAACGAATTTGAAAGTGGACCTCTCATTCATGGAAGGAATCGAGAGGGGAATTTGCTGGTGATTGGACCAGGGAGATTTTTAGTGGGCCCACCGTCAATGAATTTGATCGGTGAGAGAATTCTGGAGGAAAACACAATAACTTAGGGTTATCCTCATGAAAATGAGTGAGATATTCTCGAGGAACTTCCCATCAAGACGGTTATCCCGAATGTACTAAGGATAATACTTTTCGTAAACTTCCGCTTATTGGCATTAATATTGCGATTACCATTACGTGTAAGGCATATGCCCGTTGAATAGGCGTGTCTATTACAAACGGTCATTCCCATTTGGGTTCGAATTTACTTTTCTTTTGAAGTGAGAATTATTGGTGCGTCGGCGGCGGGACCAAATCCCTTCTTTGAAACTCCGCTGTCGTACTTTCTTGTTGAAAGCTCTCGACATCCTAGCTTGGTAGAACTCAATGCATTGTTGAGCTTCGAGCTTTTCATCCAACATCTCAAGCTCTTGAGACATTTTTGATGTTGTTCTTGATCGTCATCTCCGTTGAAGGCGGCGAAGTGGAATTTAATTTCCAACGGAGAATTGCTTCACGCAGTAAACCGAATGCGGGGTCGCTCCGGTTGGCGTCGCGTATGGTTGTCGCGATCGCCCGAGTGCTTCTCGAGTTTATCATCGGTCGCTTGTTATTCTTCACAAGCTTTGAATCTTGATAATCGTCTTGTTGAGCATACCGGCTAATCCATTTCTTCTTGGATTATAGGTGTCGTGAGACATCTTGTATCTTGAACTTTTCGCAAAACCCGATGAAGGAATTGCCGATAAATGGGGTCCGTTGTCATGCGATCCGTCTCGGGACCACCGTGTCGATAGATGACATGGTGTTTGATAAACTTGATGGCGGTACTCGCCTTGACTTCTTTTAGCGGGATTGCTTGACCCACGAAGAAGTAATCGGTGATCGCTAGAATAAACCGACGCCTTTGACCGACGGAGGAAAATGGGACCTACAACGCCCATTCCCCATGTTTGAATGGCGGGATGTGGCTGAAGGATGCAACCGCCCGAGGCGATGCATATAATTCGCGGAATCGACACGCGTGGCATTTTCGGTGCTTCATTGCGTCATTAATCATCGTTGGCCAAAGTAGCCCATTCTCGATTCGATCGTAGAGCTTGGGACCCGGTAGTGCGCTCGCATTCACCTTCGTGTGCTTCGATAGACCTCCTCCGCCTCTCGTTTGAGAAGTAAAGACCATCGTACCCCGACGATATAACATCCGGGTCTCGTGGTAGAAGAATCTTGGAGCTCTTCGCCGGATTGACTCTCTCTCTTTCACGTCTTCTGGCAGAATACCATGTAGGACGTAATCGACGATAGGAAAGCGCCAATCTCGGGGCTCCAATTTGGTTTGGGTTGCATGTACCTCTTTGGTAATTACCCCTTCATCTTTTTGTACCCCATTATATATTGGTACGAAGAGTTGATGAGTCCTGACCGTAACTAATTGCTCGGTCTCGGAAGGTTGTGCTAACGACACAGCTAACGCCGCCAGTGCATCTGCGTGAGCGTTTTGGAGGCGTGGGATATATTCGATGAAGAATTCTTCGAATGAGTCTGTCATTTCGATTGCTACCTGATGATAAGGAATTAGATGCGGATTTACGACCGTAGTCTCCGCGGATCTGCGACTATCGGTTGTGAATCGCCAGATGCTTTGAGATATTCAACCCCTCCTTGGCGAAGCTAAGTCCAATAAGTAACGCTGTATTCGCCACGCTATTGGAACAAGGTTCGTGAGTGAATAAGCACGGGCATGACATGATTCCGGAAATCAAGACAACTCCGACTCGAGGAGATCTTAGAACATCCGGGCACTTGCCACGCTGGTAGCTCGAGAAGTTCACAAAGTACGTCACCATATTTGTTGGTGCGATGTAGTGTTGACTTCGCTGACTTCATCCCAAGGTCATCATATAGCTCAACAGCGTGTTGTCGGTGGCGAAAGAGATGCAATCGCTTGCCCTTTGACCGACTTCGTTGTTTGAAGTGTAGGTCGTATTGGGAGAAGAGCAAAGCCCATTTTGCCAAACGCCAACTCATTGAGGCCTACGGGTCATAAATATTCGGACTAGATTTCGTTAGAGATAACATAAATTGTCCGACCGACTAAATAGTGCCGCATCTTACGAATCGCGAACACTAATGCAAGGCAATCGCCACCAATGGGTATCGAGGCTCAGGAGCTAATGTTAAACTCGGGTAATACCGCGCACGTGATTGACCGCCGTCGTCGTCTGGCGAGTAAAGCACTTACCGAGTGATCCGTTGCCTTGATGTAAATCGGCGGTTTTCCGAGCAGCGGTGCAACGAGAGGGATGGCGAATATGATTTGATCTCTTCAAATGCTTTCTGACAGGCGTCGTCCCAAATAAACGACACGCCCTTCTTGTTCAACTTAGAAAATGGTTGGCATTTCCCAGATAGGTTCGATATGAATCGTCGGATGTACGCCAATCGCCCTTGTAACCCCCTGAGTTCTCGCAGATTTCTCGGAGGTTGCAACTCTTGAATCGCCTTTACTTTGTCAGGATCGACGTGGATTCCTTTGTCGGTGTGGAAGCCACGGAACTGCCCAGAACATCCCAAGGAAGGATTTGGCAGGGTTCATCTTTAGCTGATGAGTTCGCATGAGCTCGAATACCGTTCTAAGATCTTTGATGTGATCTTCTTTATCACGGCTTTTTACGACTAAGTCGTCGACGTAGCATTCGACCGTTTTCCGGAGATGATCCTGGAAAATCTTAGTCATTGCTCGCTGATATGTGGCGCCGGCATTTTTGAGGCCGAACGGCATGACCGTGTAACAATATATACCGATGGGCGTTCTGAACGCGGTGTGCTTGGCATCATCGGGGTGCATCTTGATTTGATTGTAACCCGAGAAACCATCCATGAATGACATTCTTTCAAATCCGCACGTATTGTCGACTATGACATCAGTGATGGGAAGAGGAAAGTCGTCTTTCGGGCAAGCAGCGTTCAGGTCTCTGTAGTCGACACAGATCCTAATCGAACCATTCTTCTTCATGACTGGGACTATATTCGCCACCCAATCCGGATGTTGAATTTCCTCGATGAATCCCGATTCTATGAGTTTCTTTACTTCGTCTACGATTGCCTGTAAGATTTGTGGACGAAACCTTCTTTGCGATTGCTTGACAGGTTTGACATCCACCTTGATGTTGAGGTGATGAGTCGCCACATTAGGGTCGAGTCCTAGCATGTCCTCGTAGCTCCAGGCAAATACATCGATATACTCCCTGATTAGGGCGATCAATTCTTCCTTCTCTTAGAGGAAGACTATTACTGATGTTTATGAGCTTAGGATGCTCTTCATCACCCATATTAACCTGGACTACCTCGTCCTTAGTGGGGGGTTCTCTTTGTTCGAATCTATCCCCAAACTGCTCTTTGAGTTGATGGATCCATGGGTCTTCCCATGTTGGCATATCTTCATCATCCTCAATAGTAGCAGGATCGACCGTAGCCATATTCGACATCAAAACCTTGAAAGCTTCTCCGAGGCTGGTGTCAGAATCCCAAGCCGAAGAATCAGACGAATGTCCGTCTCCCTCCTCGGGTGGATTATTATCAATCAGCCACGAGCATTCATCTTCTGAGGAGGATTCATATCCCAATCCCCTTCTAAATGCATAGTAGTTATCCGGCTTCCCTCTTGGGACATATGCCGCTTTAGGAGGGGTTCGAGGACCTCGTCCGAAACATAGACCTTCCCCTCGTGTCAAATCGTACCCCCACTTCTTCATGATGTCCAGTGTTTCTGGGCTGTATCTGAATGTGTGGAGGATAGGTCCATTATCATCTTCATTTTCTCTGAAGAAATGATTCGGCATTGGAGCTGCATCTCCTTTTCCGTAAACCAAGTCTTTTTCACTACTTGATCTTCGTGGGATGACGAGTGTTGTCCCAAAGGAGTCTTGGAACTGCTTTTGTGTAAAGCAAGATGACCGAGTTGGTAAGTGCAACTCTGGATCGTTGTATAAACCTGTCATCACATCATTCAAAGACAAAGGGTACTCTAAGTCGTCATTTATTGATTCATCGGCAATTTGCCAATTACAATGTTCATCTGACGATTCTTCATCGTCAAGATTGATTACAAGGGGTACAATGTCGTTTAAAACAAAACCACCACTATAATCAAGCCCGGCTTCGGTATCGGCTTCTACACGCTTATCCGTGCCTTGGGCGATGATTGATTTGGACTCATTACCGTGAGGAGAGAATCGGTGAAATAATTCTCCATCCCCTTAAACGGCCGTTTGTCCGCGACCACCGCCTTGACTCATTATTCGTGGTTCCATATTTGAGACACCGATGAAGAGTAGATGGGACTATAACGCTACCGTGGATCCAAGGTCGACCCAACAATAAGTTATAGGAAGTCTGCGTCAATCACATAGCGGTGACTTGGACTTTAAATCCCCATTTGGCACTTTATCCGATTTTACCAAGCTGCCAAGACCGCTGATGTTAAACCCATAGATCATTGTGCTGTTGATGCCGCTTCGTGGGGATTCCAAGGTGATACATGAGGCGCAGGACATGATGTTGATAGCGGAACCGGATCGACTTGGATCGGTTAACCCATTTGGAGCCGATATACCCCGTGGAAGTACAATGGCCTATCATGCTTCAATTCTTCGCCGCATATCCTCCTTCGTAAAGCGATCGGGGAAAGTGCTCGGTTGCCAAGTTGCACCGCAGTGCATTCTTCGGATCGGCTTGATCTCGAGTGAGAAACACCTCGAGTCGGCGGAGCTTCTTGTAAACCTGGGTTTCCTTTGACAACCGGAGCAACTCAGAGAGTTATCCCGGCCGGATGTTTGCCAACCGAGCCATGACGTCGGCGGTATGGAGCTTCGATGTTCGGTCTATCCCTCACAATCGGGCGATTGAATCGGATCGCCGAGTTGAGCTTCACGGACTTGAGGTCGTTTCCCCTTTACTTCATTTGCTTTTCTTTGGCCGTCGTGCTGCATTGCCCTTTTCGCCGCAGTGAGAGGATTCGTGGCCACCCCCAGTTCTGCCAGTGTCGTTGCGTTTGGATCTCGAGTCTCCGGATATTTGTAGCCGTATTCGTGTCCACTCCTTGTGGCCAAGACTTCATGCTCTCCTTCAGAAAACTGGAAAGTCGCCACTTCTTCATCGTCCTTCTCTGGAATTGCTGAAGCAGCATGGCATAGTTTGCCTTTTCCCTTGGACTTCTTTTTGGCCGAAGACGTAGTCCACCGATCGCCTTCCAAAGAAGTCGTGGTGGACCCAAAGGATTTCTCCGTTTGCGTGGGTGTTGGTACGAGTCCCTTCTCACGTTGCCCGTGAGGATCCTCATTCACCATCTTCATTCCTACCTTCACAACTGGCGTCGGCTGAAACCAATCCAAAGGAACTGATCCGAAGCTTATAGAGACTGCATTTGCTCCCACCTTTTTCTCTTTAGAGGGTTTTGGGGTAATAACTCCAACGCCGATCAAGGCTTGAATCTTGTCCTTGAGATGGTAGCGAACTTTGTAGGATGATGCTTGCCACAGTAAGCTGATGCCAGGATCTGTAACCTTCTTTGCCTCCTCGGTTCACAATTGGGGCAACTGAATCTTATTGTTCTCCGTGACGGTATTTGAAGATGCGGAACCTCCTCATCTTTGAGCGAGTAAGTCTTGGGAAATCTCGAAACGGAGGTTTCGATTTTGAGTTTGTTACGCCATTGAGGTCGCGATTGTCGTGGTGCACGCCGTTGGATCGGCCGTTGTGGTTGCAATTCAAATGTTTGATTGGCATCAACAGACTTCGCTGGCGCTTTACCTCTGCCACGTGGCACAAAATTCTGTTTGTTCGTGCTTGTTGCTGGCTGGCCTCTTTCTGCTTTCTTCCTTTTGAGGAACCTTTCGGCTTGCTCTCCACGAACCTTCAAGTCCTTCCACGTTATAGATGGTGCTGTCCCCATTGCCTCGAGCACATCTATCGACAAGTTGTTGTGGCAGGTTTGGAGGATGAACTCCTCTGTTATCGGATCCCGGCAATTCATCGCCTTGTTTCGGAATCGTTTGACGAAGACGTCTACTGTTTCTCCGTCCTTTTGCTTCTCGTCGAGCAACGTCCCGATCGATACTTCGGTATCGTCATCGAAGAAATTGGTGAGGAAGCTAGACTCCATGTCATCCCAGCTGTGAATGCTCCCCGACTTGAGACGGCGGTACCAATCGGCGGCCCAAGGTGAATGGCCAGAACCATCGGGGCTCGTTGAAATCACCCCAAGTGGGACTTGAAGTATATCAGGTGTTGAGTTGGTGAACCCTTCCCGTCAAACGGCGTGAAGTTTATTAAGTTAAACTTTGCCGGGTATGGGATCGATTCCCACTCCCTAGGATATGGGCAAGGGATGCCGGTTTTCTTCACTTCTTGAGCAGAAATCAGGGAGTTGATTTTGCTCTCGAGGTCTTTGATCTTCTCACTTTCATGAGCAACAACGTCGCGTGGTTCAGGAGGGTTATCATCCTCTTGTGCTTCCTCCTGGTCTGAATCGCTGTCATCTTGATCGACGTCGATGCGCTGACTCGATTCACCTCGATGTTTTATCAAGGCTTGGATCTGTTGGTCATGCATTTCCCTCATTGTTTGCATGGCCATATCCATCTCTAGCTTGAAGTTTTCCCGTTGTTTGTTCAACGCTTCGTCTAGCATTTTGGCCACTTGATCTGTACTGATCATAAGCGTTTCTTGGGGGCTCCCTTCACTCGATACAGTATGATCAGAGGCGATTGCGGAGCCAATATCCGACGTATCATCCTCCGCGGGTATCCCTTTCAGAAGTTTGTCGATTCGACCGCCGGATAGTCCCGACCGCAAACGAAGTTAACCGCTACGATGCGCCGAATAGCCCGTAATGACGGTTCTTTGCGGTCATATTATTAGTGACCTCTGGCAATTCATCTTTTCGGGAAGCCATCCTTCTGTGGAATCGCCTTGACCTAGGTCTTGGCGTGTTGGCGCTAATTCTCTGGAAGACCGAGACTCTTTCTGGAGTTTCTTGACAACAATTACACTCAGAAACCTTGTTTTGATAAGCTTGGAGCATAAGCATGACTGCGGTCGGCTTGGGGAACCTCTTCGAGATTTCTTCGCACTCTAGTACGATAGTATAGCTTCGTCGGCATGAGTACCGAGTGATCCGCCGACGCCGCACGATCTCGGGTATAACGCTTTCATCGTCGATGAAAATATCTCCTTCCTAGGATGGATGGCCGAAGTAACCGCCTCGATTTTTGTCGGTGTGAGGGTGAAGTCGGCGGACTCTCGGACTTCGACTTTCAGTCCGGTATGCAAAGTCAGAGGAATCTTCTTGTCTTTGTGGGTGCGACCAGATCGAGTGACCCGCGATTCCTTTAATGGACCCGAGCGATCCTTGGCGATAGCCCTGGCATTGGTGGCGAGTTGGCTTCCCGGAAGTTTGAGTCTGACGGAGGTAATTTCGGCGTCACTTTTGTTGAAGTGCTCACAATTTTGTTTTGAGCACGGGAGCGAGAGTCGGCTTTGGCGGTGAGCTTGGATGCCAAGTTCGTCAGAGGTGAAGCGTCAACGGACTTGGGCTTCCAAACTAGCCGACTTGTTGACGACTTCTTAGCGCCTCCTTCTTCAACTCGGGCTTGTTGCACCAAAGCCCATGCTTGCGCGAGGCTGGTGCCGGATCACGCTCTCGAAGCGTGAAGCGGTTCCGTTTGACTTCGGACCCATTCATTTGTCGCCGGCTGTAGGAATCGGCTACGATCTCGACTTCGGGCCTCGAGTCAACTTAGATCTTAGATCCACCTCATAGCGGACCCCATCCATTGATTCTTTTGCCGGGCTAATTGTTTCGCCAACGGCGTCGCCTCGGCGAGCTCTCTTGGAGAGTCACGACGCCATTGGCGGAATCGACCCCCTGCAAAGATAGGGGTTCTGAAGGTTTGGCCGTTGTTAGGGCCGGGGAACCACCGTTGTCTGCAGTCTTGACGGCGGTGGTGGTGGATTTTCGCCCGCATTCGAGGCCGATCGGGTCATCCTTGCAATGAGACCATCTTGGACTTATGGGGAATCGATCCGACGAGGAAGAGAGATACCTCGTACTTCTTTTGGTCGAACTCGAACTCGACCTCTTCTATCACCGGGATCTGGATCCGCGGTTGCGACACGACGGCTTCTTTGTTGAAGCCGTTGGCTCCCACTGTGGTCGCCAGCTTGTTCGCGGGGAAAGTAGACTTTGTATTCATTGCTCTGTTGAACTTGTTTACAGCTTCGTTGGCCTACAACAAAATTCAAAAGAAAGAAAATTTGCCTTTTATTTAAGGCTTACAATGAATACCAAAGATTACAACTTCTTCCTGTATGAACAAACACGAGGATCTCTATTTTCCGGGATCCTCGCTTGCGTGGGTTCTTTGCCTGTGCCGGGGACTTTTTATTCGTCCGTGGACCACCGCGCAATTCAGATCCTGGTAGAAACCCGGATTCTGGAACTACAGACGAGAGGCTCGCTTTACCGAAGGAAACTAAGCCTAAGGGGATCGCACTCACGAAGGAGAGGATCGACGGAGCGGGTGAGATCTACTAGGAGAAATCACAACGCTATCCCCGAAGGGTGATCTGTAGTCCTGACCCGGATTTGCTTACCTCGCGATCGTAGATCGGCGTCGGCCTTCGTGCTTCGCCGGTGCTCCGGAACTATCGTCGGCGGCTCGTCGGCGAGAGCTCTCTCAAAATATCGAAAATCCAACCATCGAAAATGAGCACCCTCGGACTATTTATAGGAAAATAGAGAGAGGGGGCTCTTTGCCGGCGGACACCATTTGGTGTCCGGTAATCTTGGCGGTTGTCCGGTTTCGCCGACGCCGTTTGGCCTCGTTTTCTTTGGTTTTGGACTTTTCCGCGACATTTTGTCTCGATCTTGTCATTGTCGTCATAAGTCGAACTTCGATTCACTTGATTGGTTTCATCCCGCCAACGGTTCAAGTGGCGATCGGTCGTTGTTCAAATACGATCGTTGGCGTTCGTCCGATCGATCTCCGACTTTGCTTGTTGGATTCATTCCATAACACGTAGCCTCGCCGACTCACATGCGTTCGATCGACTTGCTTCACGCGTTTCGCGTCGGGTTTGTCGAATGGATCGTCGGTTGTCAACCCACCGCCACGAAGTCTTGCTCGCATCGATAGCGCTTTATCGCCATACCACTTGTAAGGTATGTTTGTACCTAAAGTTAAATATATATTTACGTTATATATTATTTATTTTATTTAATTTTTCTAAACTGTAAATAATTTATATTTATAAAAATTATAATATCCTATTTACCTTTCTTCTACATATTTGATTTTCTTTTTATGATAATTGCAATAAAGAACCCCATTGATCTCTTTCAACGTGTTATTGCAATCAAGATGAGAAGAATATTGCCAACCGACATCTCCTCAATTTCATGATTTGAGAGTTACAAAAAAAATATTTCTTCTAAAAATAGTATAGATAAATAATATATTCATCATCAAGTGAATTATAAAAACTAATAAAAATAAAGTGCATGATAAATCAATTAAAGTATTAACCTTTGAAGGTCTATGTAATGTATTTATATAGTCGTTGTATTATAATTTAAGTTGAATTTGAATTTTGTGTACATCATTTTAGCGATTTAAATAAAATGTACCAAGTATATTATTTAATAATAAGACAGCACTTGTCATTGTATCCTATTTCTTATATTCATATAGTGTTAAAACTATAATTGAATATATATAAAATTTAGCAAATAATTCAATACTAAAATAAATTAATATTCACTTACATCGCCAT
Organism: Asparagus setaceus; assembly: GCA_012295165.1. Lineage (NCBI taxonomy): Eukaryota > Viridiplantae > Streptophyta > Magnoliopsida > Asparagales > Asparagaceae > Asparagus > Asparagus setaceus. Next base: position 31,742,914 of record CM022709.1, on the reverse strand, counting down.
TCAATTCCTTTACTTCAAAAATATCATCAATTGTGCCATCGCCGATTTCAAACTTGACTTGTGTGCTTAGCGATCTTGTTCCAGTCTCAAAAATTTAATATTGAGTTGGCATTAATAGAACTAAGAAAAATATAAGTAAAATAATTTCTTATAATGGTAATTCTCATAATTCTGAATAAATTTTATGAAATTGGAATTATATTATTTCACAAAAGGTTACAAAATACCCTTGAGTTTGAACAACATCCTTATTATCAATCAGGTTTATATGAAACTTTGTAGCATAATGGATCTAAAGGCTTGTCAATCATTTCACTCTGAAAAGAAAATAAGTAGAAATATAATAATATAGAAAATATATAACATTATGTATATCTTTAATTATTGCAAGTTTATAATTAGACATACAAATATAAATTATCATAGTTTATATATATATATATATATATATATATATATATATATATATATATATATATATATATATATATATATATATATATATATATATATATATATATATATATATATATAAACTTCAAAACTTAAGTGTCTTGAGGGCTCAAGACACCAAGTTTTTTAACCGTTAGATTCACTTAATTAATCGAGATCACATTAGATGATGTGGCATCTATTTAATGATGGAAGGGTAATTTAGAAAAAAAAAATAAACGTTAAAAAAGGAATTGATTTTTTACGCACAAGAAAACAAATCATCTCCTTTTTGTTTTCTCCAATTCATCTCTTTCTTCTCCTTGCCGTTCGTCCCGCTCGGTTGCTCTCTCTCCCCTACGTGAAGAGTAAGTTAACTTTCCCCATGATTTTTGATATAGTTTGCTTGCTTCGGCAATATTAAATTTATCTTGGATTTTTCAGCCATGGAGGAGTTTTCAACTTGATCTAGGTCTTTGTATTAAATATTATTTTAGATTAGGAAAAGACCTTATTCTTAGAGACCCTACACAGAACATGGACATAAGGATTTTTAGCCATGGAGAAGTTTTCAACTTGATATAGGTCTTTGTACTAAATATTATTTTAGATTAGAAAAGACCTTATTGTTATAGATCCTACACAGAACTTGGACATAAATAATCTATCTCTATGTTCTTAAAATATTTGGATGTCTTTACGTCTGTGCATGATCACAAACTTTCTCTATTAAAGTGCATTCATAATATTCAATTCTTTAAATAAATTTGAGAACTGGACTTGAATAATTATATATCTATTTTAATTTTACATGAATTATCTATATAAATATATGAGTTTGTTGATGTTTAATACTCAAAATTAGTTATGGTCTTAATTTGATTACAGGCTTATCATCATGGCATGGTTTGGAGATCACCTGAATCTTAACTTTTATAATGCAAATAAAGAGATGGTAATATTAGAGCTAATTTTCATTTCGAATTCATGAATATGTCATTCAGACAATTATTTTGGTAATACTTGTTATTTATTTTGACAGATAGATGACGCACACTTACTTGAGGGTTCGGCTAATCCCAATGTGAGGTCTAGCACCGGGTTACAAGAATTAAGTAATATGCAAGAGATGACTCAAGAAGACGAGCTACAGGAGCAAGACCAATTCGATGGAGACTTTGGTAACACGGAAGGAGACTTTGGTAACATGGAACATGTTGATGAACCAAAGAAGGGTATGAAGTTCAAAACCTTGGAGGAGGCGATGCAGTACTATAGTACTTATGCACTACTCACCGGTTTCGGGATTAGGAAGGGATCTAGTTATCGATTCAAGAAGAAGGATGTCATTACGATGCAAGTTTTCATCTGTTCTCATGAGGGTCATCCTAGAAGCAAAGAGAAGGAGCCATTACATGGAGATAATAAATTAGAAAAAAGTCATTCAAAAGAGATTTCTAGCATGCGAACTGGTTGCAAAGCAAATATGCGTGTGAAGTTGGAAGATAAAGCAAACTGGGTTGTGTCATCATTTGCCAAAGATCACAACCATGACTTAGTATCGAGCCCCTCAAAGGCTCGTTTCTATTGTTGTCGGCGAAGCATTGGGGATGAAGAAGCGGATCTAATAAGGACCATGCGTGCTCAAAGCATATCCATAAAACATATCATGGATTTTATTGCATCTCAACGTGGAGGGGTTCGTAATGTATCATTTACAAGGAAGGACCTGAGTAACTTCTCGACGCGCCAACGAAGACCTTTTTTTGAGATTGATATCTCTACTACTCTTAACCACTTTCAACAGCTACAAGCCGAGAACCCCATGTGTTTTTATGCCATCCAAATTGATACAGATAATAGTGCAAAGAACATATTTTGGGTGGATGGTAGATCACGAATGGCGTGCTAATATTTTGGAGATGCGGTCACTTTTGACACGACCTACTGCACAAATAAGTATAATATGCCATTTGCACCATTAATTGGGGTAAACCACCATTCGCAGACAATCTTGTTTGGTTGTGCCTTAATTAGAGATGAGACCGCTGACTCATTTATGTGGGTATTCTGTACATGGCTGAATGCAATGATTGGTAAGCATCCTCAGTGTATTCTAACAGATCAAGACCCTGCAATGAAGAAAGCAATATCCGAGGTCCTTCCTAATACAGTTCATCAGTTTTGTAAGTGGCATATCTTACGAAAAGCACATGAGCATCTAGGGGTTTTATTTGGCACAAAGGAGAAGTTTCGAGAGGACTTTCTATGTTGTATTAATTTTAGCCTTACAGTTGAGGATTTTGAATCAAGTTGGACTTTCATGATAGAGAAGCATGAGGTTAGAGATAATACTCATCTGCAATACTTGTATAGAATATGAGCAAATTGGGTGCCGACATATTTTAGGAATGCATTCTGTGCTTTCATGTCAACAACAGAAAGAAGTGAAAGTTTCAATGCACTTCTCATTAATAACCATATGACCATTTATGAGTTCATCATGCAATGTGAAAAGGCTCTAGAGGACCGATATGACATAGAAGAGATGGAAGACTTTCAGTCTTTACAATACAAGCCATCTTCATGGTCTCCAAGCCCAATAGAGAGGCATGCACAGGGCATTGATACTAGAACAATGTTTAGGATCTTCAAAGATCAACTAAAAGAGACATTTTCATTTTCTCTACATGAAGTGAATCCTAGAGCATTGTACAAGTTAGTTCAAGTCCCAAACCTGGACAAGCCAAGTACGAGAAGAAAAACTTATATGGTCACTTTCCAAGCCCCTGCAACTGTAACTTGCAATTGTAAAATGTTTGAATTCAGTGGAATATTGTGCTCACATATTCTTAAGGTGCTATTGCACCTTGATATCTTTGAAATTCCTTCTGAGTATATTCTGAAGAGATGGACAAAATTGGCGAAAGAGGGCAATATTGTTACGCACCCAAGTCTTAGCACCGCACCATCAGATTCCTTCTCAATGACTTTAATGTTTAATTGTTTGTGCCGTAAGATGATGAAGTTGTCTACAGAAGGCTCTACATGTAGTGAGATGTATAATTTGGCAAATGAAAAAATAGACCAAGTTGTGAAAAAATTAGTTGTGGCAAAAAGGCAATTACAAGAAAATAGATTGGAGCAAGGAGACATGATACAGATTCAAACGTCCACATGTTCTCAAGCACATCAAAGTATAATTGACAGTAGCAACACAGTGAGAGATCCTCCACCTTCAAATTCCAAAGGAAGAAGAAGGATGCAACGATTCAAGCCGCCATCAGAGTTAAATGCCAAGAAGCAAAGAACGTGCAAGAAATGTAATAAGAAGGGCCACAATAGTCGAACTTGCAAGGTGAAATGTAGTTTTTAATTCTAGAAAGTTTAATAATTCTAAACATAGTACAATATTTCTTAAATTTTATGACTGATATTGGTATTCATGTAGGCTAAAGGAACAGTTCAAGTAAAAAGCTTCATTGACGAAGAAGAGGAAGAAAGGAGTGAAGACATTGAAGAAGAAGATGAATATTAGAAACGTTTTTCCCATATTTTTAGACTTTTAGAATCTTAAAAGGTCTTGATGATTTTGTTTGTGTATCAATCATCCACGGAAGGTCTCAGACTATGGTGATTCTACAGTTAATATTAATCATGTAGAAGAATCTCCTATCATTGTTAATGACATGTTTCATTTTTAATTGTGAAGCATGCCCAGTTATTGAAATTTATTGTTTTAGTTACATTCTAATAATTGAAATTTGCAGTTGCTACTATAGGTAAAGTTAAATTCATATGATAATTTGTGAAGTATGCCCTTGATTTTTTTCCCTTTTAGATGCATTTCTGATGACCGAAATTTGGAGCTTGCTGCTACAGGTCTTAATTGCTGCTACAGGTCTCAACTAAAGTCCTGAGCATGCATTTCATGCCATTCTAGTTGAGCAATCAAAATATTCAAAGTTAAGTTTAAGTTGCCACACCCAGTTATGTTCTATTTGTAACTTAAATGGTTCCCTTTACATTTAATTTTCACAATACAAATTAAGTTAGGTGAATAAAAATCCAAACCAATCTGAACAATACGCTGCTACAACAAAACCATTGACTCCATGAGCACAATAAAATAAGAATCTTGAGGTATTTATCCAGTCCTTGAAGCTCCTAGGAATAGGGAAGTGATATATGGAATAGGGAAGTGATATACTGTTAGATCCCCTCAAATAACATGACCATATACAAAATCATACTGAAATCAACAGTTTTAATACACAAGTACAGTAATTAACAAGCTAACATCACCATCACCGAGGGCACAAATCTATATTTCACTCACACACCATATACAATAAAAGTAGAAAAAAAACAATAGCAATAATGCACCCTTTTCGCCAATAGATGCTCGAACTCGCTAATATGATATAGAGAGTGTGGTGGTCACGCTTATGGAGAGGCGGCGGAGAGGGTAGGGCTTGCGCGTGTGGCAAGTGCTTTGATTGAGGGTTGCGCTCGAAGGGAAGATAGGAGATGACACCGCTCGCTTAGAGGTGGTGCTCATGACACCGGGGAAGGAAAAAGACATCGGATATAGAAGCTAGCTGCGGCACGTGGATTTATGGAGGCGGGAACGAAAGAGTCCCTTTTGGTATATCTGCGACCCCTATAATCAAGTTGGCAATTGATGTCATTAGATCACATTTATTTAAAAAATATATAATTATTCAAGTCCCGTTCTCAAATTTATTTATAAGAATAAGGTCTTTTCCTAATCTAAAATAATATTTAGTACGAAGACTATATCAAGTTGAAAACTCCTCCATGGATGAAAAATCCTTATGACCAAGTTCTGCGTAGGGTCTATAAGAATAAGGTCCTTTCCTAATCTAAAATAATATTTAATACAAAGACCTAGATCAAGTTGAAAACACCTCCATGGCAGAAAAATCCAAGATAAATTTAATATTGCTGAGGCAAGCAAACTATATCAAAAATCATGGGGAAAGTTAACTCACTCTTCACGTGGGGGAGAGAGAGCAACCGAGCAGCATGAATGGCAATGAGAAGAAAGAGATGAACAGGAGAAAACGAAAAGGAGATGATTTGTTTTCAATTCCTTTTTTAACGTTTATTTTTTCCCTAAATTACCCTTCCATCATTAAATAGATGCCACATCATCTAATGTGATCTTGATTAATTAAGTGAATCTAACGGTTAAAAAACTTGGTGTATTGAGCCCTCAGTACACTAAAGTTTTCGAAGCTTTCTATATATATATATATATATATATATATATATATATATATATATATATATATATATATATATATATATATATATATATATATATTGGAAAGCTCCTATGAACTTAAGTGGATAGTAAATAGTCATCCACCAATTTTTATCCATTGATGTTGCCTTGGGATCCATAAAAGATATCTGAGAGCCTTTTGAGATTTGTGCATCTCTTGATGGCACAAATCTAAACACATATTTTGAGATACATGAGTAACTACAACCCAAGATGCCTAATTTTTGTTTATACACCATCCAAAACATATAAATTAAAATGAATGGAGTGGATCAAGTAAATTAATTGCATATAACGTAATTTTGAAGGTGCATCCTTAGATTCAATCTAAGGTGGCTTCTAGAATCATATTTCTATATATATATATATATATATATATATATATATATATATATATATATATATATATATATATATATATATATATATATATATATATATATATATATATATTGGAAAGCTCCTATGAACTTAAGTTCATAATTAATTACAAGACCAACTTTCTAACCACTCATCTTGCTTTGGGATCCGTGAAAGATATAAAGCACTTTGAGATTTGTGCATCACAAATCTCAAGGCAAGATGAGTGGATAAAAAGTTGGTGGACCACTATTCATTATGAACTTAAGTTCATAAGTTTTATTTATATATATATATATATATATATATATATATATATATATATATATATATATATATATATATATATAGAGGATCTTGGTGTTCTGTAGTTGGTGTTCTTTTTAACTTTTGAATAGCTGGTCTGTATATATGTTGTGGTGGTTCGCGGTTGTGTGCTAGGAGAAATATGGTGCAAAATCTTTTGTAGTTATGGTCGGCTACATCCTAGGACTGGGGATGTAGACATTGTAACCAATCCTTTTTTGGGACAACAAATGAAAGGCGGCAAGAGGCTCATTCATTGAATCTCAAACCGTTGTCTCAAGAGAAAAAAAAAGCCATATATATATATATATATATATATATATATATATATATATATATATATATATATATATCTCAATGGGTATGAGATGTATGCATGTCTCCATATATTTAATATATTCAGATTTGAAGAATATTTGAGGGTATCATATAAAAATATAATGGTTATAATAAAGTGGCGGCTCATTTAGCAGGATGAGCTATTAAGAGATAAAAGTACGAGGTCCATACATTTTGATGTGATTTTTTAGAATAGGTCTCAGGGCCTGCATCACATAACTATTTCTTGATAGCTTGTTTAATAAATTAGCCAAAACCTCATACATATTATTTCCGTCATATAATTCTAATATAATCAGGTCATATTTATAACTTTTGTTGAAGATTTAATATTTTAGACGAACAGTTATTAACATTAAAACTAATGCTAGAACACAAATAAGTATATCCTTGCTTATAATATGTGATTTTTGTAGAGGATTCACTGTATGATTGTTTTTCATGCATAATTGTCCAATATTGTCCGAAAGAAATGATTTTGAGGCTTTACACGTGGGTTTTAATTCACCATTATTATTATTATTATTTTTTCCAACGAGATGCTTATTTGTTTGTTTCTTTATATATTTTAAAGGAAGTAAATCAATGTAAAGGACAATATACGAGGCGGCCTGAACTCGCGATCCACGCCGCCCACCAAAGAATTATTGTACACGTGTTTAAGGTGGTAATGTTTCGAACTCGGATATTTATATCTGTCATCGTAACTTCTACCAACCAAATCGCGCAGTCCCCAGTTGAGACTTCAGAATTATTAAAGGCAATCTAGAGATAGCAATGAGCCAGAAAGGTCAGACATAATAATAGATTACGTTAAGTATTCATGATAGGTCAGAAATAATAATAGATTATGTCAATTATTCATGATATATAGATTGGACAACGCAACATAAAAAATTGCATACGATAGCCAAAAATTAACGAATCCACGAATAACAATTTTTGAATAAATTGTTCATTTATGGCGACTTTGTGTATAAGCTGATGGTCGTAGAACATCATATGAGTAAACATTCATTAACCTTCTTAGATACACTAAATACATGTGCTTACCAAGATTTAATGGAATTTGTTGAAAGCATACACTATATAACCCTATTTATTATGTATCATTCTATCGCCCCAGCTGTTACACCCTTGGAGTTATGTGGTTATTGGATCTCTTGGGAACTTCAAAATATATTCTAGATGAATCTTTTAGGTGTGTTTAGACTGAATGAAAGAAATCAAGAGTACGACCATAAATAATAAAAAGAAAGAAAGAAAGAAAAAGACCACACATTATGTATTTAACACATAACATGTTCTGTAGCACTCATAATTTATTAAACCATGACTTTCTAACTTTAATTTGTCTCTATGTTTCACCACCTACCCTACAAGAACTGCAAGTTGAGACACCTAGCAATTTCACAAACTAAGAAAACGAAAGTCTTGAAAATGCACTGATTCAAAAGTTGCTCTCACTTTCTTTCACCAACTTGTACCCAGTGACCAATACTCATTGGATAGCCTCCCATTTCTCTTTTAGTGTTGGATTTGGATTCCACAATTGTAGCAAGTCCCTGGAGAGATCATCTTTTAGTTACAATCTTTCTACCGTTTAATACACAATTGTACGTCATAATGATACTTCTTTCTAAATTAATATGTCACGCTTATTCGAGTGAACAGTCTATTCTTGTGTAAGGTCACATTATAAAAGAAATATTTCCTCTAATTGCAATGGCCTTTCTCTCATTTCTAATTAAGAGCATGCTTAGAAACTTTGGATTACAATTTTTTTAAAATAGCAGAGTGTTTGATAAATGGATGAATTATATATAAATTATTATTGCTGTCAAAATGACTAAAAAGATATGGGGTAGGTGAGACATTGAATTCCGTGAAATCATGAGGTATACAATTATCTTTTACTCAGTTAAACCTTATAGATTATAATCCCCAAAAAAAAAAAAAAACATGCAATCCACAGATTTTTTCTTTTTAATGGAGTATGATCCAATTAATCTACCTATCATGTTGTAAGTGGCACAAACTTGATGGGGTTTGTTGCAAATTGAAAGCAACATCAAGCAGCTCAAGATTGAGCGGTTGCCTGAATGTTGAAAGTGACATGAGCCAATCAAAGCTCACACCTGCAAGCATCAATGGCGGCAAGCAGCAGGAAACAGCGGAAGCAGCAGCATGGGGAGCAGTCGGACCGGTGGGTCCAACCAACTGGTCGAACCGGCTGGTATACCGATAGAGTTTTTGGGCGGTCTAATCGCCTGGTCAGACCGCTGACAAGTATTTTTTCTGCACAGTTAAAATCCTATTCTAACGAGAAGGAGCTACGAGCCATGTCTGGACTATGAGGCCTAGTCCCTTTAGCATTTTTTTGCCATGTAACCTTGCTTACTAATAGAAATATTAAGGGCCGTTGCCGGCATATCAACTGATCTATAGCACTTGATCATGAGTTTTCAATAGCACATATACGCGCACACATTTTATATTATTTCAAAATAGGGCCTGCGGATTGTACAAAAGAACAACATCCTAATCCATGGCTCTAAGTCAACACATTCACTTGAAAGATCCCCATAACATGAACGATCATGGGTAGTACCTCTCTAAGTATTGGCCACTGACTGGGAACATTTGTAGATTTCCATTTTCATCGACGAGCTGATAGACGCCATTCGAGTAGACTAACTCTACTACGAATGGCCCATCCTATTTCTCATTGAATTTCCTCCATGAATTGTGCATGGGAATCATAGGTCATCGCATGGCTAAGACCATGTTGCCCTTCTAAAATATTCTCTTCTTGACCTTTTTGTTGAAGGCTCGAGAGATTTGTGCTTGGTAAAGCTTGATGTGTTATTGAGCGGCCAAGCATTTCTCATCGATGGTCTCTAGTTCTCAAAAGCATCAACAGTTATTGTCTTTTGAAGTCATTCACATCATCAAGGTAGTATGGAGTGATGGAATCTGGAGTTCCAATAGGATGATGGCTTCACACCCGTAGACCAGCGCGAGCAGGGTGTTTCCTGTCGGATTTTGTACCGTGGTGCGATAGGCCCAGAGGCATTCACCCAACTTCTCATTCTAATCACACTTGTTTTCTGAGGCAAACTTCTTCATTATGTTGATGATGGTCTTGTTGACGACCTCGGCCAACCTGTTGGCCACAGGTTTGTAGAGCCTAGAGGCCGCATCTTCAATCCTGAATTTATTGCAGAGTCGTCCATAGGCATGGCTGATGAACTGAAGGCTGTTGTCATGGACGATCCGTTTGGGCACACCAAAATGATATGTGACATGATGTCTGAGAAAATTAACCACATTCCTAGTTTTGATTTCCTTTTGTTGCACTGCCCCAACCCACTTTGAGAAGTAGCCAGTTATGGCTAGGATGAACCGATGTACTCTGATGGATGCTGGGTTGATTTAACTGATGATATCCATTCCCCATGTCTTGAATGGCTATAACACACAGTCGAATGGATATATTCTAGGGCCTGATGGATGAAGTCGGCATGATGTTGACATGCTAGGCAACATTCACATGCTCCATAGCATCAGCAACCATTATTGGCCCACAGTAGCCCAAGCAACACAGTTGTTCATGGAGTTTAGGGCTTGGTTGATGAGCCCCACACATGCCTACATTTTGCTGTCTTCTCAGCCTCCTTCGTAGATTAGCACCATAGAAGTACCCGTCGAATGAGCAGTGATGGAGCATCTTTGTCCCAACATCATCGTAGTAGAATCTCGCTAACCATCATTACACTAGTGTTGCATCCTTTGGGTCCTCTGGCAGGATCTCGTGGAGAACATAATCAATGATGGAGAATCACCAATCGTGACCCCCTGTGATGGCTGTTGTTGTGTTAGCCTTAGTGGCTTTGAGCACTTCGAGTTCAAGTTTCGAGCAATAAAGGTGCCGGCTACCCACCATCACATCTTGATGAGATCTGCGGGGCAATACGAGAGTAGCTGCTACTCCCGCTACTACGTCAACATATAGATTTTTTGATCGGGATATGTGCGTGATGCTAACCTCATTTGATCTGCTTGATGGGAGTAGGTCTTTGTGTTTCACTACGTACTCTCCGTTGACCTGCTTGACTACAAGTTGCAAATTCCCTTTTGCTTTGAGGTATTCTACCCCTAGCTCTTTTGCTAATTCTAGTTTGATTAGCAGTGTGTTGTACTCAGCCATATTATTGGAACATAGTTCGGTCAAGGAGAAAGATCACAAAAGGACATGCCTACTGAGTGTGACGAATACAACCCCGATTCCTATAATAATGCACCCATCAGTCCTGCTCTGGAGGCCCCATCAAACTATATCTACCAAATCTAATTGTGGGTCATAACATTGGACTCACAGACTTTATCCGGGATTTTTTCATGAAGTTTTGAATACCCGGGGAGCGGGTGATTTGTTAGGAAGTCCGTCAAGACCTAGCCTTTAATTACTTTTTAGGGCACAAACTCCATTTTCTATAGAGAGAGTAACATGGCCCAGTTTGCCAATTGTGAGTTGAGCGATCTAGGTTTTGTTATGAGGATCTGAAGTAGATTTAGCCAGGATACCACTCGGATGGTCTGTTCGACCAGATAATGTCACATCTTCTATGCCACGAATACGAGCGCCAGACATTCTTTCTCAATCGGGTTGTACCAATGTTAGACTCACCATTGTGCGGCTCAGGTGGTAGATGACCTGTTCATGTGCCTAATCATTCTTCTGAGCTAACATAACACTTAGTTCAGGGTCTAGAGACTTCACATACAGGATGAATGGCTTTCCTGTAGTCAGGGCAACCAAAACCAGAGGAGTGGTAAGGTAAGCTTTAATCTCATCAAATACCATTTGATATACTCCATCCCATAGAAAAGAATTGTTCTTGGACATTAATTTGGTGAAAGGTTTGCAATGATAGGAAAGATTGGAGATGAACCTCCTGATGTATACCAGCCGGCCCTAAAGACCTCTAAGTTGTTTGAGGTTTCCCGAGGGTAGCATCTCCAGGATTGCCTTCACTTTATCTAGGTCCACATGGATACTTTTGTCCATGATGATGAACCTTAAGAATTGACCACTAGCCACACCAAAGAATGACTTGGTCGAGTTCATCTTGAGGTCTTGCTTTACCGTGATATTGAAACCCATTCTTAGATATCAGGTGATCCTCTTTCATTTGCTCTTGACCGCAAGATTGCCCACATAACATTCTACAGTCTGTCATAGATGCTCATTGAATATATTGCTCATCACCCATTGATACGTTACCTAGGCATTCTTTAGGCCGAATGGCATGACCGTGTAGGCTAATATCCCTCTTAGGGTATTGAAGGCGGTGTGCTCCCAATCATCTTCATGCATCTTGATTTGATTGTAATCTTAGTATCCATCTATAAATAACATGCGGTCAAAGCTACATGTATTGTAGATCATGATGTCAGTGATTAGTGAACTCATCTTTGGGACACGCCACGTTCAGACTACAATAGTCGACACAAATCCAAATAGCGCCATTCTTTTTTGGGACCGGAATGAAGTTTGATGCCCACTTTGGCAGGTATACCTCCTTGATGAACTTAGATTTTCTAAACCTCTTTATTGATTTCTTACATCATACCTGGTTTGAACGGTTGTTGGGGTTGCATGACTGGTTTTGTGTCCGCATGATCTTGAGGTGGTGGATGGCCACATCCTGGTTGATACCTGACATGTCCTCATAAGTCCAGGCGAACACATTGATGTACTCCTATAGTAAAGTGATCAAATCTCGATGCTCATCTAGTGGGAGACGCGTGATGATGAAGATAGGTTTGCAAGTAGCTCCGTCACCCAAGTCAACCTTCACCATTTTATCGTCAGTCAGAGGTTCTCGTTGTTTGAATCGTGCTTCCCACTGATCGTCCAGTTGTTGGGCCGAGAAAGGCACATCACCATTGTAGTCAAATGGCTTGGAATCCCACAATTCTATGTCAGAAGAAAGGTCACCGACTCGGCCCGGGGAGTCATAGATCGGCTCTGACGCTTCTAGCGGGGTCTCATATCCAAATCCCCTTCTCGTCTTGCTATAATAGTCTTCGACCCTTCCCTTTGGAATAAAGGGCTTCATTAGCAATGCAAGAAGCTTTCCAAAATTGAGTCCTTGACGTGCATCAAGGTCGTGCCCCCAATGTCGTATTATGTTCCAGGCTTGGATGCTATAATGGTGGAACTGTTTGACTTCCTCATCGAACTCCTCATCAGAGGTCTAGTAAAAAGTTGGGACAATATTCTTGAAACATAGCGGGTACAACAAAGCACACTTCTTAAACTTAGTGGATACAACAAAGCACACTTCTTGCCGATTTTCAATCCTTAAACTTAGCGGATACAATAAAGCACACTTCTTGTCGATTTTTTATGCTTTAGTCACCTGGACTTGGACTGGCTATAGGCATATGGATTGACTGGTTAGAATTCAATAATGACAATTACCCTGGGGTTATCCCTTGATCATCAGTAACATTAATCACACAAGAAGAGTAATCAAAATAGACAACTTTGTTGATAACTTTTACACCGCGATTAATAGCGGCGTGATTACGGTTGTGTTCAAAGCTCATTACACTGGGTTTAATGACCAAAACAAGGGGCTTAATTCTTTCGATGCTTTCTTCCAAGCATCTTCGTGACCCTGGATAGTGGGTACACTTTCCATGTCATCGTCGAGATGACCTACTTGATAGAGTTGTGCATTGACACCTTCTCGTGATGATGTTGATGGCTGACTCGGGATCAACTTACATGTGCTCTATTTTTGACAAGCTCAAGTACCTCGTGAAATAGAAGCTTCGAATGCTTGATGGATGGTATGAGTATGTCTCTTTGAAAAATGTCACCATAAGGAGGTCCCTCTCCACCTAGTGGCAACGTGCACATGCATGGTCCTCAACTCCTTCGTTTGGGGGTTGGATTAGGGTGAGGTAAATCGTCAGGTTATTTATGTCCTCTTGTAGCGCCTTCTTTACCTCTAGGGCTAGCTAGAGTAGCTCCCAAAGTGTCACTCTAGCCGGGATGTTAGCAAGTTGAGTCAAAAGTCAAAGGGTAGTGATCGTCTAGGCATTGGTGAACCAACCTACCATTCCTGAGTCCTTCTTTCCCATTCAAAGCTGCAATCGCTACCAATGCCTCTGCCACTCGGACTACCTTGGTTGCGGTCTCTCCTTTAGCAGTTATGGAAAATGTCACGAAGGCTTCATCCTCAGAGTCAGTGAGTTTAGAAATTGGCCCCTCATCATCACTATAGAGGACCGTCATAGTATTGCACAATTTCCCTTTGCCTTTCGCTCTTTTCAGTTCGGTTTGGCAGAGGTACATGGTCCGTCCCTTATGAGGTCAGGATGCAATCACATAAACTCAACCCTGGATAGGGGGACGAGGGTCAGCCCTCTGACTTACTAGCCATAGCAACCATAGTTGATGATCTTGAGCTCTGGTTTCGGGATAGGCACTACCCCATCAATGGTGATCACACTAGGTAGGTCCCCAAACTATACGGAGATCATATTCGTCAAAACTTGCTTCTGAGTTTCCCCTAATTGTAGGACTTAAACTCGTACATCATCTAGATTTTCTCTCTTAGCACGAAGTATTCCCTCGTGGGGTGCCCTATAAAGCGATGGAAGATGCAATAATTAGGGTCGTCCGTGCACCCTTCTTCTTTAGGCTTCTTGGGTCTCTCGAGTTGAATGATCCCTCCCTTGATGAGGGTTTTTGCTACTTCTGGGATCACTTTTAGCTTGTTGGTGTACACCCGGTTAGGATCCGGTTCAAATTGGTTTATTATTATAGGTGGCTTTCCGCCTGCTATTGTCTTGGCAGAGGCACCAGGTTGTAGTTCATGTTGGCATTGGGGTGAAATTTATTGTTCCCATTTTGATTTCCATTTATGTTGTTGTTCTGCCATCTGAAGACTATAGCTATGGTTACGGCGCATTGACCACCATTACCACCTTAGCCTTCCCTTCTGAGCGTGGTCTCAGGGCATTGGATTTGTCTTTGCCTTCACCACTGTTTACCTTGTCTGGTATGTCACTGAGCCGTATGGCCACAACTTCCTCACTTTTAGTGTTCTTGATTAGTTCCTTCAAGGTTTTTGATTCGACGACCTCAAATTTCTTGAGGATATAGTCCGTAGGTCATCTCAGAAAGCATCAATGACAAGCTTCTCAGACATTGTGCCCTTTAGTTCAAGACTGAGTTGATGGAACCTCTTGATGTAGGTTTGGACCTTCTAACTCAGCTTGTAGACTTAATTCTTCACCCTTTGATAGGTTATCTCAGAGTCGATTTCATGAAATCTCTTGATGAACTTCCCCTCAAGTCCTTCCATGATTGACAAAACCTGATGGCAAGCTCTCAAACAAATGAAAGGCGGTCCCTTTGAGAGAACCAGTGAACATCCTCACCATGATGATATCATTTCCCAACTATAACCCAACTTGTGCTTTGAAGTGGCACATGTGTTGTTATGGTGACCCAGTACCGTTGAAGCTCTGAATTGTAATAGGCTTGTACTTTTTGGAGAACGGTATGTCACCCTAAAAAGATGGATATGGTCATGAGGTACCATCATTCGGCTCAACCTCGCTCTTCATAAGAGAGTCCACCTGAGTTGTTAATTTGGTCAATATTGCAGCCACGGTAGGGCTAGCAATTGTAACTGACTCGTGGTGTCCTGCACCGACAGATCGATTTGACTATTCCTCCTAATGGGTGAAGTATCCACTGTAGGGCAAATGCGTTATCCAAGAAGTGGTGGCACGTGTTCCCCTCGTGATGCATCGGTTGGGCACCCTAGTCAACTTGTAGTTTAGAAGAGGAGCTTCCACGGTACCATTGACATTAATTTTAGAGGGGTCAGCTGTTTCCTCTAAGTTGATTGTCTCTCACACCAATCGAGAATCCTCATGGAAGTTGGCGACTTCCTCCCTGATTCTGGTAGTTTGATCCATCAGGGAGTGGTCCATCCCCCTCTGAGCATCGGCCATCATCTGCGTCTTCTCCTGCATGTGCTACGTTGTGCTTACCCGACTCAGAATCATCTTCATTGTTTCTCGGAGATTGACCTCCTTTTGTGGGTTAGATAATTGCTTAGAGCTCTCACACGTGTCTGGGATCACCACCTCTTTGTGATTTGTGTTGGTCCTCTTCTGAAGAGACACTATGTGGACTTCGAACCATGATGAGTGTGGTGAAGCCAGTGTGCTATCGGAGGCACAAGCCGAGTGTTCGTTTATGGGCACTTCTTCGCACACATGATTTGTGACACAAAATGCTCGGGCCCATGATGTTGGTCTACTCATCTTTGAGTGAGTCCAATATGTGGGTCCCTTGTAGTAGTTCGAGAACTCCTCCGGGTTCTCACTCAAATTCCCATTTGCAGGTTGATTAGGTTTGGGCCTTAGGCCTGTCATATGAACATGAATGGACTCAGGCTCATCTTCATTGCTAATTTTCACCACATGTTTCCAATAGTGTAGCCTCTTATTGGTCAGGTCTGCATTGGACCCATAGATAGCTGCTCGAAAATAGATGCTCTTAGGGATTGAGTCTCCATCGGTTGTGACGCATGAGACTCAGTTGGGCCTTTGGTGTGAGGGCATGCCGCAACATGGGATGTGCCCAATAGTTACAACATGATATTGATCATATTGAGGGATGGTGGCTAACGAGTCATGGGAGACTGGATGCTAACGTCTAACTTCTGCCCATCGGAGAGGGAAGTGGTGGTGCTTCGACGTCAAGTAGCTTCTGAGGTTGGAGACTAGTTCCGAGTTCTCTACCCCTCTCAAGGAGGGAGACCTCAAAGTCCTCAGCTCTAGTCATGCATGGATCTTGAATCCAGATAGTGTAGGGATCACTTTGGTTCATTCATCTATTTTGGCCCCCCTTCGGGCCCACCTTCTTGCATGCCATGAGGTCACAACCTGCCATTCTTCATCTTGTTATTTAGACGAGGTTGCATATGACAACTGTATGTCTTTGTGAAATAAAAAATCTTTTGCAGCATTTGGTTTGATGATGACCCGAGCAAAACTTGACTTAGCTCAATGTTCTGTGAGGAGTGATGATGTGTCCTCACCACGTTGGTCATTTGGGTGATGATCAGAGTTAGTGGACACCAACTTTGGTTCTAAATGCTGGACTAGGCAGCATGCGATTTTATTGTGCTCGAGGGTCGAGTTCTCCAACCTTCAGGGAGAGGTCCACTTAGCCTTTGACATAGACTTGATTGTCTTGGTGTTAGTGAGGCCTTCGACCGTAGCTTGGTATGGGTATTTTGTCAACACCATGGGAGTGTTCTATGGTCACTTAGAGCTTCCTTCAGTGCTTCTTAAATATGCTTCATGGGAGGCATAGTTGACCTCGACCGTGATGGTTTTGACAATCACCCCAAGTCTCATGTCATCATACTGCAATAAAACTTTCTAGTTAGAGCAGACGTCCCTCCCCAGTGGAGTCCTCATTTGTTTTCAATCAAAAAGATTCACAAAAGATTGATACAATGAAACACTTGTCCTCTTTTATTGATCTCTTTAGAGGAAAACAATAAATAAAGAATGGTATGGTGCTTTTTAGTTAACTGGAGATTCTGGAAAGTTGTGCTGGTAGAGACTAGGTGTCGGTTCCATGGACCGTATGGGCAAAATAACACTGCTTTTGAGTAAGTTTAGTGAGGTTGAACTAGGCCACTATGAAAATTCTCCAGGTTGTAGTATGGATTTGTTGTTAAGGATTTGCCTCAACTAACAGGTAGAAGGAGGGCTGGAGATAATTAAGGATCAACCACTATGTGGATGGAGGTGAATAGAGCTTACAAAGTAGACTCCAACTTAGTGCGATTCGAGCTTTGGGTGGTCTAGGACTAAGGGTATTCTCTCTTTTCTTATTTTTTTATCCCGATCGATGTATCTACCCACCTCTTTTCTCTATCCTTCTTGTTCATCGCCCTTCCTTTTCCTTTTGTATAAGGATGTATTTATGATATTCATGCTGCACTGCATGAGGAGCTTGCTTAGACGTAGTTAGTCCTGTGCCTTCGTGTCAACCCTGATGCTATCTGTTGCCACCCTGTCACATCCGTCACTTCGCCGAACATCCACTGAATGCATTGTGGGTGCGAGATCCAGCCAATCTGGTTTGTCATGATTATTTTCCACTTTTATTCATTTCACATTAAATGCGATGTGGTCTCCCCACTCTCATAGTCAGCGAGTAATTATCATCATTATTGTTTCTGTCCCATCGCTGCATTGTATTGCAATTACCCGACCCGGTGTGAGTGATTTGAACAATATATTGGGCTCAATTAGTGCGTGCCTCAAGACGTGCAACTTCAACTTGGTTTATGTATGTCACTGATTTACGAAAGTCAATGCATTAAGTAGGCACTACTTGTGATTATACAATTGAAGGAGAGGTCAAACCGTGTCAGCAATATTTTATCATATGTATGATTTGTAGGGCTTAGGTCTGTAGAGTAGCTTAGCGCCTATCTTTGCTTGATTAGCTAGCCGAGTTACGTGTAGTCGGTAGTGGGTTGATCAAAATTGCTCAGGTCGGTCAAGGCATCTTCGGGTCAGTCTTCGCATCCTAGCCTCTCTATTTCTTCAACTATTCTACTTCTCGTGGTCTAGTCGGTCATCTTTTGAGGTTCATTACCGGGTACCATTCATCTGCTGGACCAGTTTGTACTTTTTGACCACATACAGTTATTTTAGTTTCCATAATGTTTTGGGCCTCAAGAGAGACGTTAATTGGCTTTTTATGCCAATTAAACTTAATAGGGTGGATCAATTTTAATAGTGACCCATTAGATCCAAACCATTAATATAAACCCTTATATAAAACCCTCTTATCTCTCCCTAAATTAGTCGGTGAGGTTAGATGGATCTTGGGGGCCAGAGGGAGAGTGCATCGTCATCCCAAGGCAAGTGGTTTCTTTTGATGTAAATAAGTTTTGAAAAATTTAGTTTATTTTTATTTTCATTGAAATTCATTTAGGGGAGGATATCTCTAAGAGGTGGATCATAATCCATAATTTCTTTCAAGGAGAAGGACCTGTTATTATAGTATAATGATAACTGTGCTAACTCGAGTCTTTAATCTCTATTTTGATGAGATATTTTGTGGGCCTTGAGTAGATTTTGTCCTCTGTAAGTTTTGAATGGTTTTGGATTATTATGAGCAGGATTGCTAAGGGGTTGTCCCCATTTTTGGTTTGAAATGCAAGCTCAAGAGCTCTAATAGTGATTATGGACATGCTTAGTTATTAGATGTGAAACTTGATGGAATAGTCTCTCCTTGGCAGTATAAAATTTGGGTCGAAGTTGGTTTTTTATTTAGTTTTGTATCAAAAAAATTTCGATAAAAAATATTTTAAAACTTGTGGATTTCAAAATGAGCGCATGCACTCGACCTATCAGGCACACACGTTTAGAATGAAATCTCAAGAATAGTTTGATTATAATGTTTGAGCGCATGCACCCAAAACAATGAGCACATGCACCCAAGTAGATTTTTCGAAGATGATTTCTAATTGATTTTCTATTTATTCTTAGAACTTATCTAATGTGGCGTCGGAGTAAACGCACATGCCCAACAACTGAGAGCATACGTCCAGCTCAAAAAATAGATTCTCTATTTTATGATTTTTGATTCATTCAATTTTTTTCTCGTGGTTCTCCGGCTTTCATTCATATGTTTATGATATTAGAAATGCAATAATGCTTGTTCTTGTCATCTTGAGATAAAGTAGATGATAAAGTAGCTGTCTAAGTAAAGTTCTTTTGCTTATGTTTGGTTTATCAAAAGTATGCTATATGCATGTTTAGATTCAAGTAAAGATAGTTGTGATATATTATCACATAGTGCAATATTGTATATTTTTCCATGCTATGACATGTTATATTATGACTTAATATTCATGGATATTATGCATGTTAGCCTAGGTAATACATTAGACTTTTGTTTTGCTCGGTTCATTATCATGAGACTTAGTCCTAGGTGTATGCATGATTAAGCAACATGATGTGTTTTATACATGATGATAATAATTGCTTGTGTTTAGATGTTGGGCGCATCCCTCATAACACTAAATCAAGAATAAATTCTATTTAAATTAAAAAAATTTCTTGGTTTAGGATACATTGTGAATGTGAGTGGAGGCTCATGATTCTCCACCACTGAAAACATGTCAAGTATAAAGCATGATAAATTAAGAAAGAGATCATGTATCTGCATGTATCAAGTCATAATTGACGTACGTCTGGCATTTGACAGGCATGTTTCGTTGCTGTAGAAACCCAGTCAGATCGGGCACCCACATGATGGATGTTCTCTATGGATTGAGTTATTTGGGCATACTATATAACATATCATGTATAACCAAATAATGAAAAGTTTACATGGGTTAAATATTGGTAAGGAATTAGACATCTCATAGATAATGTGTGGCCCAAAGTTGTGTTTGAGCGCTTGTGCCAGAAGTGTTTTGTGCATAAAAACCAAGTAAAGTAAAAATCCAAGTAACATTATCCGGTGAAAGCTTTCCCAAACAAGAATAAGTAAAAGCTATGAGTAGTTAGATGAACACACTACCTTATGCATCACACTTGAGGATCTAAGCGCACGTTCATTGTTATGATCTATGCTACTTATTTGTATATCTATTTACTTGCTAGTTCTGTTTTCAGTCTGGATTTCTATTGCATGTTTTCTAATCAAGAAGAGAAGTAAAGTGATATAACTATATAGTCTTTCTTGTGTTTATACTAACCATGCATCCATGATACACGATACATGTGCACAAACCACTTCGTTAATTTTACTACTTGCTAGATGGCTTTTGGCCATCCTGGTTTGCACACTAGCGGCAGCCCTGGACGCATCCTTGTTGCTTTAACGTTTCCCAATTTTAGTGATACCCAGTAGGGATAGGGTTTCATATATTAGCTTATATGTCCGCTTATCCATTGGTACCTATTTCAGCTTGTCTGTCATTATGCTTATCAGTTATCAGCTTTTATCTCCTTTTAGACTATGTTTTAGGACTCCTCTGTTATGGAGTGACTCTTATGTATCTTGCTTATCTTTAGTTGATACTTTAGGCTTGTATGACTGAGCGGCCTTATTATCATTATGTTTATGTGGATGACATTGATATTGGACTTGTGATATTTTTCTATATTGTTCAGTTATTTGTGGGACTTGTTGACTATTTCAGTTATGTCTATTATTATTTCCGCTAAGTATTTGGTACTATATACTTGCTTTTGTTATATTTGCGATCATGTATTATTCTGTAATTTTGTTCTAGTTGTGGTTATTGTGATGTATGCACTAATCTAGTAGATACGCTTAGGTATATTCTTTTGGATGGAGTTTAGCCCAATTGCATATGCTGCCTATCCTAGTCACATGCCCGTTAGATAATACCAGGATGCGTGGCATGATAGGTATTATTCTTGTGATGTTTTACAAGAAATCGAATGAAGTAATCTTGTGAGGTGATTGCGAGAGGAAAGTGATTATTGTTCTTTTTCTTCAAGTATACTCCCCCTTCTCTCGTGGATGTAGGCACATTGTCGAACCACGTAAATCTTTTTGTTTTATGTCAATGTTGTTTGTTCTTGATTATTTTGCTATAGAGTTTAAGTTTTTCCGTAAAACCTTAAAAAATTAAGTCTTTGTTTGGGATCTAAAGTTCACCAGATTCCCAACATGTCAAGCATTCAAAACTAGATTAAATCCACTTTTGACAATTAGCCTACCATGCTCTAAACATATCATATCCTAATGTCCACGCTTATTTATATATATACTAAAACTATTGAATGTTACACTATAATTTGACATTGTAGCCGATATAGTGCAACCCAATAGTTTAGTTTATAGCGAAGCTAAAGGAAACAAATGTGTAAAAAAGGCTTTTTATCTATAAGCCTAATTGAAGCACAAGCTATTCTTAAGCCTACCCACTTTCAAAATCAATCTTTTACACAAAGCGCTCCATCATTTTTAACATAATAATAATAATAATAATAGTGTAATATAACATAATGAAGTTTAAATAAAAGGTTGTTTTCCTATAAACCCAAGGTTTTATCACCATTTTAAAATCTTCTAACTTAATTCTTGACTCACTCCTAGACCCTTTAAAAGTAGTGTAATATAGATTGTGTTTGAATCCATTTTTATTTTATCTATTTCATATACATTGTAAGTTACAATTATAAATAGATTTTTCCCCTATAAACTCGAGTTTTACCCTTATTTATTTAACCCACCTACTTCTAGAAAAGGTTTTTGATTATAAAATCAAAGTTTTATGCTTATTTAATTTTAAAGTTTAAACCCAACTCCTCTAAGATTACTCTTAAGTCCAAGATACTTGAATGGTTTTATGTTTTAACCCTCCTTATATTTTATCAGTTTGATAAATGGTGCACTCTGCAAATGTGGATAGGTTTTTTGCCTATAAAAAGCTAAAGTTTTTCGAATTTTTTTAACGCGGCCTCCCACTTCCAGAAAGGATTTTTGCTTAGAAACCCAAAGTCTATGCCTCTATTTATTTTCAAATCACCCACTTCTAAAATCACTCTTAGACTCAACAAAGTATTTTAAACCTCACTTTGTATTTTAGCAGTTAGACATACAATATAAGTTATTATATCTCATTATAATATTCATAATTTTTTAGATTTTGAGGTATATTGTTATTTTTTAAGAAATTTCTTGCACAACATTATGACTTTTCTCACACTAATGTCCCGACATCATAAATAAATTTTAGTCTATAAACCTAAAGTTTTATCCCCATTTATTTTAAATCCACTTACATCCAAAAGAAATTTTTTATAACCCAAAATTTACACCCAATTATTTTTAAACCCAACAACATCCAAAATCATTAAGTAGTAAAAATGTTGAACTAACGTATTTTTAAACACATTTTGCATTTCAATAGTTTACTTTGGTATATGGAACAAGTTGTTAGGGAGTAAATCGGGCCCAATCATAAAGTGAATGAGACTTAAACAGTGGCTAAGAACCAATTTCAACCCAAAAACTATAGCTATTTGGTATTAGCCCCTACTCTAAATTTAAATCCATCGCTCTTTCTTATCCTACTCAATGTGGCATTATACTCACATATTAATAACCACAACATCTTCCTTGAATATAGTTCAACATTGAACTATACCTTAATATTCCATGGGATTCCCTTAACTTTTGCACCACTTCACTTGTGGGCTAACCAGACCATGCATTCAGAAAATGGCTAGAAACATCCATAAGATCTTCCACCACTTCACTCATAGGGGCAAACCAGATTATACCACTCCTCCAGGCATCCATAGGTTCTCCCGATATCTTCGGGCTTCACATTGAACTTCACTTTCTTTTCTTTTTACTTAGGCCATAACCTCAGCTCTGATATCATTTGTTAAGGAGTAAATCGGGCCCAATCCTAATGTGAATGAGACTTAAATAGAGACTATGAACCAATTTTAAACTAAAAGCTATAGCTACTAGGTATTGGCCCCAACTCCTAATTTAAACTCATTACACTTTCTTATCCTATCAAGTATGGGACTACACTCATATATTAATAACCTCAATATCTCCCATTTAATCTGTGAATATAGTTTAACTTTCAACTATACTTTAATATTCCATGAGATTCACTAACTTTCGCACCACTTTACTAGTAGGCTAACTAGACCATGCATTTAGCACATGGCTAGAAACATCCATATGATCTTTCACCACTTCACTTGTGGGGAAAACCAGACTATATCACTTCTACAGGCCTCCGTGGGTGTGCTAACCATATTTCATCATTCTTATAGGCATGCGTGGGTTCTCCCAACACCTTCGGACTTCACATTGATCTTTGCTTTCTTTTCTTTTCACTTGGACGATAACCTTAGCTCTGATACCAATTGTTATGGAGTAAATTGAGCCCAAAACTAAAGTGCATAAGACTTAAATAAAGTCTAGAAACTAATTGTACCCCAAAAGGTATAGCTACGAGGTATTAGCTCCAACTCCTAAGTAAACTCATCACTCTTTTTTATTATATCCAATATGAGACTATATTCTCATATTAATAACCTCAACACTTTTGAAAGATAATCCTAATTCTAATGGGTTTTGAGTTAGTTATCCTTGAATTTTTATTTATAGGAGTTTGGTTATCTTTGAGTTTGTTAGTTTAAAGATAGAGTTAGTAGTTCAAAGGAATAGGATTTGGTTTATTTTAATTATCTCCAAAGAGTTTGTACTATGATAGAATTCTTTATCATATAATTTTATAGGCCTTCATATAGGACGTGGGTTCCCTACATTTGTAAGAAGGAAAAAAACAGAGAGTAAAGTTTGGTTCTCTTTTCCTTTTTCATCCCTTCTCTTCTCAATATTGCATATATAATTTATTTTTTGCTAGTTTCTCCAACAGTGGTATCAGAGCCATGAATAATTTAAAAGGAATGACGTCGCCTTCTATTCCTATATTGGATGGGAAGAATTATCACTGGTGGAGAGTGCAGATAAAGGTGCTGTTTGAATATCAAGATATATTGGGTGTCGTAGAGAACGAGTTGCCGATCTCGCAGAGAGCGCAAGTGAAGCGAGAAGAAAACCCACAGTGAGATCAAGAAAAAGAATCGAAAGGTGTTCTTCTCCATCCATCAAGGAGTGAATGATTCAATTTTTAAGAAGATCGATGGTGTAACTACAGCAAAGCAAGCCTGGGATATTTTGGAGACATCGTACCATAGAGTTGAAAAAGTGAAAAAAGTTAGGCTTCAAACATTGAGACGTCAATTTGAAATTTTACAGATGGAACCCGCTAAAAGTGTTGCAGATTATGTGGCCGAGTACTTGCTTTGACAAATCAAATAAAAATAAATGGGGAGAATGTTATAGATTTAGAAATTGTGGAGAAGATATTGTGATCTCCTACAACAAAATTTGATCATATCGTTGATAATCACAATTTAATTATAATTTTATACCCTCATTACCTATTTTATATGAATAAATATCCCGCTAATAACTGCTTTTATCTTAATTTGCGGTTAATGGAGTATTAATGAATTATAGTCCAAATGACTCAAATCCTCTGATTTTCTACCAATTTTTAAGCCCAAATATAAAGACAAATGAACGCCCAAGATACCAAAGTGATCCAAGAAGAAATCGTGTGAAAATATGAAGAAAAGATAAATTCGGTTGGAAACCAACCGGTCAACCAATCGGTCGACCAACCGGTTGGCCAACCGATTGGCTGATCGGTTGGTTCGCAACAGATTTAATCAATGGCTGATTTCAACTCCTTTGTGGCCAAGTTTGATCCAATGGTTCATGTTCACTCTGTTGGGCTATAAATAGGGGTAGATTGTGAGGGTTTTGAGTGTGAAATATTTTATAAAAACTCTATTTGGAGAGGAGGGTTACTCTTAATTGAGAAGACCTTCCAAATTTATAATTTTTATTGCAATTAATAAAAGAATATTTTCACCCTTTCAATTTCCTTTCTCTTCTTCTTGTCCAAGGACCAAAAGGAGGATAAGATGAAGATCAGGAGTTGTAGGTTTCTATTTTATTTCTTTTGCATTTCTTTTCATTTCTTGTTCATTTATATGCTTTGTAGTTTAGATTTACTTTCATGCAATTTACTTTCATACAATTTACTTTCATGTATTGTCTTTAATTTATAGTATAAATTTAATTCCTTGCAATTAGTTAGATTGTCTTTATTTCTTTTCTTTTCATTTTCTTTTATTTTTCTTTTATTTCTTTGTTTTTATTTTCCTTTTTGTACTTAGTTTTCTTCCCTCCTCCCTCTCTTGATTTCTTTAATTTTTCAAAGATGTGGAACTAACCTGTTGTGGGAATCTAGTTTTACATGAAATTAGTCTAATTCTCTCTTATATTTGTGAATCACTCTCTTATGCTTTAAAAGATCATGTTTAGCCTAATCAACTAGAGAACTAATCGATAGAAGAAGAATTTGATAGTCTATGCTTTCCTTAAGTGGTTTGATAGGTTATGCTTTTGAATTCTAGGATTATTATCTTGTTGTTATTCTCCTCATGAGTATTGATTTCATTTAGGTGATAATTTAATAGTTTATGCTTTCCTTAAGTGGTTTGATA
The DNA here is from genome assembly GCA_012295165.1 of Asparagus setaceus. Taxonomy (NCBI): domain Eukaryota; kingdom Viridiplantae; phylum Streptophyta; class Magnoliopsida; order Asparagales; family Asparagaceae; genus Asparagus; species Asparagus setaceus. Next base: position 31,716,945 of record CM022709.1, on the reverse strand, counting down.
GTCTATGCTTAATAAATCTAAAATGAAATGTGATAAAAGAGAATGGTTCATATCTTATAAGTAAGATTAGCTAGTGGATTCAATTCTAGATTCCTTTATATCTCTAATTGAATCCTCCATCTTTTGCTTTATTGGTTTTGTTTTCTTGATCTTGATTTTCCTTTACTCTCTCCTCTCTCTCAATCTTGTTTTCTTTTATTTTGCACATACTTGATTTCATTTATCTATCTCTCCCTCATCTCAATCTCGTTTTATTTTCTTTGCATTTATTTTCTCTCACTCTCCATCTCTCCATCTCTCCATTCTCACTTCTATTTTGATTTATTTACACTTTGTCACCTTCACAATCTCTTAATCTCTCCACAACACATTTTCTTCCTCGTTTTTCTTTTATTTGCGCATAATCCACAATCCACTCTCTAATCTTTTCATGACCACTTTCACCATGTACATAAACTCCTAATTGTCGCGCATAATTTGAAAACCAAAACTTGAACAAACTCTTCCTACTTCCCGTTCCTCGTGGGATCGATAACTCTTTATACTATAACTTGAAGGTTGTATACTTGCAACTCTAGGACATCATTCATTTACCTATCAAGTTTTTGGCGCCGTTGCCGGGGAACGGCGAATAAGTGGGATTTTGATTAACTTTGGTTCCTTATTTTGTGTGTTTTCTTTTATGTAGGAACTTGGAACTTGAAGATTAAGAGTTGAAGAATCAAGATTGAAGATTTGCCTCCAACGAGGCTTTGGATAGCGATTGCGTGGGTAACTCTTCTTTCTAGTATTCTCAATTCCACCCTTTAAATAGTTCATTCACATTAGAGACAATTAGGATAAAAAAAATAAAAAAAATGAAAAAAATTTACGTTTGTCGACCCTAATAAACTTCATTTCTCTGATTGTCGACCATAATAAAAAATAAAAAGATTTTTCTTTTGCATCCTTTTTAGTTGCTTTTAATTTCTAGGGTTGCATTTCATATAATAGTAGGAATTCACCAAAGTGATTTGAGCATCTTGATTTGGCACTCACTTGAAAATATTTTTAAGGGTAAAACCCATTAATCAAGATAAGGTGAGGGATTTCATCACCCTTTCCTTAGCCCAAAAATCACTAATTCCTCACTACACTTACCCAAGCCTCTTAAAATTGATTAGACGTTCGCCCCTAAGGATTCGATCTCATTAAGGAACAAGAAATCATTAAGTGAACCGGTCCAAGTTTATTTAGATTAATTGGTGTCTAAGGCAAGGTTTAGGGGTTGCGTAAGGCGCTCCGCAAGGAAAGAGGTACTTAATTGATCTTTGATCTCCCTCTAGTACTATATTTACCTGGCTAATTACCCAAGTAAACTTTGATCTTTTCATTAAGGGAATTTTTGGTTAGGAGCTGGTCTAAGTCAAGTTTAGGCTTAACCCTGGAGTTAGGGTGATTGAAAAGTGATTTCCTTGATTTACTTTTAGTTAATTTTTCCTTTTTTTTTCTCATCATCTTCTTAAGATTTTCTTTTGTCCTTTTTCATAAATAAATAAAAAGTTTGATTTTGGTGTATGCAAACTTGGGTTAGGGATAATACCAATCGTTTAATTCGTTTTGATCCATATCTTGAACCAAACGAAATGGCCAATACCAACCCACCTGTTCTTCAAGATGTTTGTTACCCCACTAGAAATGCAATCCCCTCTTGTATAAAACTCCTCGAGGTCAATGGAGCAAATTTCAAACTTAGACCGTATTTTATTAACATGCTTCCCAAATTCCAAGGAGTAGAAACCGAAGACGCTTACATTTTCATCTCCGAATTTAAAGAAGTTTGCCTCATGATCAAGATGAGGGACTTAACCGAAGATGCGATCAAACTCCGATTTATTTCATTTGCCCTTAAGGACAAAGCAAAAAAATGGCTGTATAGCTTACCCACAGATTCCATCTCAACTTGGGGTGAATTTGTAAAAAATTTTCTGAAATTTTTTTTCCTATCCATTAAACAGTCAAGCTTAGAAACAGCATTCAAAATTTTAAAATTATCCCTGGAGAATCTGTTTGAAAGTATTTTGATAAATTTAAGGATCTTCTTATCCAATGTCCTCACCATGGCCTTGAAAAGTGGCGATTAGGCCAAATCATTTACGAAGGATTGGATTATTCTTCAAAAACTTCTTTAGAGTCAATGTGTCAAGGGGATTTCATGAAGAAGAATGCTGATGAAGCTTGGGACTTTTTAGAGAGTTTATCCGAGAAAACCATGCTGTGGGAACATTGTGATGACCAAGTTTCATCAGTTTCCCAACCAAAAAACAGTGGTCTTTCCTTAGAAACGAATATAGCCGCTGAAGCAAAGATGGCGACGATCATGTGTAGTTTGGAAGCTTTAGAAGTCAAAGAACGAGCTCCCGCTCAAATCAATCAAGTTTCAGCCTCAGGATGTCATAACTGTCTGTCTCCATCTCATGTTTCAAAGGAATGTCCTTTTTTAGGACCCGGTCAGCCACTAGGTCAGATAAAAAAATAAAAAAATAAAAAAAATAAAAAAAAAATTTACCTTTGTCGACCCTAATAAACTTCATTTCTCTGATTGTCGACCAAAATAAAAAATAAAAAGATTTTTCTTTTGCATCTTTTTTAGTTGCTTTTAATTTCTAGGGTTGCATTTCATATAATAGTAGAAATTCACCAAAGTGATTTGAGCATCTTGATTTGACACTCATTTAAAAATATTTTTAAGGGCAAAACCCATTAATCAAGATAAGGTGAAGGATTTCATCACCCTTTCCTTAGCCCAAAAATCATTAATTCCTCACTACACTTATCCAAGCCTCTTAAAATTGATTAGACATTGGTCCCTAAGGATTCGAGCTCATTAAGGAACAAGAAATTATTAAGTGAACCGGTCCAAGTTTATTAGGATTAATTGGTGTCTAAGGCAAGGTTTAGGGGTTGCGTAAGGCGCTCCGCAAGGAAAGAGGTACTTAATTGATCTTTGATCTCCCTCTAGTACTATCCTTACCTGGCTAATTACCCAAGTAAATTTTGATCTTTTCATTAAGGGAATTTTTGGTTAGGAGCTGGTCTAAGTCAAGTTTAGGCTTAACCCTGGAGTTAGGGTGATTGAAAAGTGATTGCCTTGATTTGCTTTTAGTTAATTTTTCCTTTTTTTTCTCATCATCTTCTTAAGATTTTCTTTTGTCCTTTTTCATAAATAAATAAAAAGTTTGATTTTGGTGTATGCAAACTTGGGTTAGGGATAATACCAATCGTTTAATTCGTTTTGATCCATATCTTGAACCAAACGAAATGGCCAATACCAACCCACCTATTCTTCAAGATGCTTGTTACCCCACTAGAAATGCAATCCCCTCTTGTATAAAACTCCACGAGGTCAATGGAGCAAATTTTGAACTTAGACCGCATTTTATTAACATGTTTCCCAAATTCCTAGGAGTAGAAACCGATGACGCTTATATTTTCATCTCCGAATTTGAAGAAGTTTGCCTCATGATCAAGATGAGGGACTTAACCGAAGATGCGATCAAACTCCGATTTATTTCATTTGCCCTTAAGGACAAAGCAAAAAAATGACTGTATAGCTTACCCACAGATTCCATCTCAACTTGGGGTGAATTTGTAAAAGTTTTTCTGAAATTTTTTTTCCTATCCATAAAACAGTCAAGCTTAGAAACAGCATTTAAAATTTTAAAATTATCCCGGGAGAATCTTTTTGAAAGTATTTTGATAAATTTAAGGATCTTCTTATCCAATGTCCTCACCATGGCCTTGAAAAGTGGCGATTAGGCCAAATCATTTACGAAGGATTGGATTATTCTTCAAAAACTTCTTTAGAGTCAATGTGTCAAGGGGATTTCATGAAGAAGAATGCTGATGAAGCTTGGGACTTTTTAGAGAGTTTATCCGAGAAAACCATGCTGTGGGAACATTGTGATGACCAAGTTTCATCGGTTCCCAACCAAAAAGCGATGGTCTTTCCTTAGAAACTAATATAGCCAAGCAAAGATGGCGATCATGTGTAGTTTGGAAGCTTTAGAAGTCAAAGAACGAGCTCCCGCCAAATCAATCAAGTTTCACCTCGGGATGTCATAGCTGTCTGTCTCCATCTCATGTTTGGAAGAATGTTCTCTTTAGGACCCTCGACCACTAGGTCGGATAAACGCGCATTCCAGTCAGGTGAATGATTCATTTTCTCCAACCTATAATCCAGGTTGGAGAAATCATCCGAATTTTGCATGTAATCAGGGTAATTTCTCGAAAAATTAAAATTTCACTCCCTCTTCAGACTAACAATTCCCTAGAGGCAATGCAGTTTCTTTCAGTTCTCAAACTAATTTTCCACAACCAAATCAGCCAATTCTAAATCAGTTTCCTCATCATCAATCTACAAATCATATTCCTTCAAATACTGAGAAACTTCTTAATGTTTTGGAAAGGGGTTTGGAAGCCTTGATTAAAACCTCTACATAGACCACGAACTTGTTGACTCAAACATCTAGCACGATGAACTCTTTTATGCAATCAACAGGATAAATTCTCAACTCTAACACTCAAGCCATAGCTAGATTAGAAACCCAGCTTGGTCAACTAGCTAGCGCTATAAGTGAGAGAGAGAAAGGTTCATTTCCGAGTCAACCTGTGACCAATCCAAGGAACACGGGGTCAAGTTTAACTTTTCAAGATCAAATGAATGCAATCCATTCACAACAGTCAGGTAACCAGGTTAATAATCAAGTCCTTCAGAATGAGAGAATTATGTTGAGTACATGCATCTTGAAGCTAACATTTGAAGAATCATTTGTCAATGAACTTAGATTTTTAGAAAATAGAAAACAAGAAGATTTTATTTTTGATGAA
>CM022709.1:30900318-31081976 GCA_012295165.1 Asparagus setaceus | reverse complement strand
AGGTTGGTGATAAGGAAAGCCACGGGTGAACTCCTATTAGGACTCTAATTGTAGCAAGAATAGAAGTCATTATGAGCTTGGACTCTTATTGAGCTTTAGAACATGTGGATTTATATTCTCACTAGAACTCCTATTTCGTAGGCAGCTAGGAGAAGCGATCTTCAAGCCTATATATGTACAGTCTTTCAAGCCATTTATCATCATTAATCTACAGAGCACCAATCAAGAATAGAGAGTTCTCTTGTGAAAGCTATTTGGTATTTTCTCTCTTTTTGTTCCTTTATTTTAGATAGATTTTGTAGAGCTTTTAGAGGTGTTATTTGAGATTGAGTGATTGAGAGATCTCCACATTGTATTCCTCACAATTTAGTAAAGCTATTCTCCTCCTTCGCCCGTGGACGTAGGCTACAAGCCAAACCACATATATCCGTGTGTTCATGTGTTCTCGATATTTTTAATACTTTCATGTGATTGATATTAGTTTATCCTGGGGATTTATCATAACAAACTGGTATCAGAGCCCTCAGCTATCGATCAAACAAGAAGATGGCGACAATCACTATGAAGTGGGATATTCAAAAATTTGATGGCAACATCAATTTTAGCCTTTAGCAAGTTACGATGATCGCCGTCTTGACGAGTGGATTGAAGAAAGCTTTATTCGGAAGTCAAAGAAACCGCTACCATGACGGAGGAAGATTGTAATGAGTTGGATGATAAAGCTCTCACAACAATTTAGTTATGCTAACAAGTGAAGTTTTGTAAGAAGTTCTCACGGAGAAGACAACTACTGATTTATGGTCTAGGTTGGAGGATTTGTATTTGACGAAGTTGCTCACTAATCGCCTCCTCTTGAAACAACGTTTGTACATACTTTGAATGTCGTAAGGTACACTCATCAGATCTCATATTTGTGAATTCAATTCTGTGATTATAGATTTGAGTAAGATTGATGTTAAGATCGAGGATGAAGATCAAGCCCTATTATTACTATGTTCTTTGTCGCCTTCCTACAAGCACTTCAGGATTACTATGATTTATGGTCGAGACTCTATTGGCATCAAGGACGTCAAAGAGAACTTGTTGAATAAGGAGAAGATCGATAAAGAATTAACCACAAGTGAATTTGGTGATAAGCTGATGGCTAATTTGTTCAAGGAAGATCAGAAAAAGGGCTTTGGAGGTAACAGGTATAAGTCAAAGCACATGAATTTGACCTGCAGATATTGCACGAAGAAAGGGCACATCAAGGCCGATTGTTACAAATTGAAGAATAAAAAGAAACAAGAAGAGTATGATGAGAAACCAAAGGAGGACTTCGCTGAAGTTGGTATTGCTGAAAATATGATTTTGTTAGTTACCGATAATAACACTAGGAGCATGGAAGAAAGGATTTTGGATTCGGGTTGTTCTTATCATACGTGTCCTAATTGGGACTGGTTCACCACTAATGAAGCTATTGATGGTGGAGTTATTCTCATGGGGAATAACGCCTCATGCAAGACTATTGGAAAAGGGACAATTTAGATTAAGACGCATGATGAGTCATCAGGACTTTAACTAATGTTAGGCATGTTCCAGGTTTAACGAAGAATTTCATCTCTTTGGGCACTCTTGATAATCTTGGGTGTAATTTTTTAGGTGAAGGCGAAGTTCTTAGGGTTACAAAAGGCTCTCTTGTGGTTATGAAAGGAAGAAGATTGACAGCTTGTATGTTTTGCAGAATTCTACCGTTACCAGTTCAGCTGCACTTATATTATCGATATTAGGAGTAGATACTATCATATTATGGTATAAGAGAGTCGGTCATATGAGTGAGTGTGGATTGACCGAGTTGATCAAGAAGGGTCTTTTATGTGGACAGAGTATAAGAAAATTTGAGTCATGAGAGCATTGCATCTTTAAGCGAGAAAAAGAGTCTTTGCATATAGCGATGCACATCGACTAAAGGTACTTTAGATTATATCCATTCAAATCTTTGGGGACCTTCTCAAGTTGCCTCGAAGGGTGGTAGTTCGAGATATTTAGTGACGTTCATTGATGACTACTCCAGGAAGGTTTGGGTCTACTTTTGAGACTTAAAGATGCGTGACTTTCAAGTAATGGAAGTCTTTGATTGAAAGCAATTGGGAGGCTGATTAAGAGGCTAAGAACCGATAATGGCCTTGAGTTTTGTGGAGGAGAATTTAATAAATTCTACAAGAATGAGGAAATCGTTAGACATCGCACAATCCCTCATACACCATAGCAGAATGGAGTGGCAGAACATATGAATAGAACCCTTTTGGAGAAAGCTCATTGTATGTTGTTGGTGTAGGTTCGTAAGGAATATTGGTAGCGGTGAATAAGGTTTGCTACTTAGAGAATGGTCGCCATCTACTGCTATCAATTGTAAAACTCTAGAGGAGATTTGGTCTAATAAGCCTGTGGATTATTCTAATCTAAGAATATTTGGTTGCCCTGCATATGCAGATGTTAGTCAAGGTAAACTTGAGCCTTGAGCAAAGAAGTGCATATTCCTAGGTTATCCATCGGGTGTTAAGTATTTTAGGTTGTGGTGTCTTGATCCGAAGTCTCCTAAGATTATTATTAGCTATGATGTCACTTTTAATGAGTCTACTATGTTCCACCAGAAATAGTCATCAATTTTAGTTAATGAAAATAAGGTGCGCAGTACAGGACAAAAGGTGGAGTTAGAAATTAGTGATTCAGCTCTTCAGCAGGATAAGACTATTGGAGTTTGGCAGTTAGATCCCGTTCAAGTAGATGAAGCACTTCAACAACTACAGGAAAAGCAGGAATACATTATTTCTAGAGATCGGTCTAGATGAGATATTCGACCACCGTAAAGATATGAAGATACAGTAGCTTATGCATTGTCGGTTGATAATTTTATGCCCTTCAGCTATTCAGGAGCTAATTCAGGTGATGACTTCGCTAAGAGTTACGGTCATTGTGCAGAAAATTCAATCGATTTATTAAGGAGGCCTCTTTCAGTTGGTAAGTTCAAGCGGGGCTTGGACATGATCGATATATGTCACACTGCCGGGCTATTGGAGAAGGTAGAGTAAGTTAGCTAATTTGGAGTGAGGAGTTTTTGACATATTTGAGTCAAGGTGGAGATTTATTAGTATGACTCAAATATGGACTTAAACCAAGAGTTTTCTCTATTGGATAGACTTGGCTGAGAGGATTCCTTTTGATTAGGAATTAAGTTGGTCATCAATGTAATCCTATTGTGCATAGGACTTGCAGGTTAGTGATAAGGAAAGCCACATGTGAACTTCTATTAGGACTATAATTGCAGCAAGAATAGAAGTCATTATGGGCTTGGACTCTTATTGGGCTTTAGAACATGTTGACTTATATTTCCACTAGAACTCCTATTCTGTAGGCAGCAAGGAGTTGGGATCTTCAAGCCTATATATGTCTGATCTTTTAAGCCAATTATCATTATCAATCTGAGCACCAATCAAGAACATAAAGTTCTCTTGTGAAGCCTATTTGATATTTTCTATCTTTTTGTTCCTTTAGTTTAGAGAGATTTTGTAAAGCTTTTAGGGATGTTAATTGAGATTGAGTGATTGAGAGATCTCCACATTGTATTCCTCACAACTTAGTAAAGCTATTCCTTCCTTCGCCCGTGGACATAGGCGACAATCCGAACCACATAAATCCGTGTGTTCTCGATATTTTTCATACTTTCGTGTGATTGATATTAGTTTATCCTAGGAATTTGTCATAATAGTAACGATATTTGTTTATTATATTTTAATAGAAAATTTGTTTTTCATTTTTTGTTTCCCTCCGTGAGATTTTATTTAAAATAGGTCAATTAACGAAAAAGGACTTTTGAACTTTTTGTATGGAATTTTTTTAGCTAAAAAATTTATTTTCGGATAAAAGTTTTGGCCGGATAGTAAGATGCTATATGGATGCTACGGGGCTTTTCTAGTGATAGTTGCAATAGTAGTAAAATATAGATTCTTAAGTTATTTCAGAATTAGTCTCTCCAATTAAGAGCAAAAGTTGCAAATAGAGGAAAAACTTGAAGGTATCTAAGTGCAAGTTTTAAAACTATAGGATATCTAAGGGCAATTTACAAAGTTGTAGAGTATATAAGTGCTAAAAAATAAGTCGGGTATATAGGTGTGGCTTTCCGCAAAATAATTGAGCTGCTTGGGCTTTTGATATAAGTTAATGATACTTTTCATACATCTGTTAATAAAGTAATACAGTGTTTGCGGCTTAGGAACTTTTGACAGCAAATATCAAATTTCCTTCCGCATTGGCGACAACCAATGAGAAGTTAACAAGAAGTAGATAAGGCTAAGGAACATTATTCTCCTCCACGTAAGAACTCCATAGTTGTTTGCATGTGTCACAAAAATTTTGCAAACAACACTCTCATCTCTAAAGCCAATCCAACAAGTGTACATCAGATCTCAGCCCAAAGAAACGCAAGGGAAGAAAAACTTAACCCTAAAGAAACGCTATATACGTGTTTCTTCCACAGACTCCGTTAACTTATATCTTCTGGAAACTATTACTCGGTCCCTTGGCTTTGGAAGTCAAGGCTCTCTTACTCCTCTGTCCTTTTCTCTCCGTCTAAAAAAAGTTTCTCTTTTGAACACAAATTATATCACAATACCCCGCATGTACGGGATATTATGCACCATACAAATGATGGTTTATGTTTGAGAATGTTAGTAGTGGTTGACCAAATCAACCAAATATACGTGCACAAATTAGGAGAACAATGAGTATTAATTATGTTGTTGATGAGATTTAAATTACGACAATAAATAGTCTTTTGAGGGAGAACCATAAGAATTTTATTGATTTAAACCATTTACATCATTGTTGTGATTTCCGCCACAATATGCGGGACTTCCTCCATCCATATAGGCGGTTCATCAAAGTAGTAAGCAAATTTAGCTAAAGCATGAGCAATTTTGTTACCATCTCGTGGACGTGAGCTAAAGAAAAGAAATTTAAATGACTAAGAAGCTCTAGAATATCACCCACTATTATGCCTATGTCCCCATTAACATCTTTAGATTTTAGGAGCTCAATGAGTTGACTAGAATCATATTCAATTTCCATCTCAGTGAAACCAGCTTGCAAGGCTTTGTCCAGGCTCCATCTCATGCTAATTGCTTCAGCAAACAATGCATTCGTCACCGGTTCCATTCTTCTTGAACCTGCCATCATAACCTCGCCCTTAAAATTTCGAATGACCATGCCTGCTCCTGAGCAACACAATCTAGAAAAGATTGTTGCATCTGTATTCAATTTCATCTGGTGCTCGGTCGATGGAGGTTTCCATGTGATTATACCATGGCTATTTGAGGAATCAGAAGGTGCAACAATGGATGTCTTTTGGGCCTCAATAAAATCCTTTTGCATTGTCAATGCTAGCTCGACAATTTTGATGGGATTAGGAGGAGTATTGGAGAATACCATTTTGTTCCGTGCTCGCCAAATTGCCCACCCAAGCATTAGGAAAATTTCAAAACTTTGGACATCTAGAACTTGATGCATATGATTAAACCACGCAGCCACAGATTGCAAATGTAAGGAGTCAACTCGAATTCCAAGAGGAGAGCAGAACCAAACTTGTCTAGCAATTGGACAAGAGCAAAAAAGATGGAAAATTGTCTTCCCGTTGTCATGGCAAAATGAACACGATACATCCGGCAATTCAATTCTGTTAAGAAGACTATGTCATGTTGGGAGGATCTCCATTAGCATTCGCCACCAGAAAAACTTGATTTTATTGGGTATATTAGAACTCCATAAAAATTTCCATGCCCCTTCCTCTTTTCCACTTCTAGAAGACTTGCCAATCTGATTTTCTGCTAACATTCTCATTCTTCTGGCAACATAATATGCACTACGGACCGTGAACAACCCCTTTCTATCATAATGCCATATTCTCCTATCACAAGGCCACCTCCAACTGAGAGGAATACTAATTATCAAATCCGCCTCGCTCGGAATAAAGAATTCTTTAATAATATTCACCTTCCAAGTTGTCGTAGATGAATCAATTAAAGCATTGACTGTGCTCTCCTTTAGGAAGTCTGGGAGTGGAGACATAATTTTCCTAGGCGTAGGAGTTAGAATCCAATGATCATTTGCAATGCTTACACTAGTTCCATCCCCTATTCGCCATCGTACACCTGCCCCGACAACCTCCTTTGCTCCCCATATACTCCTCCAACAGTAACTAGGAGCAGCCCCGACATTTGCATCCCATACCGAGCAGTTTGGAAAATATCTGCCTTTGAGAACTCGAGCCATGAGTGATTCAGGATTAGAATGAAGACGCCACACCTATTTAGCTAGCAAAGCTTGGTTGAAATCCTGAAGGTCACGGAAGCCAATTCCTCCATCTTTTTTTGATCGCAAAATTTTCCATGAGGCCCAATGGATGTGGCTCGTTCTTCTTTGTCCCCACCAAACCTCCTGACAATACCATTGATTTCATCACATAATGTTGTTGGCAATTTAAAACACCCCATAACATATGTCGGTATCGCCTGGGCTACTGCCTTTATGAGAATTTCCTTCCCTGCTATCGAGAGAAATTTTAATTTCCAGCTAAGGACTTTATGATGCACCCGATCTCGAATATAGGCAAAGACCTCCTTTTTTCTTCGACCTACAAATATTGGCATTCTTAAGTATTTCCCATGAATATTGGCCTCAATGAAACCAGTCACTGTCCTTATTTGTTCTTTAACATCATTTTTCACATTTCTACTGTAGGATATTGATGACTTGTCCACATTAATCTTTTGCCCAGATGCAAGTTCATACTTATGGAGGATGGAAGTAATATATTGAAGCTCGAGGCTTTCTTGAATAGAATCGTCATCGACAAGCGGAGATGTGATATGCATGGGCCACCCCGACTAACCCAATTCCTGATATGTATTTTTCCTGTCGTGCTCTCTGTAACAAAGATGATAGGCCTTCAGTGATAATGAGGAAAAGAAAAGGCGATAACGGGTCCCCTTGCCTGAGTCCCCTAGATGGCAGAATAAAACCGCAAGGTTGTCCATTGATGATCACTGAGTAAGTCACAGAAGTAACACACAACATAATAGTACGAATAAAATGTTGATTAAAACCCATTCGGACCATTATCTTTTCAAGGAAAGCCCACTCAACTCTATCATATGCCTTACTCATATCCAATTTAAGTGCAAAGTGACCCGTTCTACCAGTTCTCTTATTATTTAAATAGTGCATAATTTCATATGCTACTATCACATTATCATTAATAAGCCGACCAGCTATGAAAGCACTTTGGTTCTCGGAGATAACTGAAGGAAGCAGCTGTTTTAGCCTATTTGCGAGGACCTTCGAGGCAATTTTATAGAGCACATTACAAAGACTAATAGGTCGAAAATGAGCTACAAGTTCTGGGGTCTTGAGTTTTGGAATCAAAGCAATGTGAGTGTGATTAAAGCCTGGTGGAATAGTATGTTTATTGAGGAAAGCTAAAACAAGAGAAGAAATCTCCTTCCCGATAATATGCCAATATTTTTGGTAAAAAAGTGCTGGCATACCATCCGAACCAGGTGCTTTAGTTGGGTGCATTTGGAATAAGGCTAGGCGTACCTCACTTTCGGTGTAGGGTTCCATGAGAATCCTGTTCATATCTCCAGTGACAGTTTTGCTCACGGCTTCAAGAACACCATCGAAAGAAGTAGGGTTGAACTAAAAATGTTTTCAAAATATTTCAGAACTACACCTTGAACTACTGCTTCATCTTCCTGCCACATATCAGTTTCATTTTTTAAACCCATGATAGTATTTCTCTTCTTTCTATCACTAGCTTTTGCATGAAAATACTTGGTGTTTTATCTCCATTCTTCAACCATGCAACCCTCGACCTTTGCCGTAAAGAACTTCTTCTTCCATCAAAGCATTATCTAAATCTTTACGGACCTCTTTCATTCTAGCAACATCAAAATCAACATTACTAGCTGCATGAGCATTAGAAGAGTCTTGTTGGAGGGACTTGATTTTTTGATGAATTTCCTTCATAGGATTGGGACTCCAAAGTATAAGTTTTTTCCTAATGGATTCAATTTTGGTCATTGTGAACTCTCCAGTATTATCATCACCAACCCTTTCCCATTCTTGTTTTATAATGTCTTCACACTCTTGCTTCTTAATCCATGCTTCCTCGAAATGAAATCGTCTCCTCCTTCGCGCTTGCTGGCAACCCTCTAAGTGAAGCAATAAAGGGAGATGATCAGATGACCGAGCCACCTCATGCATCACCATTGTTCTCGGGAATATTTTGCGCCAATTTTGATTTGCAAAAACTCTATCGAGTCATTCACGGATGCAGACATTTTCATCCCTCCTATTACACCATGTGAATTTAGGGCCTCTATAACTTAGATCTGACCACTCACACTCTTCAATCACATCCCGAAATTTATCCATTTGAGAAAGTTGCCGAGGTACTCCACCTTCCTTCTCATCGGCAAAGAGAATTTCATTGAAATCACCCATACACATCCATGGAAGAGAGGAGTGTTGTTTCAACCGTTTAATTAGAGCCCATGATTCATCTCTTAAACTTACATCAAACTGCCCGTAAAAACCAGTCATCCGCTAAACAATATTCCTACCGAATTGAACATGAACATCTATATGGTGTCTTGAGAAAGTTTGAAGAGATATGTCACATTCGTTACTCCAAAGTAGAGCAATCCCCCCTGCTCGACCAACTGCCGGAACTGAAAAACAATTATCAAAACCCAAACCAACTCTTATATTTTCCATCTCATTATTATTGAATTTAGTTTCAATTAGGAAAATAACTGTGGGCGACTTACTCCCCACCAATTTGCGGAGAAAGCGAACTGACCGACCGTTCCCAAGCCCTCGGCAGTTCCAACTCATTATAATCATTTGGCTAGGCGGGGCTGCTCACTTGCACTCCCCGCCGTTTCGGACAAAACACACGACTCTAAGCAACTCTTCTTTTGTGTGGGTTCCCATACATTATCTACGACATCATGAACGTCCTCCATACTTTTCCTCTTCCCCTTTTCAATCTCCATCCCCACCCTTGCGAAAGTGAGTTAGGTTTTCTTTTTATTTTCTTTGCTAGAGGACTAGCAAAAGTTTAGATGTGGGGGTATTTGATAAGCACAATTTAATTATATTTTTTATACCCTCATTACCTATTTTATATGAATAAATATCCTGCTAATAAATATTTTTATCTTAAATTGCAGGTTATGGAGTATTAATGAATAAGAGCCCAAATGACTTAAATCCTCTGAATTTCTACCTATTTTTTGAAGCCCAAATCTGAAGACAAATGAAGGCCCAAGACACCCAAGGAATCCAAGAAGAATTCGTGCAAAAATATCAAGAAAAGATAAATTCGTTGGAAACCAATCAGTTGACCAACGGTTGGCTAACTTTGGCTATGATCGGCCAACCGATCGGTTTGTAACAGATCCGAATTTAAAGGCTGATTTCTCTTCCTTGGTGGCCAAGTTTGATCCAATGGTTCATATCAACTCCGTTGGGCTATAAATAGAGGGGTAGAGGGAGAGGTTTGAGTGTGAAATATTTTATAAAAACTCTATTTGGAGAGGAGTGTTACTCTTAATTGAGAAGACCCTCCAAAATTATAACTTTGTTACAAAATAAATGAAATTTTTCACCCTTCAACTTCCTTTCTCTTCTTCTAATCCAAGGACCAAAGGAGGATTAGATTAAGATCGGGAGTTGTTGGTTTTCCTTTTATTTTTTTCATTCTTTTTCATTTCTTGTTCATTTATATGCTTTGTAGTTTAGATTTACTTTCATGCAATTTACTTTCATGCAATGTATTTAATTCTTGTATTTACTTTCTAGAATAGATTTTTCTTTCCTTTAATTCACCTAGAGGCTAGAACCCTCTAGGAAATTACCCTTTCTAAGTGTGGAGCTAATACTTGTGGGATCCCTAGAGATTGTTTGAAACTAGCTAACAAATCCAACTCATTCTTGTGAGATTGAGATAAGCTAAGTGGATCTACTCTAGATTCCTCATATCTTTAATTAATCCTTCATACTTTACATTCTTAATTTTCCTCTTATCCTTATTTTTCATTTGTTTATTTTTCTTTAATTGTCTTTCTCCTGTCTTGATTTCTTTTTCTTTTTATTTACACAAATCACAATCACCCTCCTTCTCTCACACTCATTTTCTTTTATTTTCACTTTATCACTTCCATCTTTAAACACCCCCACACTCATTTTCTTCCTTGTTTTTATCACACACATTTTCTAAATCTCCCCACTCTCATTTTCTTCCTCGTTTTATTGCGCATAATCCACAATCCACTCTCTCTTATCTCTCACGAACCACTTTCAACATGTTTTTCTTTTATTTGAATAACTCCTAATTGTCATGCGCATAATTTGAGAACTAAAACTTGAACAAACTCTTCCTACTTCCCGTTCCTCATGGGATCGATAATCTTATATACTATAACTTGATAAGTTGTATACTTATAACTTAGGAGGTAATCATTTATTTTCCATCAAGTTTTTGGTGCCGTTGCCGGGGAACGGTGCATTAGTAGGATTTTGATTAACTTTGGTTCCTTAACTTGTGTGTTTTTCTTTTGTGAAGGAATTTGGAACTTGAAGATTAAGAGTTGAAGAATCAAGATTGAAGATTTACCTCTAACGAGGCTTTGGATAGCGATTGCGTGGGTAACTCTTCTTTCTAGTATTCTCAATTCCACCCTTTAGATAGTTCATTCACATTAGAGACAATTAGGATAAAATAATAATAATAATAATAATAAAAGATTTTACCTTTGTCGACCCTAATAAACTTTATTTCTTTAATTGTCGACCATAATAAAAAATAAAAAGATTGTTGTTTTTGTATCCTTTTTAGTTGCTTTTAATTCCTAGGGTTGCATTTCATATAATAGTAGGAATTCACCAAAATAATTTGAGCATCTTGATTTGGCACTCACTTGAAAATATTTTTAAGGGCAAAACTCATTAATCAAGATAAGGTGAGGGATTTCATCACCCTTTCCTTAGCCCAAAAATCACTAATTCCTCACTACACATACCCAAGCCTCTTAAAACTGATTAGACGCTGGCCCCTAAGGATTCGAGCTCATTAAGAAACAAGAAATCCTTAAGTGAACCGGTCTAAGTTTATTTAGATTAATTGGTGTCTAAGGCAAGGTTTAGGGTTTTAAGCGTGGGCTCAAGGAAAGAGGTACTTAATTGATCTTTGATCTCCCTCTAGTACTATCCTTACCTGGCTAATTACCTAAGTAAACTTTGATCTTTTCATTAAGGGAATTTTTGGTTAGGAGCTGGTCTAAGTCAAGTTTAGGCTTAACCCTAGAGTTAGGGTGATTGAAAAGTGATTGCCTTGATTTGCTTTTAGTTAGTTTTTCCTTTTTCTTTTTTTTCATCATCTTCTTAACTTTTTCTCTTGTCCTTTTTCATAAAAAAAATTGATTTTGGTGTATGCAAACTTGGGTTAGGGATAATACCAATCGTTTAATTAGTTTTGATCCATCTCTTGAACCAAGCCAATACCAACTCACTGTTCTTCAAGATGTTTGTTACCCCACTAGAAATGCAATCCCTCTTGCATAAAACTCCCGAGGTCAATGGAGCAAATTTCAAACTTAGACCGTATTTTATTAACATGCTTCCCAAATTCTAGGAGTAGAAACCGAAGGCGCTTACATTTTCATCTCTCAATTTGAAGAAGTTTGCCTCATGATCAAGATGAGGGACTTAACCGAAGATGCGATCAAACTCCGATTTATTCCATTTGCCCTTAAGGACAAAGCCAAAAAATGACTGTATAGCTTGCCCACAGATTCCATCTCAACTTGGGGTGAATTTGTAAAAGTTTTTCTGAAAAAATTCTTTCCTATCCACAAAACGGTCAAGCTTAAAAACAGCATTCAAAATTTTAAAATTGTCCCAGGAGAATATTTTTGAAAGTATTTTGACAAATTCAAAGATCTTCTTATCCAATGTCCTCACCATGGTCTTGAAAAGTGGCGATTATGCCAAATCATTTATGAAGGATTGGATTATTCTTCAAAAACTTCCTTAGAGTCAATGTGTCAAGGGGATTTCATGAAGAAAAATACCGATAAAGCTTGGGACTTTTTAGAGAGTTTATCCAAGAAAACCATGCAGTGAGAACATTGTGATGACCGTGTTTCATCAATTTCCCAACCCAAAACCAGTGGTCTTTCCTTAGAAACGAACATAGCCTCTGAAGCAAAAATGGCTACAATCATGCGTAGGTTAGAAGCTTTAGAAGTCAAAGAACGAGCTCCAGCTCAAATCAACCAAATTCGCCTTAGGTTGTCATAGCATGCTGTCTCCATATCATATTTCGGAGGAATGTCCTCTTTACGATCCGTCGACCACTAGGTCGGATAAGCGCATTCGGCGTCCGATGAATGATCCATTTTCAACCTACAATCCAGTTGGAGAAATCATCCAATTTTGCATGGAACCAGGAAAACTTCTCGGGTAATAAAAATTTCACTCCCTCTTCAAACCAACAATTCTCTAGGGGCAACGCAGTTTCTTTCAGTTCTCAAACTAATTTTCCACAACCGAATCAGCCATTTCCAAATCAGTTTCCTCATCATCAATCTATAAATCATATTCCTTCAAATGCTGCGAATCGTCTTAATATTTTGGAAAGGGGTTTGGAAGCCTTGATTAAAACCTCTACACAGACCACGAACTTGTTAACTCAAACATCTAGCACGATGAACTCCTTTATGCAATCAACAGGATAAATTCTCAACTCCAACACTCAAGCCATAGCTAGATTAGAAAACCAGCTTGGTCAACTAGCTAGCGCTATAAGTGAGAGAGAGAGAAAGGATCATTTCCGAGTCAACCCATGACCAATCCAAGGGACACGGGGTCAAGTTTAACTTTTCAAGATCAAGTGAATGCAATCCATTCACAACAAATGCAACTGTGTTAATAATCAAGTCTTTTAGAACGCGAGAATTATGTTGAATACATGCATCTTGAAGCCAACATTTGGAGAACCCTTTGTCAATGAACTTAGATTTTTGGAAAATAGAAAACAACAAGATTTTATTTTTGATAAAATTTTTGTTAATAACGAATCTAAGTTCAAAAAGCATAACACCATTAATACCTACCTTCCATTCTTTGCAAACATTACTAAAAACCCTGAAATTTTTAGAATTTAAGCATATCAGTGATTATATCATTGTGAAATTATTTAAATTTCGGGGTAGAATTTTCAGCAATAAGGTAGGATTTAATGTAGAATGTGAGCTTCTCATGTTTCATCTTTTATTCTACATTTTTATTTTTTATCTCATAATAATAAAAAGAATTTATTCTTCTCTCATGTGAGAGTTTCTTGTTGTTCTTTATTCTAAAAAAAAAAGAGAGAATAAATTTTTGGCTTCACCCCTCATCTTGAAGGTATTTGAATTCTTATCATTGTTGAAGCTAAGCAGAATAAATGTAAGTGCTTCAATTATTATCTGTTTTACTTTGTGTATAATAGAATTTGCATTGAGGACAATGTAAAATTTAGGTGTTGGGGTGGGAATTAGTCATTTTGCTCTTTATCTTAGTCATTTTTTCCTCTTTTTCTTACCATTTTTTCTTTTTATGTCATTTTTTCCTCTTTTCATAAACATTTAAAAAATATAGTCACTTGCCAACTTAATAGAGTTGATTAATAATTGATCTATTTGATAGAATTTAAGTCTTCTAATCCTTAGTTAGTTCTATACTCAAGTTTATCTTTTATGATAACGCCAAATAAATTTCTTAAGAAATAATTTTCAAAGTAGTATACTTTACTTAAGTTTTAACTTAGATTTTTAATTAAAATAATGAAATTTTTGCATGCCTAACTTAGAGTTGAAAATAATTTTTCAAGTTGTCTTGATCCAAATATTTTTCAAAATATATATACATATACACATATATATATTATACTAAATTAACAAAAGAAGAAAAATTTCTCTTAAAATTATTGGTGGTTCTATTTTACTAAGCCTAAATTGGTGAGTAATTAAGCCCGAGGAGTATTTCTATGCTTAATGACCTAAGCCCAATTGGGTTGGGATTCATTGGCCCAAAACTCGCTAAATGGTCACTTAGAAAGCCGATTAAAAGAACAAAACCACCAAGGAATAAAGAGTAAAAAAATCATACTAACCATGTTTTTATATATAGTTATATTTGTATATGTTCTTGAAAAATTAAATGGATTAAAAGACTTGAAGTTTGTTTAAAACAAAGAGTTAGCATGTTCTTTTCAAAACTTTTAAATTAAAATTTTGAGTTAAACTTGGTTTTGTATAACTATAATGGAAGGATTTTCTTAAGAAAATTACATTGGAGTTATGATAAAACATTTTCTTAAGTATTAACCAACTTCAATTGGAATGTTTGAAGATATCAAATGAATTAATTATTTCATTAACTTCTTTAAATTGGCAAGTTGACTGAATTTTATGGGTATATTCACTGCAAACCCTCACGAGACTACAACTCGTCCACTAGGATATCCTAGGGGTTTAAAGGCTTGTTGTATGCGCTAAATACAACCGCGATTCCTGCTAAAGTGAGTTAGGTTTTCTTTTTATTTTCTTTGCTAGAGGACTAGCAAAAGTTTAGGTGTGGGGGTATTTGATAATCACAATTTAATTATATTTTTATACCCTCATTACCTATTTTATATGAATAAATATCCTGCTAATAAATGTTTTTATCTTAAATTGCAGGTTAATGGAGTATTAATGAATAAGAGCCCAAATGACTTAAATCCTCTGAATTTCTACCTATTTTTTGAAGCCCAAATCTGAAGACAAATGAAGGCCCAAGACACCCAAGGAATCCAAGAAGAATTCGTGCAAAAATATCAAGAAAAGATAAATTCGGTTGGAAACCAATCGGTTGACCAACCGGTTGGCTAACCGGTTGGCTAACCGATCGGCCAACCGATCGGTTTGTAACAGATCCGAATTTAAAGGCTGATTTCTCTTCCTTGGTGGCCAAGTTTGATCCAATGGTTCATATCAACTCCGTTGGGCTATAAATAGAGGGGTAGAGGGAGAGGTTTGAGTGTGAAATATTTTGTAAAAACTCCATTTGGAGAGGAGTGTTACTCTTAATTGAGAAGACCCTCCAAAAATTATAACTTTTGTTACAAAATAAATTAAATTTTTCACCCCTTCAACTTCCTTTCTCTTCTTCTAATCCAAGGACCAAAAGGAGAATTAGATTAAGATCAGGAGTTGTTGGTTTTCCTTTTATTTTCTTTTTCATTCTTTTTTCATTTCTTGTTCATTTATATGCTTTGTAGTTTAGATTTACTTTCATGCAATTTACTTTCATGCAATGTATTTAATTCTTGTATTTACTTTCTAGAATAGATTTTTCTTTCCTTTAATTCACCTAGAGGCTAGAACCCTCTAGGGAATTACCCCTTTTCTAAGTGTGGAGCTAATACTTGTGGGATCCCTAGAGATTGTTTGAAACTAGCTAACAAATCCAACTCATTCTTGTGAGATTGAGATAAGCTAAGTGGATCTACTCTAGATTCCTCATATCTTTAATTAATCCTCCATACTTTACATTCTTAATTTTCTCTTATCCTTGTTTTTCATTTGTTTATTTTTCTTTAATTGTCTTTCTCCTCTCTTGATTTCTTTTTCTTTTTATTTACACAAATCACAATCACCCTCCTTCTCTCACACTCATTTTCTTTTATTTTCACTTTATCACTTCCATCTTTAAACACCCTCACACTCATTTTCTTCCTCGTTTTTATCACACCCATTTTCTAAATCTCCCCACTCTCATTTTCACTCTCATTTTACACAAATCACAATCCACTCTCTCTTATCTCTCACGAACCACTTTCACCGTGTTTTTCTTTTATTTGAATAACTCCTAATTGTCATGCGCATAATTTGAGAACCAAAACTTGAACAAACTCTTCCTACTTCCCGTTCCTCGTGGGATCGATAATCTTATATACTATAATTTGATAAGTTGTATACTTACAACTTAGGAGGTAATCATTTATTTTCCATCATAGCACCTACTCTTCTTCTTTAATCTCCTCATCAATATCATGAGTTGACACGCTAGTTGATTAAAGGCATTGATGTGGTCTTGAATTGCAGTACCTTCTTCTATCTTTAATGAATAAAGCTCCATCCTCAAACACAATTGGTTTGTCTTTGACTTCAATGCATAAATCTCGCGTGGTCTCCTGCATAACGTTGTACTTGATCTTAGGGGCGAGTGCCAAACGAATTGTACTGATAGCCTTCTTTTGCATGGAACTCCATTCAGTATCTTTCATCCCTTCAGGCTTCTTCTCTTCCAAAGCTTGATCAATATCCTGCTGCACAAGAAGATCTTGAACCGTACACCGCCATACTGTAATATTTATCTTGCCGTTGAATAGCGAAATATCGAACTTCGGACCCTGTTATAGCCTGCAATTGAGCTAAGTGCTAATCCTCCTTGAGAGGCCGACATTTGTCCGTCCCACTCCTAATCAAACATGTCCAGAACCCAGTCGACTCCCGTGCAATGGGTCGACAACTTGCGAGGTCGACTAAAAAAGAGGTACGCGTTGACCCTTACAACAAGGAGTCGACCCATCCAGCCAGGAGGAGTCATCCATCCAGCCAGGAGGGGTCACCCTTACAAATAGGAGTCGACCCATCTAGCCAGGAGTCGTCCACCCAGCCAGGCCTACACAACCCTTCTCAACAGGAGTCGTCCACCCGGCCAGGCCCACACGACCCTTCTCAATAGGAGTCGTCCACTCGGCCAGGCCCACATGACCCATCTAACCAGGAGTCGTCCACCCGGCAAGGCCCACACAACCCTTCCCAACAGGAGTCGTCCACCCGACCAGGCCCACACGACCCTTCTCAATAGGAGTCGTCCACCCGGCCTGGCCCACACGACCCTTCCAACCAGGAGTCGTCCACCCCGCCAGGCCCACACGACCCATCCAGCCAGAGTCGTCCACCCGGCCAGGCCCACACGACCCATCCAACCAGGAGTCGTCCACCCCGCCAGGCCCACACGACCCTTCCCAAAAGGAGTGGTCCACCCGGCCAGGCCCACACGACCCATCCAGCCAGGAGTCGTCCACCCAGCCAGGCCCACACGACCCTTCCCAACAGAGTCGTCCACCCGGCCAGGCCCACACGACCCATCCAGCCAGGAGTCGTCCACCCGGCCATGCCCACACGACCCATCCAGCCAGGAGTCGTCCACCCGGCCAGGCCCACACGACCCTTCCCAACAGGAGTCGTCCACCCGGCCAGGCCTAGACATCCCTTTCAGCCAGGTCGAGTCGAAAGGCGTCATCCTCGAGCCCCATGCTAACAGCCAGTTATCATCACATTAAATGCATCGTCAGAGTCATCATTACTCTAGCCTCAAAAGTCCTCATGACTCACCACCCACCATGTCTCATCAATCACCATCATATTAAATTATTGGTGACTCTCTCCACACAGTAGCTAACACGTGTAAAGTAACTGTTGACTAAACTGTTTGCTTCAACTCAGCCAAAATTACGGAATTGCCCCTTTACAACTACTATAAGTAGAGGGACTGTTAATACCACCAGGGTGAGCAAACTCTGCACACTGAGGACTTAGAACTCTTCAGTTCATTTGGTTACTTCTCCACTCAAGCTCAAAGTACTGACTTGATTGTCGGAGGAAAAACCCGGAGAACCCAACTCCGGTCCTCTAACGTGTTACAGTTTTGCAGACGGCTCCGGCGGCGGTGGTTCATCGGAGGATCAGCCATCAAGGGAGATAAGGGACCTTAATCATCTTCAAACTCATTATTAATTAACTGTGTGATTTAGACCATCAACAGACCCGAAGATGTCATCATCTTCTAACCACAACTAAATTCAAATCATTCACTCTAGAAGTTGAATTTGGCAAAACCGACATAAAAACAAACACAGCACATCAAAAAACCTAGGAACGACTCTTGGATCACCAAAATCCGCCTCCAATTCCCCGATCAGAAGACAAACAAATTCGTACAACCGAATTTGATTTAAAAATCTATTACCTCTTTAAAACAGGGAGTTGAGGAAAAACTTCCTCTTTCCAAAAATACCCTTAAAATTTCATCAAAATCACTAAATTAGCAAGCCCCAATCTTTTACCATATATTATTTCTATCTATTACCTCTTTAAAAGAGGGAGTTGAGGAAAAACTTCCTCTTTCCAAAAATACCCTTAAAATTTCATCAAAATCACTAAATTAGCAAGCCCCAATCTTTTACCATATATTATTTCTATTCATTAAAATCACTATCTCATAAGCAAACTCATCTACAAATCCCATGCATTGCAAACAACTTCATACACAAATTCTTTAAATTACAAAATAATCTCTCAACTTTTAAAAATTACAAACTCTCCATGGAATTCTGAAACCCCCTCAAGTTTGCTAAAATTAGTCTACACAAGTGTGGTTAGCATCTTGATTATTGCTATATAATTTCCTACAATCTCTCTGCTAAAGAAATCATGCTTTATTCCTGCAAAATTTTGTCAGTTTAGTGCTTTAGGATTTACTTTGAACTTTGCATGAGTATCTGCATGATTGTACCATATATTATTTCTATTCATTAAAATTATTATCTCATAAGTAAACGATCTACAAATCCCATGCATTGCAAACAACTTCATACACAAATTCTTTAAATTATAAAATAATCTCTCAACTTTTAAAAATTACAAACTCACCATGGAATTCGAACAATCCCCAAGTTTGCTAAAATTAGTCTACACAAGTGTGGTTAGCATCTTGATTATTGCTATATAATTTCATACAATCTCTCGATAAAGAAATCATGCTTTATTCCTACAAAATTTTGTCGGTTTAGTGCTTTAGGGTTTACTTTGAACTTTGCATGAGTATCGCATGATTGTAAAAAGTGTATTTTTTTCTTGGAATCATGTTTCAAGCTTGAATAAGAATAGAGTTCTGGAGAATTTTCTTTTTTCCTTAATAGACAAGTTTTTTATTAAAGTTAATGAATTTGACTTTTGATTTAGAATGTATGAATCTTAATATTAAATAAAATGTTAATATTAAAGTTAACACACAAATCTATTTCATAATTTTTAAAATGTTTAAATAAAATTTATGGCAAATGTAATAATCCATATTTTAAAGATTTCAACTCAAAATAAATCGACTTATTTTATAATAAGAAAATAAATAAAAAATAAATAATTTTAATATTTAACCACGAGCATTGCACGTGCACAAGAACTAGTAATTTATAAAATCAAATCCACTTCACCTACGTGAACAACCTCCTCACAATTCCTGCACTATACTAACTTAATGTTTTTTTAAATTTTTCTTTCATGCTCGTGTAGGAGAGTATTCTCCTCTCTGTTTCTTCTTTTGTCCGCTCTAGGGTTTCACGCCAACAAACCCTTTTAATAAGGAAAACTTCCCTTTGACTCTAAAATCAATTATGATTGCCTACAAGCCCTCAACATCCTTCTCCAATGGTGTCCGGTTCTCTCGTTCTCCCCATATCGATCACCATGTCTCGATCGCCGATGCCTTCACCAATCATACACCGCTCGAACCCCACTCTAATATCACTTGTTGGGATTTTTAGATCTCGCAGAAACCGTAAAAATCAACAAACGTAGTAAATAGAATCACACGAGATTTATCGTGGAAAACCCTCAACAAAGAAAACTAAGAGATCGAAAATAATCCACAATCACCACCAAATTATAATCTTTTGCACGGACAAAGACTGCCAAACCGTCTCTCTTACAATGCCCTTGAACCCGGTTACACCCTCTGTTAAACCTTGATTACAAGAATATTGTCTCTCTCCCTCTCTCTACTAAAAAACCCTATAATAGGATGACTTATTTAAAGACAACTCTGACTTGCCCACCAAGTTAATTTGGCCTACAAGAAAACTGTTAACTTAGCTTTCAAGAAAGCTATTAGGACTGCGCCTAGTCTTCAAATCCGGATCAAATTTGAAGTTTAAGTCGGCACCCAACAGAAGGGGGTTCTTAGAAACCCAAAAGTTAAGGAGATTTTCTGATATCTTAAAAGTTAAAGGGTCATCTGAGAAATACCCAAAGTTAATGTGGTTTTATGGGGGGGAAAAAACTCTCCATGGGACTTTTTCCCTATATAAATCCCCACATACTATCCCCACAACTCCCCACATGGTATAAACTCCTAACAAGTACCCTACGAAACAAAACATGGATCACTCCTACAACACCACCACCACCAAGAAACTATCCCTCTCAATCCTAGTACTCTTCCTCCCTCTCCTCTACATCTCTCTCCTCCATATCCCTACCTCTTCCCTCCTCGGAGACACCACTTTCATGTTCCTCATCTCCAACTCCATCATCTTCATCGTTGCTGCCAATTCTGGTGTCTTCTCGTCTCCTTCTTCATCCTCAACAGAAAGTAACACTCTCGATGCGGAGTATATCAAGCACAACAATGCACTAGTTGAGGTTCAAGAGCCAAGCAATAATAATGTTAATTATGAGAAGGAGGTGGTCTTGAAAAAAACAAGAAATGGTCGGAGCCGGCAATTGGAGATTTTGGACCCTCCGGCTGTGGAGGCAGTGGCGGTTCGGGTGGAGAGGAGGAGATGTGGAAGGGAGGAGAGTGAATATTGGAAGATGAGTGATGAGGAACTCAACGAGAGGGTGGAGGAGTTCATTAGGAGGGTTAATAGAGAGATTAGGCTTCAAGAGAGGAGGATCGTGTGTTAATTAAGTTGGGATTAGTTGAAATTTGCAGGGCAGAGTTAGTAAATGCTGAGATTAATTAGTAGATCTTCCTTTTCATGTAACTTGCATATATATGAATGAAGCTTATTTTTATTTCTAGTTAGAATGTGCTCAACTATGTATTTTCTGAAGAGTATTTTGCAAGAGAAGAGGGCCATGTAAAGAGAGTCCTTTTAGATGCAATCCAAATTAGAAGAATATCAAAATATACACACACACATTATATATAGTTCATAAAAATTACATAAATATCATGTGCAATATATATTAATAATATGATAAATATATATAGCTGAATTATAATCTATAAAACAATACAATGAGCTAGTTAATTAGTTCACACTGATCATAGGTCTCATATTTAATAGGAGATGTTAAGAACAAGTCTCTACTCCTCTTAATAGATGTTCCTATATTTTACTGTGTGATTAGGCACCAGTACATAAAGTACCAACCATTAATACACTTACATCCCATTCTCTCCTCATTTCTGGTGTGGAAATAAACATTTGGGTTATCACAATTAAAATATCTAGAATCAATTTCAGATATTAAATGTCAATGACCTTTAAACAAACATTGAAGATTTATGCATTAAATACTCATTAATTGCTCAGTTCTCTAAATCAACTTCTTTCCGATTACGTTCCTTGTCAAGTACCAACCAGTACATCTTATTATCAATGATCAGACTAATCCTTATCCATGTTAATTAGTTACATGGATAGTTCAGCAGTTTAAACTTTTGAATAAAACAACATTTTGGCATGCTAGCGAAGTGTTAATTATAAAATACACTTATTAAATCAATATTAGAGATTTGAATCAAGAAAACCATCTCTGATGAATTATTGAGTAATATGCGTGATTCCTAAACTAAGTAGCCCCATATTACATATTGAAAATTTTACATAACATAATATTTTTGAATAAGTTGAGAATTTAGACTTCAAATTTGAACTTGCATGGAGTATCGCACATGAATCCCAATTTCCTTTAGATTTGACTTATTTCTTTATATATATATATATATATATATATATATATATATATATATATATATATATATATATATATATATATATATATATATATATATATATATGAAATAATGTATATGAGGTGGCTGTTTCTTCAAATGAAATTTCTAGAAAGAACCATGTAGTGAGGCCCACCTTGCTAGTCACATCAATAAGTGTGGGCCTCACAACTCTATCTCTTGGTAGTTCATATATATATATATATATATATATATATATATATATATATATATATATAAAATAATGTATATGAGGTGTGACTCATTTCTTTAAATGAAACTAGAAATAAGCAGTGTAGTGAGGCCCACCTTGCTAGTCACAACAATAAGTGTGGGCCTCACAACTCTATCTCTTGATAGTTCGTTTAAGAAATGTAAGCCTCATATCAATCATTCTCATATATATATATATATATATATATATATATATATATATATATATATATATATATATATATATATATATATATATATATATATATATATATATATATATATATATATATATAGAGCAGCCTTATGAACTTGTTCAGATGAGTATTGAAGACCAACTTTCTAACCACTCATCTTACTTTGGGATCAGGTGAAGATATAAAGCCACTTTGAGATTTGTGCATCACAAATCTCAAGACAAGATGAGTGGATAAAAAGTTGTGCACCACTATTCATTATGAACTTAAGTTCATAGGAGCCTATTTATATATATATATATATATATATATATATATATATATATATATATATATATATATATATATATATATATATATATGAACTTAAGTTCATAATGAATAGTGGTGCACCAACTTTTTATCCACTCATCTTGCCTTGAGATTTGTGATGCACAAATCTCAAAGTGGCCTTTATATCTTTCACGGATCCCATGCAGATGAGTGGTTAGAAAAAAAAATTTATTGCCATGTAATCTAAGATCATAAAGGCTATATATATATATATATATATATATATATATATATATATATATATATATATATATATATATATATATATATATATATAACCCCGATCATCATGCATGACTAATTAATGACAATGATTGCAAAACCTCAGAGGCGTCAACCACGTATGCATATAGATGGTCACGAATTAATTAATAGTAAGATGAATTATTATTTTTCCAATTAACAAGTGATCCTCATAATGAAACAAGAAGAACTTTATAGTGAGAAGATAAAGTATGATCAGAGTGAGTTAATCAAGAATTAGTAATAATTTAGTACTTCCTTGATCTGTCCCTAAATGAATGGAGAATGTCTCCCCTGGTCAAAGACTATACTTGTCGTGTTATCCTAATTATTATGCATTATTACTAGTGTCACAATCCTTGTAGCTGGTTGATTTGGACTGATTGCATATCCGAGTTTAGTATAATAATTAGGGACTTGAGACAGCTAAGCTATGCTTAAGACATGGTAATGATGAAGGCGGCGGGGTCTTAAAACTGTGGATTTTTTTATAATGGCCCAAAAAAGATAGAAATGACTAGAAATCAGAACAACTCTCTAGATTTTATACCTACAAAAAAATAATATCAACTGGTTAAAACTGGTGGTGGGATCTTACTTAACAGGAGCGGATGTAGATACCTTAGTTAGGGTGCAGTTGCACTCCGAAATATTTATGAATTCATATAAGACCTTCTAATATTTACGATCTGACCCCCATGCCTTCCCTCCAAAATAAATTTTATAAATTACACTCTAACCTATTTAAAACTAATAAATAAGTTAATAGCAATTTTGAATTAGCCTATTTAAGTGTATTGAGTGCATTCTCATTGGGTACTTATTTAATAATATTTTATTTTATTTTAGGTAAATAGACACGTATTGTCTGTCCCTTTTTTTTTTAATCCGCCACTAATCTTCAGCTTTCAATTTAATTACGACAAGATTTCAGGATACAGCTCATATAACCATGACAAGACTGACCTAAATCTTCATTGCTACTTTCTCATCATCAAAATATTTAAGCTTTTTTGCCTGTACTTAATTTGTTGGTTACTTGGTCTTTTCAATCTAAAACAAATTTCATTGGTGTGTGCACGTAAGTATTGATCACTAGTGATTATAGGCTAACGCCCACTTACACAGATAGTGAAGTAGATGATGCATATTACCAAAGTTTGAATCTCAAAACATGAACTATTTGATAGCATCTCCCAAAAATAAATGCTTTTATGAGGTTAATAAATCAAGCTAGCTACTAGTTCACTACGGATGAGTGCAAAATGAAAGCATAGGCTCTATTACCGTCCGACTCTTCTGAAGTGTACACGTTGCACCAATCATAAAGCTCTCATTGCCATTTTGCCTAACAAAAATAGGTCTCAAGTTTGCTTTTGATTTGATTAGCTCAGCCTTATATTGGTAGAGATCTGGAACTTGGCATTGATTGGATCCACGTGGATGCTATGGTTGCCCCTAAGCAATGCTATATTCATGGAGCAAAACATATTTAAAGAGGTGATATTGGTTCAGGAGGGATGAATAAGTTTGGCATTGTTTTAAGGAGAAGGGATTAAAGACAAGGATTAACATAGTTAGGTCATTGGTTAATTCTAAAAGTTAAATTATTAGCTCATACGTAAATTTTATTTTAGTCTTTGAGATCATTTTAGTATTTTTGAATAATTAGGATTATAACTGCTTTCTTTATTAATAGAGGGATTGTCTCTTAACTCGCTCAAATAGGAGTATTAGTAAACCCATCATTTTTAGGAATTAACTTATTTTCACACCTTTAGTGGGGTTATCTTAATCTTTTATATTTTTGTGTTTGGAAGTCATGAATCGTTAACTCATTTAACCTTTTTGTTTGGCAGGTTAAGAAGGATATAACGCTTCTTAACCCCTCACTTAATCCATCGCCAAATGATTGCGGATTTGATTTTTTATTTTATCTGGTTATTTTGTGCGGAAAAATCAACTTTAATTGGCAAAAGAATAACCCTAAGTTTTATTCTCTCTTGATTCTCATTAACTCAACAATCTTAGTTAGAAATTAGGTTCATTCTGTGTTACCTATCATTTTCTTTTTATGTATAGTCATATTAATTCCCTTCCCATTAAAAATGTATTCTATTAATTTTGAATATGAAGGATTTAAATCCCAACAATCCACCTAATTTCCCTGGCTGCCCATTTCAATGGTATTTTCCAAATTATATCTAATGGCAGAATGGGCCAGAATTTTTTTTTTTTTTACGACTATTCGCAGAAAGTAGGACTATATTAGATTAGGAAGGCTTGTTAAATTAACAAAAAAGCCCAAGCTCTAGCATAACTTTATAGAAGTGCGCATATCGCGCCTTTGGTGATAAGAATCCTATAATCCAATGCAAAATTATGTCAAGTCCCCAAAAATCAAAAGTCCATGTGACCCAGTCCTTTCTATTATGACCTTTTTTTTGGCAGAACCTGTCGCAGGTCCTCGGATAAATCTAAAAGTTTTGTTAATAAGGAAAAAAATTACAATGGGGGGACATAAACTGACCCAGAGAAGAGAATTATTCCCTTACAAAAAATATGGTAACAAATAAACAAAGGAGACTCTCTCCTTACAAAGATTTGAGCAAAATTTATTTTTCTTAATGGAAGGGTATCTTTGAGCGTCAAGAATCACACAACCTTTTATTTTGTCGGGTAGATCATTGATAACATGCATTCTAGAATCATTTCCAAATTCATAAGATAATTTTACAAGAGCATTTGTACATTGATTAATTTCTTTGTAAGAATAGTTGAAAATAGTAGTGCATTTCCTAGAAGATGTTTAATGGTTCTCACAATAAGGATAATTCTCCAATGGCTGGAAATAGTCTCATTTAAGGTCTTGAAAAGAAGCTTTGAGTCAGTTTCAAGTTGGATGAATAGATAACCTTTTTCAATACAAATCTTAACACCAATAAGCATAGCCTACGCCTCTGCAAAAAGGTTGTCACCACCTTTGACAATTTCACCATAAGCAATAATCATCTTACTTGAAGAATCTCTAACAATACCATCAGCTGTAGCCCTTCTTGGAGATCCTTTCACACAGCCATCTGAATCAAGCTTGATGTATGGGATCCTCTTGTTGAATCCAAGAAAGCAATTGAAAATTTTTTGTTCGAACCTTTGAAAAGGCCGCAATTTCAAGTGATTGAAAAATCATCTTAACATTAAGATCCAAATTTCCAACCTACTGATAAATAGAAAAGATGTCAATAAGCCAAACTTTAATCTTGTTGATGATGTAAAACCTAAAACTAATTTATTTTGGAAAATTCTCTTCAACCCTCTACTTAGAACCTTAGCAGCCAAAACAAAAGAGCAGGAGATAGCTTGGATTACCTCTGATTCAATAATGCGACAACAAGAAGTGTAGAAAACCCCATTAAATTCATCAGCACCAGCTACACTATCTCCATCCATATTCTTAATCACATCAAAAATTTCTTATTCAGATGGAAGCAAAGTAAGCCCTTCATTAGTTTCCTGTCTGATAGAATTAGGAATCACCTCAAAAATATTTTCATTCATTACATTTACCTCAGCTTCCAACTGATTAGATAAAAGTTTACTGCCTCCATCCAAATGGCATTATCATTTTCATGCCAAACCGTTGCTCCATCTCTAATCCTGTGAATGAACAAACGTCGTCTCTTATTAATTCGGGAACAATGAAAAAAAAATAAAATTTTTTTATCTCCCTCTGTCAACCACTTAACATGAGCCTTTTGTTGCTAATATCTCTCCTTGACCGCTAGGTGATGAAGAAGTTCTACTTGAGATTTAAGCAACTAGAATGATTGAGAGCTGATGGTCTCCTTCCATTGCTTCCTCCTTCATAGTAATGTTATTTTCAGTTTTCTAAATAATTCTGAAAAATGTTTCCAAAGATCTGCTTATCCTATATACTAGGAGCTTTTCTAGTTTGGGCTAGTTTTCTTGCTAGAACATAGAAAGGATTGCCTTGAATTGGGGTACTCCATGCTTTCTCTATCTTGGGAATCGGAGAATCATTAGAAGTCCAAGCTGGGATGAATTTAAAATTAGAAGGACCAATTCTGATGTTTGTGCCAAAAGAGAAAAGAATTGGAGCGTGTTGAGAAACAACCTTGTTCAGATGTTCCACCAATAAGTTGGGAAAATTATTCATCCAACATGTATTTATAAGAATATGATCTAAACGAGCATAAATTCTCTCTAAGCCATTTCTATTATTATACCGAGTAAATCTACTTCTCGAATAACATGCATCAACAAATCTACATTGCGAGATATAATCCATGAACTCCAAATAAGAGTTTACATTAGGACTGATACCATCTAGTCTTTCTGCCATGCTAGTAACTGCATTAAAATCTCCACCCACAAACTACGGCCTATGAGAATTCTAAGTAATATCACTAAGGTTATCCTATAATAATCTTTGAGTGCCTGACTCAATATCTGCATGCACAAAAGTGGCTTGAAAATCAAACACTGAAGAAGTATGTTTAGTATTAACTGTCAGTTGCTGCTCTGATTCTCATTTAGCAGAAACACAAAAATCAAAGGACCGAAGAATCCAAACAGTGTCAAAAGAATTGATGAGACTTGCTTCAAACCCTAATTCACACTTATAAATATCAACATTAGAGTCATTTGTTGCTTCAAAAATAACTAGAAGGGGTATGTTGTGTTTCTTGATTAGCTTTAGAAGTCTTTTGATCAAAGAGGCGTTAGCTATGCCTTGGATGTTCCATAAAAGAGATCTTACTATTGTAAAAGTTCAGAGGGGCTGCTTGACCCCTTTGGAGCTGTAGGAATGTTCTTTGATCCACCCGTTCCATGTTTGTTTGTAAAAGATTAATAGAAGTTTTGCATCATTTGGGTCTAAGTATTTCTCATGAACTTTAGTTTCTTCACCAATTAAAGCTATCTGATTAGAAGAAACTTCAACATCTTTACCCCATGTTTTATCTGTAGCCCTTCAAATTTTCAATCATTTTCTTGAGGTCGAGCTTCACAAAGGTGGCAACTGTATCGTCGGTGATTCCTCCCAAAACTCCATCTTTGATGGTAGTCTCCATGTTGACGACATGGCGGGCGCTAATGATAATCTTTATAAAGGTGAGAATGAAATCAAAGGACTCAAAGTTCCGTAGCTTTTATTTTGAAGTGCTCTATTTAATTGAATTACAACCAAAATTGAAATTTTAGGGTTTCTTTTAAAGGGATCGCCTTCTTCTACTACACCGTGAACTTTTAGGTGGGTTATCAGCTCCATTCTAGTTAATTTTGTGTTTCTTGAGCTTATTGGTCACTTGGGGCTTCTCATACCCTTGGATTTTGGTGGATTGGGATATAATAGAGTTGGTTATGGAAGATAGTTGAGAAAATTGAGCTAAAGATTAGAATTTGAATGTCTGATTATTAGAGAGTGACTTATCTGTTGATGTCAAATTTTGAATTTGAAGTTTGAACGCTAGGATAGTTTGATAGTCTTGTTGTAAGATTGATGCTTTTATTATTGTGCAGCTTGATCCTTGAGATTATAAAAATGACAAGAAAGATGAAACCCTATTGAGTTGTTTATTTTAATTTGTATTGTATTCTTGGATTATTTTATGTAATTAGATGTAAATTAGAAATTTGATTGATGAAGAGTTTATAGTTTATCATTATTAATGTGGATGTATTGGTATTGATTGAAAATAGAATGTACGTTTCGATTCTTATACTCCTTATGCTTAGACTGCATTAAATATACTACTTGTTAAGTTTTAAGAGTTAGATGTTAAATATATGAATTATAGCTTACTTTTAATATACAAAAGTTAAATTTGTAAATTACCTATTAACTTGACAAATAGATGTTAAATATATGAGTTGTCAGTGAATTTTAACAAATGAATTGATAATCACATTTTGGGGTTTTGTTGAGTATTGAATTTTTATGAAAGGCTAGTGGTGGGGGCGGAGAATGGAAGCGGGAAGGAGAGTTTATAAATAGAGGGATTAGAAGTGGGATTGAGTAGTAAATTAATAATTTGTTATTATTATCTTTAAGACTAGATTAAAGTCTATGAAGAGGTTAAGAGATTAGCACTTTCGTAAGAATTGCTCTAGAAGCTCTTGACTAAACTTGGGGAAAGAAAAAAAATTATCCTAAACAAAGTTCTATGTAGTGCCGTAAATATCTATATAGCAAACATCTCACATATGAGACACTTCGAACAGTCCCAACTAGATACTTTCTCCTTGTATGAAACTCTTTGAAGAGTTTTGCGTGAAAATTAATAGCTTTAGAGGATTATTTGAGACTTTTTGGAGTCCGGGGTTTTGGGGGGAAAAGTTCTAGAGGTTAAATTGAGAAACACAAAGTTCAGAGAGGGTTTGTGGGAAATGTCCTGAAGATTTGGTGGGTACTTCGAGGGGTGGAAACAAGAAAATTATTGTTACGATGTTTTTTTCACCCTTGATTTGTTTCAGGGCGGTGGAAACAATTTTATCTAAAATCGAATTCTGAGCTTAGACTTACCCCAATCTAATATGTTTACAGCCCATAAATGTAAGAGGGCCCAAGCCTAACTAAACTTAATTATAAATCATTTAACTTACCCCATGTAAGGATAGAATATAGCCCAGATGAAACCCATTAACTGACCCGGACCCAATAATTATGAACTTTTAGCAATAAAACAAAAAGGACTTCAAGAGCCGAAAGAAAAGACCTAAGCCTAACGTCAAAAATGAAGCTGCAATGGCAACAGAGACTGAATAGAAAAACATGAAGGTTAAATTACACTAAACCCCCAAGAACTTTCAGCATTTTGTAGTAACCCCCAACAACTTTTACAAAAAACCCCAAACATATTTTGGGTAAATTACACTAAACCCGCAATAACTTTCAAAATGCATTTTATGCTGTTTTTTGGTTCTAATTTATGGGGGTTACCTGAAAAACATAGGAACTTAATGGGGATTTTCTAGAAAATGCAAAAGCTATTGGTGGTTTAGTGTGATTTTGAAAGTTACTGAGGTTTCATTGCAAAATGCTGAATGTTTTTGGGGGTTTAATGTTATTTACGCAAAAATGAAAACTAAAGATACAGTCGGTCAGTATGATGGCTAATCAAACGGCCAATGCACGTAATACAGAGTATGAGGCATATAATATACTCGAGGCTTTGGTAACTGATCCATATACATATATTATTGACCTAGTTGTGCCTATGGTGCATTTTAGAGCGCACCGGCAATGACAGTTACTAGTAAATATATGATGGATATGAAAATCATATTTCAAAATACAGTTTTGAGTATTGATAAATAAATAGTTTACTATGGTCAATCAATGTGTGTATAAGAATAGTATTTGCTCCTTATACATATGATGTCGATCGAGTCAGGCTGTTATGGTGTATTTGGAAACATGGGGTGTGCCAATTCGTAATAAAGACATAAAGCATATGGAAATTATATTTCTAAGTGTGTTTGAGTATAGATAAATAAATATGAACACTATGAAAATTAAAACTTAAAAAGATTTTTTTTTCTTCATAGAACCCTCTAATGGCAGTAAGTACAATTTTTACATGGGTGGGTAAAATTATGCAGAGATATTTTGTCGATGAAAACTATGGTACACACTTTTAAGATTTTTTATAAGACATTAAAAATTCAAGGCTAAATTGCATTTAAATACCTTATTATTTCCCAAAAAGCACTTATATGCCCCAAGATTCAAAACAGATAAAAACAATACCCCAAGTTGTAAAAATTTATAGTTAGCTAGCTTCTCATTAACTAGCCATGAAAATATTTCAAAATATTCCCGTGTTGCCTCATGTGACTAATTTACTTGACAACTACCTTTAGTTATCGATACTTACCATTCTATCAACCCATTTTTTATTAAGTATTGTTCCTTCTCCTTCTTTTTCTTCCATGGAAACCCAAATTCCATTTCCCCTAATTAGACTTCCATCTCATGATATTTTTTATTTTGGAAAAACTGCAGTTTGCAATTGCAACAGCTGAACAAATACCAAGATAAACACGTGCACTACAACAAAACATGTTACAAGCCTCTACAAAATGACAACGCAAAATGTTCAAAATGAAACAAAACATATGAACAACAAATCAACGTGGTAATGTTGATGAACTATGAGATGCATAGGCATAACTCACAGTGATATAACAGTAGAAAGCAAATTGGATTATTATTACATACTATAATAAGTGACTACACTGATCAACACAGTTTAAACACACAAATCAAAGATGCATGATCAAGCAATCACATAGCTAAACCCAAGAAAGTAGACTAGAAATGAGACCACAAGACAAAGCAAAGTTTCCCTCACACTCAAACTACAAGACTTACTGCTCATAATATCCTTCACTCCGACTTCATGCTCTTTACTCAACACCAAACCTCTTCTTGAGAAAGCACACAAATTCATAAACCTTCTGAGGATCATGAAGAGATTTCGCGACGCTCTCCCTCTCCATGCACCTCTTCCCCCAAGCAACCAGCTTCGGGACTTCCTTCTCGATACTGAAGTTTGCGCAGGTCTCATAGGCGTAGAACCAAGCGGTGAAGGGCACAAGGGCGATGTCAACAAAACTGAATGAGTCGCCGCCGAAGAAGTTCTTGTCACCGAGCTCGGATTCCAAGAGTTTCAAGATGTCAATGAATTCCTTCTTTGCTTCCTCCTGGGCTTCTCCCTTCAGTTTCCATAGCCTCGTGCCGCATTCATATATCTGATGGTATAATAAGAATGTAGAGATATCAGCAAACAGAAATGATACCATTCAGAACCAAAAATTCTGCTCCAACAGATTCAGATTTCCTTCTATACTCAAATTGTGGCACAGAATCATTCAGGCATCCAATCTTGAACCAAGGTGAGATGAGACAAGTATAAGGGAAAACACACAGTACTATGCTACCTATGTCTCAAATACAAAAGGCCCTAGAAATGCCGAAAGAACTCTGTATCAGTTGAGAAAGTATATGGTGGTCATGATCCATAATATTAATGATGCACCAAACAGATCCAAGGATTGAACAAGCGCATAGTACCCAAGTCCAATAAACCAAGGTTTGATCTCTCTCTGTGTATCATTGATTGGGACAAATAAATATGGATGTCAAGGGGCTGAGCATAAAAAGAGAATATGAGTTTTCTAGATCATTTTGTGGATTATCCTCTATTATTCCCCTTGTAAGTAATCTAATTAGTATATAGATAAATCTATCTAGTTTGTTATTGGTCAGGCTGGATCTGTTGAGTAGTACTGATTTTCTTTCGACTTTCAGTAGATCTATAAATAACTATTCATCAAATCTTCTAATCTTTCGGTAACACTTGCTCTTTGGTGTTCTTAACAATGGATGTGACTGTTGCTTCCTTTAAGGTTGAAACTTTTGTGTTGATTTGGTTGCCAATGTTGAATTCTGGATATTAACAATGCATGTCTTTATGAAGTATACCATACCTTAAGCACAAATAACATATTATAGTGTCTTGCATTATAAAATTCAATATAAAATAATTCAGGTTGGACTTTTAGGAATTGCGACATATAAACAATCCTGTAACTATTTGTATACAAAAACAAATCGTACTTAAGCACAAGTAGCATGTGTTAGTGTTTTCCATTATGATATTGTGCAAATAAAATAATTCAGGTTGGGAATTCTAGAATCGATATATAAATCCTCAAACTATTGGGATATAAAAACAAATCATCCTCAAACTATTTGTATTAAAAAAAAAATCATTCTTAAGCAAAAAAAATAGCATGTTTCAGTATGTTGCATTACAATATTGTGTTAGGTTGTGGACTACGTGACATGTGTATTGGCACATATAATGTGCATTAGGACACGTGGACGCACGTGTAGCGCTACCAATCATATATTAATGTACCAATATAAAGTACAAGGACCCAATTGAATGATCTGATAAAGTGTTAGGGTCCTAGTTGTCTAATAAATAAGTGTGAGGACCTAATATCAATGTGTAGAATTCCCGGGGTGGTAATTATTAATACTGATGGGCAAGTTAGTAATTAAACCTAATACAGAACATTATAAATATGGGTGTGGTCCCTAGTAGTGGTGTATGAATTCTCATTCAGTTCTCAACATAAGGTTACCACATTGTTGAGAGAAGGCTCCCCATCTGCCGGAGAACCACCAACCTGCTAGAAGATCAACCCGGACACGCCGCTCTTCACATGGGTTCCGGTACGCTTCTGCATTCTATCTCATCCTAAGTTTATTCTAGATACGATTTGGGTCCTGGATTGTTCATTTGGTTTACAAACAAATTCCATCAAGTATAATCAGAGCCAATCGTGTTCTAGATTTGCTTGGGAATTAATCTGTATTATTTTTCGTTAATATTAAGATCATGTAATGCATTTTTCTTCTGTCTCGCATTACACGATTCATTTCTCAAAACTGTTTTTGGGTTCCGTTTGAATTTTGGCATTGAATGTGAACTGTTACCATGACTGGGTTATGATTTTTTATGGTTTTTGGAATTTTCTGAACATACCGTGTATTGCGATTATTATCATCATTATTTGATAATCATGAAATCAGTTGGTGCCCTTGTTTTCTCCTTCGGTTTGCGTGTCTGTGGCTGAAGTTATTAAAATCTATCTCCTGGGCAAGTTGATTTCTACATGTGGTTACTGGGATTAATTTGCCAATCATTGCTACAATTGTTTTAATGATGATGATGATGATGATGATGCATGTGGCGTGCAGTTGTTTTGTGCATGTTTGCCATTATTCAATAATTTGGGATTCAGTTTGTATGCAGTTGTTCTGTGCATGTTTGCCATTATTCAATAATTTGGGATTCAGTTTGTGGCTTTTCTCCCTTCATTGTTTCGTGAATGCCTGATGGGAGTTATACGTTTGTTTGCTGAAACTTTTTGTTTTGAATTAAAATCAGTTTCTTAATACCGTTAGCATGTTCATGAACGTGGGGTTTTTGTTTGGCAGTTGTTATTTTGAGTTTTACCAAGTCAAACACTGTTTGCTTTTGGTTGTTGCGAAAACGGTTTACGGTTATGGTTTAATGACACGCTTGCTCCTTAAAAATTGCACTTTTTAATCAAAACCAAATAAAGTTCTGTTTTTCCAGCCCATTTGTTCCGTTCCTTTTCTGTGTGAGTAATTGCACAGATAGTAAATTATGTTTAAGGGACTGTTTGGTTAAAAACATGTTTTAGGGTGTTTATGCATGTTCTAAGTATTATATAAAACATGAAATAAAGTTAATAACTGCTTTGAAAGTGATTTATTTTATTGAATAACAACTTACAGATAGCTTTTGAGCTTGCCTAGTTTTTCTTCTTGACTAACCGAAGCATTATAGTCACCAAAGTGACCTCTGCTGTGGAGGTTACCAAGATAGGAATTTTAAGGTGTGTGTTTATATATCTCATGCGGACAACATGTCGGCCCAAAGGAAGGCAGTTGTCTGGCAAAGGTTATAAGCACGATAGTAATGAGTTGATGCTGCCATAAATGGTTCAATTCGGATATTTAGTCAGCCCAAAGGAAGGCTAAATATTTGGTTGGATTGGCATCCATTGCGGGTACTTGGTTGGCCCAAAGGAAAACCAAATACTCGGCCGGATTAAGCATGTAGCCATAAGAGATCCATTGCGAACTTTTGATCGGCCCAAAGGAAGGTCAAATGTTTGGCTGGATCGAGCTATAAGACTCATTACTATGACAGATTGGTCACTTGTGAGTTGTATTCTCTGTCCAAAGACTAGATGCAATGTCACACGATTAATCTTTGATGGGTTGCTGTTATTCGCTTGTTTAATTGCTTTCATAAAGTTTATTATTATTATTATTATTTTGTTGTGAGCTAATTAGTTTATATCTCTATTTTATGTTCTCTTCAATTCAGAAATGACATCTGTTGGCTCTATATCTGCAATTTAAGTAGTGTTCCCATGCTGACTTCTACAAATTTTAAAATCTA
Organism: Asparagus setaceus; assembly: GCA_012295165.1. Lineage (NCBI taxonomy): Eukaryota > Viridiplantae > Streptophyta > Magnoliopsida > Asparagales > Asparagaceae > Asparagus > Asparagus setaceus. The sequence continues at coordinate 31,047,022 of CM022709.1, read as the reverse complement.
GAAAAGAAAGGTCGCCACTGCACTTTGTTGCATGAATAAGGATCTGGCGCTTTTGGAGCCCTGTCCTCCCAAACCGACTGATAAAAGCACTGATAAGGAAATGCAGGCTTTTAAGGATTGGGAGTACTCCAACAGGGCATGCCTCATGGTCATGCAGACTGCAATGCCTCAAGCCTTTCTCGACACTTGAGGGTGAACAGAATGCCAAGAAGTTCTTGGAAACCCTAGAGAGTCGCTTCACCAAAAGTGACAAGGCCGAGCTTAGTGCAGCAATGCGTAAGCTATCGACCATGAAGTACAAGGGTGATAAGGATATAAGGGAGTATGTCATGGACATGCTCAATCTTGCTGCTAAGCTGAAAACACTGAAGGTGGATTTACCAGATGACTATCTGGTACATCTAGTGTTGATCTCATTGCCACCTCAGTACAGTCAATTTGAGGTAAGCTACAATTGTGTGGACAAGAAATGGACAATGGATCAGCTTATCTCGCACTTGGTGCAAGAGCAGGAAAGATTGAAGCAACTAAAAATTGACTCAGCTCACTTGGCATCTGCCTCTTCATCTGGTAATAAGAAGAGGAAAGGAAAAGAGACTGCGGGGCCAACTCTAAGAAGAAGCAAAAGGGCTCAGACAATGGGCAAAAGGTTAAAAAGTGCTTCTTCTGCAAGGCGGCCACTCACATGAAGAAGGACTGCCCAAAGTATGCTGCTTGGCTACAAAAGAAGGGCACGCTTCTCTTCTCTTGTTAGTACTGAATCCCATTTAGTTTCAGTGCCAAAGCACACTTGGTGGTTAGATACTGGAGCCACTAAACATATAAGTGTGTCTATGCAGGGGTGCATAAATTGCCGGAAGCCCAATCAAGATGAGAAATATCTCTACATGGGTGCAGGAGATCCGGTGGAGGCTGAAGGCATCGCTACTTTCAAACTTATTTTAAGTACTGGTTTTATTTTAGAATTGAAAAAGACATTGGTTGTACCGTCATTTAGACGGAATTTGATTTCAATTTCTGTTTTGGACAAAGAAGGTTATGTTTGTTCTTTTGGAAACAGGAAATGTCTTATTTATTTCGATTCTTCTCTTATTGGAACCAGTGTTTTAACTTCGATTGATAGTTTGTATCTTTTACATTTGGTTAATACGGATGTCGAATGTTATAGTAGCGAAACTAAAGGGATTAAAAGAAAAATGCCAACCGAGAATTCCCTTTCGTTATGGCATAAGCGTTTGGGTCATATCTCTAAAAAACGAATTGACCGGCTTGTGTCGGATGGAATTCTTGGAGCACTTGATGACATGGATGATAATGTCTGTATTGAGTGCATAAAGGGCAAAACAACTAACAACAAAAGGGTAGGGGCCGAGAGATCTAAGGAGGTTCTAGGACTGATACATACCGATATTTGTGGGCCATTCCCTACGGCTTCTTGGAATGGTCAATGGTATTTTATCACGTTCATAGATGACTCTCTCGATATGGTTACCTCTACCTATTAAATAAGAAATCTGAGGCATTGGATGCTTTTAAGTCTTTTAAGGCCGAAGTTGAAAATCAACTCGGTAAGACTATTAAGGTTGTAAGATCCGATCGTGGTGGTGAATACTACGGAAGGTACGACGGATCCGGTGAATAGCGTCCAGGGCCATTTGCCCAATTCCTCAATGAGTATGGGATAGTTCCTCAAGACACCATGCCGCTCACCCAAGATGAATGGTGTGGTGAAAGGAGGAACCCGACCTTTAAGGATATGGTAAGGAGTATGATTGCTAATACTACCTTACCAAATCACTTTGGGAGATGCCTTAAAGACCGCAGCCTATATTCACAACCGGATACCGACAAAAGCAGTTAACAAAACCCCTTATGAGCTTTGGATGAGCAAAAAGCCTGTCTTAAAGCACTTAAAGGTTTGGGGATGTCCAGCTGAAGCAAGGCCTTATAGGCCTGATGAGAAAAAGTTGGATGCAAGAACAGTTAGTTGTTATTTTGTTGGCTATCCGGAAAGGTCACGAGGGTATAAGTTTTATAATCCTACTAACAGAACATTCTTTGAGACGGGAAATGCTAGGTTCTTTGAGGATGTTGAGTTTGGGGAGATAAGGGCAATGACATTGTTTTTGAAGAGGATTCGGATACACCTATTCCTACAGTTGCTGAAAGTCAGGATGAACTCATAGTTCATATTCCTGACTTTATCCCTCAGCAGCCTCCAATGCAGACAAGAGACAATGTCGTTGAACTTCCTACCGAACAAGATCAACAGATTATACCTGAGGATCATCAGGAAGTCCAAGTTCCTCTTCCGGTTATTCAAGAGGAACAAGTTCCTCTTCCGGTTATTCAAGAGGAACAACAGGATCAAACTCAACATCCTCATGAAGTTGAAGAACCAATGCCACCACCACCAAGAAGATCCACGAGAGAAAGGAAAAGTGCAATTTCAGATGATTATATCGATTTCTCCGTGAGCATGAGGAAACTATTGACTCTTTGGAGGATGACCCACTCACCTTTAATGAGGCCATTAGTGGTTCGATTCTCATAAGTGGGTTAAGGCCATGGGGATGAACTCCAATCCATGAAGGACAATGACGTTTGGGATCTTGTACCGCTGCCTAAAGGAGTGAAACCGATTGGTTGTAAGTGGGTTTATAAAACCAAGCGGGATTCATAGGGCAACATTGAGAGGTACAAGGCACGCCTTGTTGCAAAGGATTCACCCAAAAGGAAGGAATAGACTATAAAAGACCCTTCTTCCAAGATCTTCAAGGATCTCCAAGATCTTGAAGGACTCTTTAGGACTATCATGGCAATTGTGGCATGTTTCGATCTTGAGTCGCACTAAATGGATGTGAAGACCGCCTTTCTCAATGGAGACCTTGAGGAAGACATCTATATGAAACAACCTGAGGGACTATCTTTGAAAGAGGATAGTCATTTGGTTTGTAAACTTAAGAAATCTATTTATGGGCTCAAGCAAGCTTCTCGTCAATGGTACTTAAAATTTCACTACATCATTACTTTGTTCGGTTTTGAGGTAAATGCTGTAGAGGATTGTGTGTACCATAAGTTCAGTGGGAGTGGGTTTATATTCTTAATTTTATATGTGGATGATATTTCGCTTGCTACTAATGATGTACAACTTCTTCAGAAACCAAGAAAGTTCTCTAAAAATTTGAGATGAAAGGTTCGTGAAGCGCCTTTTGTGTTAGGGATACGATTCTTCGAATCGCCGCGAGGAACCCTTGAATTGTCACAAAAGGCTTACATCGAAAGGATATTACAAAGGTTTAGCATGCAAAACTGTAATCCACATGATACCCCTGTGTCCAAAGGTGAGAAATTCAGTCTCAAATAGTGTCCTAAAACAAAATTGGATCTTAAATTTATGGAGGGTATTCCCTATGCTTCGGCTGTGGGGAGTCTCATGTATGCGCAAGTCTGCACTCGTCCAGATCTTGCGTTCATAGTGGGAATGCTAGGCAGATACCAGAGCAATCCGGGAAGAGAACATTGGGTTGCAGCCAAAAGGGTCTTCAAATATTTACAGAAGACAAAGGATTATATGCTCACATACAGAAAGTCAGATGAACTTGAGATCATAGGGTATTCTGATTCTGACTTCGCTGGATGCCAGGATAGTCGCAAGTTGACTTCCGGATATGTTTTTCTGCTGGCTGGAGGAGCGATATCATGGAAGAGTGCCAAGGCCACTGCTGCTTCTTCCACCATGGAGGCAGAGTTTGTTGCGTGTTATGAGGCATCCAATCAAGCAATTTGGCTACGTAATTTGGTTAAGGGACTGCGAGTTGTCATTGGAATTGAAAGGCCATTAAAAATATTTTGTTACAACCGAAGCTTCAGCCTTATACTCTAACAATAATCGGAGTTCTTCAAATCCAAACATATAGATATCAAGTTCCTTGTTGTTAAGGAACGAAGTTCGAGTGGTTTGGTGAGTATTGAGCTAATAGGAACAAATGCTATGGTTATGATCCGCCACTAAGGCATTATCACTGGGGCCTTTCATGATCATGTATCCAAGATGGGTGTTGTTAGTTCGTGATTTAAGACTAGTGGGAGTTTATTTCTCATTGTTATGCTTGTGGCTCATTACTTCTTTATTATATGTCATGACATTATTCGGTTTTGTGGTAATTGAATTTTCTATTTAATTCAATATTTACTCAACACTTGATCTCATACGTTAATATAAAGAGGACCGGTTGGAAATAGGCATGTGTAGATCACTTTACATGCAATTTCCATGCTGCACATTCACACTTGATCTATGTCGTTAGTTGGGTTGGTACACGTAATCATTATGGGTTTAGTTGCTTTGACTGCAACGACTGCTCTCTTGGTTCTTGTACTGATGAGACTGATGGACGAGATCAGTTTGGACGACTTTCTTGCATAGCATCGATGCATTCGGTTGCTTGGTATATATACATATATGGTTGCAGGTTGTGCCATATGGACTACACATTGTCTAGTAGTCCAAGTGGGAGATTGTTAGGTTGTGGACTACGTGACATGTGTATTGGCACATATAATGTGCATTAGGACACGTGGACGCACGTGTAGCGCTACCAATCATATATTAATGTACCAATATAAAGTACAAGGACCCAATTGAATGATCTGATAAAGTGTTAGGGTCCTAGTTGTCTAATAAATAAGTGTGAGGACCTAATATCAATGTGCAGAATTCCCGGGGTGGTAATTACTAATACTGATGGGCAAGTTAGTAATTAAACCTAATACAGAACATTATAAATATGGGTGTGGTCCCTAGTAGTGGTGTATGAATTCTCATTCAGTTCTCAACATAAGGTTACCACATTGTTGAGAGAAGGATCCCCATCTGCCGGAGAACCACCAACTGCTAGAAGATCAACCCGGACTCGCCGCTATTCACATGGGTTCCAGTACGCTTCCGCATTCTATCTCATCCTAAGTTTATTCTAGATACGATTTGGGTCCTGGATTGTTCATTTGGTTTACGAACAAATTCCATCATATTGTGCAAATAAAATAATGCAGGTTGTGGTTTCTAGGAATTTCGACATATAAACAACCCACAAACTATTTGGATGTCAAAAACAAATCATCATCAAAGTTATCAATCTTTAATCATAACTGGTACATAACCAATAGATACTCAATACATTGTCAGTGATCTAGATTACAGTACTGAATGTAAAATTGCCCAAATCCAACGTCATCAACCAAATTTGGAGGAAAAGAATTTTGTTAGAAAATTTAAGGAAAAAGGGGGGTTTCTTAATTGAACAAGATGAAGACGACCCACATGATAAAATCCAACAAAGTCACCGAAAAACAATTCAAGTTACCTTCTTGTCGACAAAATCAGCCCAGAACCTCGCCTGAGCCCTAGCATAGGGATCCTTGGGCAAGATCGGAGCTTTGTCGGCCCAGACCTCATCAACATACTCCACGATCACAAGAGATTCACATATAGGCTTGCCATCGTGGATCAAAACTGGGATCTTTTTGTGGACGGGGTTGGATTTGAGCAGCAGCGGGCTCTTTTCGAGGAGGCTCTGCTCGCTGTACTCGTACTCGACCCCTTTCTCGGCGAGCGCGATCCTGACTCTCTGGCCGAATGGGCTCACCCAGAAGTCCAGAAGCATCACTCCCTTCTCACTCCCCATTTTTTATTTTCTTGGGTTTTGGTGAATTTCGTCGAACACTCGTTTGGTGAGATGAACGGGACGAGAGGAGTTTATATAGAGAGGAAGTTAGGCTGGGATTACGACTGAATCTTTTTTAATTAATAAGGATATGGTTAATTTCACATAACACCCCTGCCTTTAGATGTGTTACACATAACCCCAAAACCGTGGGTGTTCACTAAAACCCCATAAACTTTGAACCTTTCTCACCAAACCTCCGACATATAATTCCTAAATAAGTAAAATCTCCGTGAGAGAAAACTCCATTTTGAGAGGAGGTACTGTCCATAACTAGCAAATGATAAAAGTTCGAAGTTATTCTCACAATGAAATTTTAATAATTTGCAAATTTCACATAGAAGGTTCAGTGAGAAAACTTTAAAGTTCAAATGGCTAAAGATTTGAATATTCCGGAGGATTATGTAAAATAAATAAAATTCAGAGAGCCTAGGTGCAAGACTTACAAAACTTTAGGGGCTATGTGAAATTAACCCATAAAGAAATTCCCGGAGTTCTGTGAGGGCATCAGCGCCTGCGTCACACGAGGTCTCCAAGTTTGACTATTATTGAGGCGGCTTCTCAACTGAGAAAGAAATCAATTTATTGTTTCCCCTCACAGATAAATATTGAGGCTGTAACATTGGTTTGAAATGTTTTAATTTGACAAACACATGAAAATATATTTATTTGAATTGCTTATTTGCCCAAAAATATAAAGATAACATTAAATTTAATGTTGTAGATTAGAGTAGTGATAATTGTGCTACAAAATTTATACTTTTTATACTCCCACAAACCAAAATGTAGAATTCATAATGATTCATAGTTATTCTTAATAATTTCTATATAAAAACCCCACATATTTGTTAGTGGTAGTGCAAGAATAATATGAAACTTGTAGTACAATTATCGTTTTTCTATAGATTAACAATTGTGAGTGTATTAATATTGGATTACACTAGCAATCATTATCGCACAATAATCTACATATGCTATCTCATTTATAACAATAATCTACTACGGTTTTTTCCCACTTTGTCTTGCAATTTAAAAGTACTAGTCTTTTAGCTTGTACTAAGCACGATCTTATTGCAAATTCAACAACATTTCGTCATGTTCCAATCACTGCTTCCCAATAGAATATAAATAATACAAAGGACATACCTCTCTTTCTAAAGCACTAATCTCCCTCCCCGATTGAGGTTCTAAAAATATATCATTGCCCGGAAATCATGATAAAGTTAAAAATTAAAATATAATAAATCATAATTGAAATCGATTAATAAATATCGTAGTTATTCTAGTTATATTTATGGGTTAAATAGTTTTAATTGGTAATTAATTTTTATGAATTTTCTTATATCTAATGTAATTTCTATTTTATCTATTTACGTGTTATTTTAAATGGATAAGACAACTCAAAACAATTTCAAGAGCACCAAAAATATATTTAGTATAACAAAATTGACTTTTGTCTTATTAGTTGTCTAGTTTTGTATGGTATTTACTTTATGTTTAATTATACCTGTCTTTTTCTATTTATTTTTGCAATAATATGAATGTATAGTCATGTATTTACTAATTTTATTAATGTATGCCTATTTCATTTGATTTCTAAGACCTATATTATATCTAAATAAACTTGATTGAATTTATTGTAATATTTTCAACTTAAAAAATATTAATTTAGAAGTTTTCTTAGTTCAAATCTAAGTAGGTCAAATTTATGTTTAATACCGCACGATATTGATATTTGTAATATATCAAAAAGAATCCACTAATTTTGTATAATTGTTATGGGATATCTAGTTAGATTTTTGTTATGCAACATCAATTACAAAAAGCAAAAAAAAAAAAAAGAATTTACAAGAAAGTGAAATATTTAAAGACTTTCATCAAGTGGAGATTCTCACCTAGAGTTTAAACAAGGAAAGAGGTTCAATTTATAATTCTAATACACATTTTGTTGAATTCTAAAAATATAAATAAAATAATTAGAGCAAAGTAGAATATTTAGAAACTTTCATTAAAAATGATTCATTAATAATTGAGAATAAAATTTAGGATAATAAAAAATTTAATAGAAACAAACCTAATTAATTAAATCGAGGAGAAAATTGGATATTAGTTAATTGAACAAAATAAATTCAGTAAAAGTTAGATTTTTGAAATAAAATCAATCAAGAAATCCTACCCAAATAGTTCTCAAATAATTTAAATCTTTAAAAGTTCATCCTCTTTATTTTTCCCATTAATTTCTTTTAAGACCTCATACAATTATATTATATTAAAATGATATGATATAAAATAAAGAAAAGTAAAATAAATACCATAACATGAGTGTTCAAAATCAAGAGAAGAGCTCCCAATTGTAAATATCTCTCGATCCTAAAAATCCAAAAGAAAATCAATAGTTAGAAAAAGAGCTAAAAACTATTAAGAATTCATGAAAAGAGCTAAACACTATAGCTTATAGGTCTTAACTGAACTCGTCAAGGATTACCCTAAAAAATTAAAATTTATTTAAAATTCATGAAAAGAGCAAAAACTTATTTTTGAAGGAAAAAAATACAATTTTGAAAGAATAGTTGAGGACTCGCTGGTGTAGAGGTAAAGAAAACCCTGAGGGGGGGGGAGGATGTTGTACCTTTAGGATTATGTAAAGAATATTTATTTTACTAATATTTATAAAATAATTATCAAATTTCAAATAATAAAAAATTTTCAAAATATTTCAATTTCCATAAATATATGCTTTTTGACATTAAAAAATAACAAATTAGTTAACAACTAAATTATTTTTAATAAATTAAAAAGAGAGGGAACAGTTTATTTTATAAGTTAAAACAATCTATTTTCAATAATTATATTACCAATAATAAATTTATAATTTAAAAATAATATAAACAAAAGATGTAGAATATATGATATTAATTATTATTTTATTATATTTTATATAATTATAGGTTATAAAATCAGAAAATAACAGTAAATCAAGTATTAAAAATTTTGGCAATAACTTATGTTATATTTTATATAATTATATATATTTTGAATAAAATCTAAAAATAAGTCGATATTTAAGCTATATGATTTTTTCAAATTATTTATAATTTAATAGATTCAATTACCATAAACAAATTAGACTAATAATCTAAAATATAAGCAAGAATTTTATTTTTAAATAAGAAAAATTATGGAAGGTAGTATTTGATTAGATGTCAAGTCAACTATAATATCTTGATTAAGTTATCAAAAATAAATTTGCCATATAATATAGTTACCATATCCATTTAAATTTAAAAAGAGAGGGAAATAAAAATTTAATCAGATGCAAGATATCTTAAAAATAATCAATTATGGGATTATTACCGTGAATAAGATGATGAATTATTAAACCAAATAATATGAAGAATTATTACTGTGAATATGTATTAGTAGGGGTGACCTTTGAAAGATTATAGAAGAAAAGGCAAGGACGGTCCGAAAATTTAGAAATTAAAATTCTAAATAGTTAATATTCAAAATTACTAATCAAAATTAGTTTTAAAATTAATATTAGAAATTAGTATTCAAAATTAATATAAACAATAAATTTTAAAATTAATATTCACAACATCTATTCTAAAGAGTTAAATAAATCTCACCTGGCAAATTGCAAAAAATTAAAAACCAAAATTAATAGACCTAAAAAGATGAAGAATCTTTACCTTTGAATATGTAGTAGTTGGGAATGACCTTTGAAGATGATTGAAGAAAATGCAGGATGATCTCAAAAATAAAAAATCACAGATATATGATAAAAAATCCAAATGAGATTATTATATGAAATTATTATTCTAAACATAAAAAGCAAGTTTTCAATCAAAATAAATAAATCAAAGACCTAAATTAATAAATCAATGACCTTTGGAAACAGTTAAGTATTTAAAATTTCAATTGAAATTAGTAATTTACTTCGGTATGTATATTCTTGATTCGAGGAAGATAACGAAGATAATCAACTAGTAATCTACAACAAAAATATACAATCATTTAATATTGCAATTTATAAAAATTGAAGGAAGTAAATAAAAAGATCTCATTATATATGGGATATTTTAGATCAAAATCTACTTAAATTTATGAATTTACCTCTTGTAGATTTATATTCTCAAATCAATGAAGATGACGAAGATAATCAAGTAGTAATCTACAACTAAAAATATACCATTCTCGGTGTAATAATCGAGCTAATTGTCAATCATCAACTTGTGAAGGGACATAGTCTCGTACTTCTTGAAGAAACAATAGGAAGTCAGAGAAAATTAAAACAATTAATGAAAGTTCATTTTCGTGTTAAAAGTGGAATAAAAATTAAACACTTAGACTTTGTTTATTTTTTCTTTTTGTGAGGACGGTTTCATGTAAATCAAGACAATGAATAAAACACATGTAACTTTCACAAAAATAAAAAATACCATGAAAGAAAAAAAAGAAGAAGCAAAACTAAACAAAGAAACCAACCCGAGATGAAAACTAAGAGTAAGGGAAAATAATGAATGGAGAGAGAAACGAAAGAAACAACCTCTCAAAACGTGAGGAAGAAAATAATATCTGTGAGATTTGTCTTTATAAATTTGGTAGTTACTAAAAGAAACAATGCGCTACAGGATTTTAAATAACCTTGCTAACAAATTTAATGTAATATCTCATGAGATTTGTTTTTATAAATTTGGTAGTTACTAAAAGTAACAATAGAATTATAGAATTCTTAAATAACCATGTTAACAAATTTAGAGGATTTTTTTATATAATATAAGATTTAGTTTATATGAATTTTAAAATTGATTTTGAATAGAGATTTGTAATATGAATCTTGCACATGTCAATTCTTTTGTATAGAATGAATCTTGCACAATATTTTCCAGGGTTTTTCTAATTTTTAATAAAACTTAATTTTCGGTGGTTGATTTTTCCAAGATATTATTTTCTCAATTTTTTTATTTTTTAATTTTCAAACCGAGATCCTAGCGCCTATTTTTGGTAAATAAATTTTGGTAAATCTTATGTAGCCGTAATTAGTAATTGATTGATTGTATTAGAGATTTGTAATATGAGAGATTAAAATTATTTTCTAAATCTTATGTAACCTAGATATTTTCGGTAAATCTTATGTATCCGAGATATTTTCGATAATTAATGATTGATTGATTATTTGGTATATCTTATGTACCGAGATGTTTTCGTAATTAATGACTGATTGATTAATTTTTGGTAAATCTTATGTAACCTAGATATTTTCGTGATTGGTTGATTTTCCCAGGTTTAAAATGGATGGGATATATTTTGGTAAATCTTATTCAAGACTTTATATGTATTTAGTGGGATATATTTGCTCATTTGAACATATATCTGTGCTTTTTTTTCTTCTTTCCTTTTTTATTTTTATTTTAAGGAACGATATTTGTCCTTTTATTTAGAGGGATAAGGAAATCATGTCGCCATAGTTGAGTTATCAGGTGGGGTTACCAAATCTCCCCTCTACATCGAAAGTTGGCCCGATGGACTAACTAAGGTAGCAAAAGGAAAGTTATAGGAGAAGGTACGATTAAAAACAGATTCGCATATAGAACAAACCATATAGACATAAAGACATAGAGCGAGATTTATAGTCACCATAACTATAAACTTAAAGAAGAAATACATTACAAGAATGTCGAATCACGCCCAACGTAAGACTAGCCTTGAAGAAATTATGTCCCATCTACGGTAACGTTGAGTCTGCACAATACTTCTGAGGATGAGAAGGCTACAGTCCAAAGAAGCGTTATATTATGTTGAACACCATGATTGCTACTTCACTTTATCAATTCTCTAAAACCGGCACTTACGTAACAATTTAGAGGATTGTAGAAGAAAATCAAAAGAAGAGATTGATTTTTCGGTGGTTCTCCAAGGAACGAGGAGGCCCTTTATATAGGGTTCTGGTGAGCTGAGAGGTCAGACAAGGCTTTGAATGGCCGTTATTGCAATGTTTATAGCATCCGCATTAACGCTATTGACACCTTATAAGGTTCAGTAATGTACAATTGTTCATGCTAGATAAATGCAAAGACATACAAAAGAGCACGCGCCGCTGCACGCTTAGACCCGCCACTGGACCGCACATTTCGTGCCCACTCGCTAGTATATCAACACAAGTGTGAATTTCTAACACCTTTGTTATACCATATATAATATGTATGCTAATTTAAACGATTTAAAATGCATTCAATTAGTTGATGTGGGACTAAAACTCACATACTACTAATTAAACACATTTTAATTTTCATCTATGGAATCCAACCATATAAATGGTATCAATCCAACCATATAAATGGTATCCTTACATAAAAATCCTCCATTATTCATTTATATCAATAATCCGCCACAATTCCATAGCTAAAAGTAAAGGAGTATACATATCATGCTTTCAGAGAGGGTATCTTCCAATTTGAACCTTCCCTATAGTTCCATTTTTATCACCACGTATGAAGTGAAACTAAGTCTTGAACTTGAACCTTTGATGTGGTGATAGTCATTGGTAACAACATGATATAGACTATAGTAACAATATTTAGGTTTGACGATTATGGCCATGCGCCCTTATCCTTTTCATTAATATTTTAAGGAATAACTGACTTCCTCTAATTGTGGCCACACAATCATGTTCACATAGTTGGGCATCTCCAGGGATGCACTGCTTGCATCTCGTCTTAAAGACTTGATCCCACTCAGAGTCAAAATACTCTTACTATACTAGCAGTTAAAAACACCTTCCAAGTATACATGAGGATAAACTCGATACCAAGTATCAATTTATGATTAGGTGTTCAACTCACACAACAACTTGTTATTCCCGCATTGAACCTACTTTGTGGGATCTTCACTGATAGGTTGGGTTGCTACTATTGATGAGTTAGGTAAGGATTTCGGTCCCATCCTCAACCTGAATTTAAGAACCAAGGACAACTCAAGTCCTTCTATAAAGGAATCTCAGGTTGTCCTTGGACTTGATGAAGTCCACAAAGAATCACCCCATCATCCACAAATTTTTCACGGTCTTTATTCATACTTGAAGGATATGATGAGGACTAACTTAACGGAGGAGATGACCCATAACAGATGGAATGGAAGAATATGATTCATGTAGCCGACCCTAAATATTTGGGATGAAGGCTTGGTTGTTGTTGTTGTTGTTGTTGTTGTTGTTGGTCTTTATTCATACTTGGATATGTCCTCAAGTCTTGCGCTTATACTTTAAACTCCTAATCCTTGCAAGTGTGGTCATATTGTCACAATGCATAGAGATTGCATAAATAGGCTTGCCGATCATGGGCAACTTGGACATAAGCCCCTTAAGCCATCCAAACTTCTAAACCAAGAGTATCGAAGCACATAGCTCACCTCAAAAGTAGACCGAGACAAAATGGTCTGCTTGATTGGACTCAGCGATCAAGGCCACCACCTAAGATAAATACATACCTCAGATAACCATTGCTACCTAATCCATAGCAATCTAGCTAACATCACGGTACCCTCTAGAACCGAGGGAATCTACCATAATGCAACAGAAGGGAAATAGTTCCATTCAGATATCAAGTATCCTATCCAAGACCTCCTAATGAGTCCTATTTGGACAGCTAGTGTATCTACTTAATTTAGAAATTGAATATAAAATATCTGGTCTCGTGCAATTTGTAAGATACATCAAGCTTCCAATGATCCGAGAATTTCTCAACCGAGATATAGAGACTACTTTTGCTCTTGTAGAGAGTTATGAAGGATTGTATGAAGCTTTTATGGGTTTACAATTCTTATAGCCAAATTTCTCAATAATTTTCTCAACGTAGTGAGAATGAGAAATTACTATGTCCTCGGTTGATCTAATCAGTTTAAGACCAAGAATCACGCCCAAATGACTCCCATATCCTTCATATCAAACTTACTACTTAAGAATACCTTAGTCTCATTGATTATCCCAATGTTTGATCCAAATAATAGAATATCATCAACATAAATGCACGTAAGAACATGAATCACCTCTTAGTTTGCTATAAACACACTTATCGACTCAACCATTTTGAAACCAAAACCAATGATAGTTGTGTCAAACCTTTTATGCCATTGTTTAGGGGCTTGTTTTAGTCCATATAGAGACTTTACAAGTTTACATACTTCATTACCAAGTGATATAAAACCCTCAAAGTTGATCCATATAAATCTCTTCTTTAAGAAAGCCATGAAGAAAGCGCTTTCACATTCATCTAATGGATTGTGAAATCATATATGGAAGCCAATGCAATAAGCATTCGATCATAGTCATTCGGGCAATTGGAGAGTATGTGTCAAAGAAATCAATTCTTTCAACTTGTTTGAACCCCTTGGCAATAAGTCCGCCTTAAACTTTTCTATAGTTCCATCTAGTTTTAATTTTCTCTTAAAGGTCCATTTACTTTCAATTGTCTTGTACCCGTAGGAGATTAACTAATTCCCATGTCCCGTTAGATACAATAGAATCCATCTCACTTTTTACAGCATTCTTCCACTGCTTAGCCTCTTTTAAGGCCATAGCAGATCGGTAGGAAGTAGGATCCGCCTCGATATTGTAAGTGACAAAGTCACTTCCAAAATCCTTGATAATTCTGGCTCTCTTACTCTTTCTAGGTTCATCTAAATCATCTAATCTTTTGGATTCAGATTTAGAACTTTCTGCCCCCATATTTGTCATCCTTTTCACATAATCGGGAATGGAAGTTGAGACAGAGACATGATCTTTATTAGAAATATTTTGAGGCATTCTAGTTTTCATGGGAAAACATCCTCACAAAATATTACATCACGAAATTCAATAATTGTATTAACATCTATACCAAGGATTTCAGACTTGATCATTAAGAATCTCAATGCACGTGTGTTTTCCACATAACCTAGAAAGATAGAGTCCACTATCTTAGGACCTAGCTTCTTTCTCTTGTGTTCTAGGATTAGTACTTTTGCAAGACACCTCCACACTTTAAGATATTTCAAGCTAGTCTTTCAACCTCATTTAAAACTTTAAGAACTTGGACATGGAATACTTTTCAAGATTGAGGTCTTCAAGATATATTTTTTCAGTTCATCCCATAATGCCTTTGCGGTGGCCAAAGAAGAATAATAGATATCGGCGCACATTGGACATTGCCAATAAAATGCATCCTCCGGCTATTTGATCCTTCTCCGCCCACTGTGTAAATTTTCTCTGCACTATTGAGATCTTTTTCATCTGGTTTTGGGCATTCCGACAGTATCATTGCCAATAGCCCCTTAGTCATCAACCAAATCTTCATACATTGCTGCCAACGTTTGAAGAATTGACCCTTGAATTTTTCTGACATTCCAGACATGTCCATTTTAGGGGCAAAGGTACCGGAACCAGCTCTTGAAATAGAAGATATAACTTCAGATGTTAATAATTTCTTCAAAATTGTAAGAAAAAGTACTATTAAAATAGATCCATACATATGTAAAACAAATCATATAGGAATAAAGACATAGAGTAGAGAGTTACAATCACCATAACTATAAACTTAAAGAAGAAATACGTTATAATAATGCTGAATTGCCCTCTGAATAGAGGACTAGCATTGAAAAATTATGTCCCACCTATAGTAGCACCGATCTACACAATACTTGACGGAGACTAAGAACAGCCCAAAGAAGCTGTGCCCACTTGTCGCCGCATGCTCGCTAGTATACCAACACAAGTGTATATTTGTAACACCTTTGTTATACCATATATAACAAGTATGTTAATTTAAACTATTTAAAATGCATTTAATTAGTCAATATGAGATAAAACTCACATATTACTAATTAAACACATTTTAATTTTTATCTTATGGAATCCAACCATATAAATGGTATCCTTCCATATAAATCCTCCATTATTCATTTATATCAATAAAAGTTTGGATTGTCAACAAATTATATACCTCATAGATTCTTAAAAATAGAGAAATATTTTTCCATATTGACGTGTTGTAGTTGGATATGGATAAAGGGTGCAATTATCATAATCCTTAACTTCTACTTCAATTTCAAAGGCTGCTATCATGTCATATAGGATTACAATAAGTGGTTTTACAATAGTAGGTTTGAAGACAATAATGGTTTCAAGATAGTGTTGAAAATCATAATGGTATGATCTCGACCTTTGAAATTGAAATTAAAGTTGGGAATTGGGGCAAATGGACCCGCCACTCTATATACTATATCTTACCGGTGAATATCCACTTGGCAATTTCTCCTTTTTAATCAATTTCTTAAATAAAACGCTATGCATCTTAGAAATAAAGATGCTTTAAATTTGTAGCCATTTCATTTAAATCAAATCATCATTGAAATCTTAATCATTAATTTAAAAGTAATCTTTACCATTGAGATCTGAAACATATACATCTAAAATATCTCAGAACTTCACAAGAGATTTGAAATCTCCTCCTATCACCCTTTCATCTTCCAAAAACTCTTCATTTTGCGCGACCTCCTTCTTTCCTCACCTTACCTACCAAAATCTCAACTTTTCCCTAATATTGACGCCACTTTATCTCTTAGGACCTCACCTCTCCCTCTCCCCGACATCTTCTTTTCCACCATCAAATACCTCCACTATCTGGTCCACTCTACAAATCTTGAAGGCGACTCCGCCTCCACCACCCTTAAACTCCGCCTCCCTAGTTCCTCTAAAATGCCGACTTCTCTTCCTCTTTCGTGATTTCTTCTTTTTCCGGTTGATTGCTAATTGTCCAAGGATCTTAGGTGGCGCTAAAAATCTGACAACAAGGCATGCTCTTCAAAACTTCAAACCCTCTTTTTCCTTTTAGTTTTATACATATACTCAGTTTTTAGGTGATGTTTCGGCATTGATCTTAAGTCACGTAAACAAGGTAATTGCTTATCCTCTTTTGACTTATTATGCTAAGTTGTGATCTCGATTATTTTCTTTTCTTTTTGTTGTTTAGTCCTTTAATTGAGTATTGCAGTCTATTCATCCTATGCTTTGTGAGCCTATTTCCTTAGTAGTTAAAGCAATCGCTGCAGCGGTTTTGACCACGATGCAAGTAGGGCTCGTGATAATGGAAGCATTTGGAGTACGGTTTATGTTTACCTCTGACCCTTCCTCTCACTGTGTTTTCATGATTTTAGGGATGTCGCCGATGTAGATGAAACCGAACTCGATCCCGACTTTAGTGGGGTTCATGGTCATTTGTCATTAGTTGGGGATCGAACCGCCTTTGAACGTGCTCGCCATCCGATTAGCGCCAAGGTGCACCAACATGATACCCACTTCCACTTTCGTGTGGTGGGAAGGTACAAAATCATCATTGACCCTCCCGACTTGAACAAGGACTGGAAGGATAAGTTCAGATGGATCTCAAGGGATGACTCCAACTGGATTGTTCGAATTAGCCCAAGATCATAAGGGAGGCTTTGACGGTGGGGCCTTTGTCGGATGCCAAAAGGCAGGTGCTGGAAAAGATCAAGGCGCATACCCCCGCAAGATGGAATATCAAGGAGTACACCGTGACTCCTACACCTAAAGACTAAGAGAGGGCGGCAAGGTTGACTTTGGGTTCGTGACAAAGTCAGAGGTGCCGACTACTCCACCCACTTTGGTCCAAGAAGGGCCTTCGACAAGGCCGACAAAGCACCCTCATCGTGACCTGGCCCCGAGGAGGTTTCTATGGTTCATGCTCGTGCAAATGTGACGTAGCAAATGAAAGCAGGCCGGCCGACGTACCGCCCGTTGAGAAGAAGAAGAGGCTAAGAAAGGTAAGGCCTAAGGGCCTAGGAAGGCGACCAAGGCAATGGAGACCAAGTCGCCCATGTGAATGATGGGTCCCCAAAGACGGGAAAAGAGGGTGACTAGCAGCGATAGAAGTCAAAGCGAGGCCCCGTGAGGAGACGAGGCCTTAGCAAAAATTGAGGCCCAAGTAGGGGAGAAGGCCCTAGCATTCTCATCGAGTCAACCCATCGCTCGGGAAGGAGCCGCCCCAAAGAAGCATCCCTACGAAGAACTCTGATGGTCAGATCCCTATCGTGATCGACAAGATCAAGCCAAAAAGTGGGAGAGGCCGAGGTTTCTCACGATAGGATCACCCAAGGTCGATCCTCACACGACAAAGAGCCGACTCCATAGCGCTTGGCACAAGCCCACCCATTACTTGGATGAGAGGGGGTCGGTCCTTGAGTCAAAATTCACCCAAATGAAAGTGGTAGAGCAGGTTCTATCTCCCTCATGATGATGCGATCTTGAAAGAGATCCCCGACGCTGGCCTCCACCGAGCCTTAGGAGCTACTTGGTTCGAGGAGCTCTGGCGGAGGAAGAGCTATTTTGCCAAGTACAAATTTGAGCCTTCTTGCTTAAGCTTTAGGAGGAATGAAAAGCCCGTAAGGCCGACTGGTGAATGCCCTTCAAGCCGATGAAGGAGGACGAATGGGCAATTAGCACCGAGAGATGGAGGTGTGGAAGAGTATGATCGAGGGTTTTAAGGCTTTGGATAGCCAAAATCCATCAAGATCAACAAACTCAAGCACTAACTCCATGAGCTCAATAAGAGGATAAAACACTTATCCGAGGAGGTATCGCCGAGACGGGAGAGGATCGAGCCATAGAGCAGCCGAAGTTCGACCACCAAGCTTAGAGCCGCAAGATGAGCCGGAGGAGGAGCGGTCGGTCCCAAGAGACTCCAGAGGAGAGTGCCCAGACGAAGTTGTCCCTAGTCGAGGCTCAAAGCAGTATTGCTTACTTGAACTGAGGCTCATCGATTGGGAACCATTGAGGAGTATCACCACAGTGTCTTTGGTAGAGGTGGCAATGGCTTGCAAGGCGGGTATAACTACCTCAAGGCACAACTTCCCCGAGATAAGAAGCGTTCCCGATCATTTCCACTATCCCTCAAGAGTAGCCAACTACTTGGAGGCACTCTTGGAGATATAGAAACAAGGTGGAGGACTTGATCTCGAGAAATGGTGCCGATAAGGAGTCAAGATGAGACTGATGAGGGATCGATGAAAGGACCGAGAGGAGGCGAGGACTTGGCTAAGGAAGGTGGCGAGGGCTCGTGTAAGGATAGCTAGATGAGCTCACCTGCAAAAAGAAAGTGAAGGGGCCGAGCCGGAGGTTCACCGACTCCTTCGCCACCTACTACCAACATTTCTCGCCTCGACTCTCGCGTAGATATTGATATACCCTAGTCTCCCTTCTTAGCCTCAGAGGATTCCTTATATTTTGTCTTGGTTATGTATTGTAAATATTTTGAAAGAATATGAATAAAAGGTATTTTTGCTTATTTGTATTGTCTCGTGTTCTTTGCGTTGGAATATTATGACTGGGATGACTCAATTTTGAGTCTAATTGCTAGTTGATTCGCCTTTGTCCAGATTGTGTTTATAACAATTTATGGATGCCACGGTCCGCCTCATACTTGGGCAATTAGTGTTCTAGGTCGAGTCAATCGAAGTTAGTAAATCCCATGTACACATAAACTAGTGTATGAATGGTTTGTTTGGGCAGGTTCAATGAATGATGTTGAACTAAATGGGTTAGAAATCATCGACGACTCCACTCCGAAAGTAAGTAACTTTGTTATTTGAGCTGACCTTATTGAGGGTGACTAACACGCAGATTTTAGTCGACCATCCGAAGTTGTCGGTTCGTTGAGTCAAATGCTCCATAGACCTCAACCGTTTTGAATAGTCGTTGGTGGGTGAGTTTCGAGGGCATTTATGGGGAAGGCGATGGGTTGTTGCTGAGGAGGCCTTTGAAGTCATCGAACCAAGTGTTGTCTTTCGCTTTGATCCCCGCGGTGGTGATGTGTTGAGTAAAGGGCCTTTGTTTTTCATGAGGCCCGCCTGTAATTTGAGGTCGATCTCATCCGTCTGCTTTTTGATGGAACCTACCTTTGTTGGTGCCTATATATCTCTCTCTTGTAAAAGACATTTTCTTTACAAACTTTCACCCTAATTTCCTAAACTCGAACTCTTCTTTTTCAAGCGAAGTTTCGCATCTTTGTCGATCTCTAATGGCTTCCTGTGCTCCCGCCACCACCACCAAGTTGCGAATCAACCTTCTCCGGCCATTTCTTTCAAAGATCTATGCGACAGAGCTCGAGGCATACTACGAAGCTATGATCTAGGCTTTTACATCTCGGAGCCATATAGAGTAGAATCGGTGTATCACCATGGTCGCGATATGTCACCTCTCTATCTAAGCATCCGAGTACGAGCTCGATTGCCACTCTACCCCTTTATCTCTATGTGCGGTGCTTTGGTGTCTCCCATGCGCCTCACGCCAAACTCTATTGCCACTTTGGTGGGGTTTGTGGTGATCCGCCATCGTTGGTGTCGACCAAGCCCGTGCCTATTCGGTCATCTCGTCGCAGGAAGATGACAAAGAAGGAAGGACATTACTTCTTTTAGAATGCGGCAAGATCAAGCGGTGTCGAATACTCCGACTCCAATAAAGATTGGAAGGAGAGGTTTGCATGGGTCTTTCGGGCCGAACCCATCCTCGCCCTATCCTACTTGGCTTGAGATCAAGAAGGACGGTTGAAGCCATTCCCGCTGTCGACGAGGAGAGGCAGACTCGAGAAGATCCGATCTTACACCGGTCACGAAATTAATAATCTCTTTGAGTTGGCTTCCCTTCGAGTGGCCGCAGATATCTAGGGTTCCTCCAACCAGGCCGACACCATTCGAGTGGCGGTCCTAGCTCTCCCAAAGGACTTAGAGGGGTGGACTCAGCTTTGAAGAAGTCGGTTACAACCGTAAGGCCCCGCTGGCTGAGGGAGGAGTTAGCTCCTCGGGAGCGAGCGAGGTGAGAACTTCCGAGATCGCTATATGCTAGTAGGGAAGGCCACCACCAAGCCGAGAGTTCAGAGAAGAGGAGGAGGAGGTTGAGCAGAGGCCAAGGGCTCCATGGGACGGCTGACTGTGCTTAAGGCGACTTCTACCGAAGCAAAGAAAGGCGTACTTCTACTTTGAGTCCCAAGGAAGGCTCAATGATGCCCCCAAGCCGAGAGAAATAGCCATTCTTGATGGGGCTTCTCCTACCGCAAGTGGAGAGGGAGGAAGTGAGGAGCCTATGAGGCCAAGACCCGGGTGGAGGAAGCGAGCACTCCACCCGCTGCCCGAGCCTACACATAAGCCTGGCAAGGAGCTGGTCAAATTGTCGGGAGCAACTGGGGAGGATATGGCCCCATCCCAGTTGGCTGATGAGCTACCAAGAGCTGATGCCACCTCGATGCCAGGAGGCGGCCTTCAATGGCCTTTCCGCCATCGATCAACAGCTTGACCTAGGTATGGGGGCTTAGGACTATGCCGATTGGTGAGTCGGAGAAGGCTTCATGCATAGAAAGGAGCAATCTGAGGATGACAAGTTCATCCCTAAGAAGCCTCTCGATAAGGGGAGCTCGGTCCCGAGTCTCGTGGCTTAGTCTCGAAGCCTGGAGCAATTCTCCCTCGCTAGGGATGAGGAGATCCCACAACAATGCCAGCGGCATCCACCAAGCCCTCAAGGGTTATCATCAGGGGGCTCTGGATCAAGCAAGAGTTATTCTCTCGCTCGATTTTGCATAAGCTTCCGCCAATTTTGAAAAGGTACCGCATCGAGAAGAGGACTAGGAGATCGGCCGAGAAGAAGGTCAACACTTAGAGGCCGAGGGAGGCTTGGAACAGAGTGAGGGCAAATGGCCAGGAGCTAGAGATGCCGGAGGACATGATCAAGGGCTTAAAGCTCATCGTGGCAAGCAATTCACACATTGCTAAGCTCAAGGAGGAGATTGGCCATTATGAGCATGAGATTCTAGCGAGATCACCGGATCAAATACTTGACCGAGGATGTCGAGGGCGAAGAAGGCAAGGCTTGAGGCCTGTGAATGTGCTCGGTCAGATCGACCGGCTGCCTGCACAGCGAAGATGGATCTCGAGGAGGCCGACCATAAGGCATCCCCGCTACCATCCAAGCTCGAGGCTCATTGCATCTTCTTGGAGTCCGAGGACTACAGGCAAAAGTTGTGGAGAAATATCGAACGCCCCCAGGCAAAGTGGAGGTGTCTTTGGCCTATAAGGCAAGCTTCGACTACCTTTGGCCTTGCCCTTCTCGAGTTCCGACGGCCTGCATCAGGTGATCTACCCCTCTCGTGTCGCCAATTGCCTTGATATTTTGAAGGAAATTGAGATAAAGGAACGGGAATAACGCCGAGGTGGATGATGGGGAAGAAGGAGATGAGTCGGGGATGACCAAGATGAGGCCGCCACCGGGCCGCCGCCACTATTGATCGAGCCCGGTGCTCTTCCTAGTCCCACTCTCTAACCAGCCAAGACCCCGAAAGTGATTAATGTATCTCTCTCTTTGTAAATTTGAATGTGAATAGTGATGTAAACATTTTGGTATATGAATAAAGATTTAGACATTTTTGTCCTCTTGATTAGCGTATATCTTTATTTTGTTTTGTTTAAATTCATGTTTATTCATGGCTTTACCTCATTTGTGACTGGTATCTAAAGCAGCCTCTTTGGTTTGGGGCTTTGATGTTTGTGTTATGAGTCTAGTGGCTTGCTTTTAGGTCTCCTTTATTTGTGGTGGAGTGCCTTGGTTTTACTCATGTGAATGATACCAAGGTCTTGGAGTTGGTCAGCGAAGCGTGCCTTGGTTTTATCCCGAGGGTACCAAAGTCTTGAGGGGGTCGTTGACCGAGGGGTTGACGCCATTGGTTTTATCCCGAGAGGGCACCAAGGACTTTTGTATGCGTTTGGACTTAGGAAGATGCCAAGATCTTTCGAGTCAAAGCTGACTTGGCATGCCTTGGTTTTATCCCAGAGGGCAAGGTCTTTTGTCGATGGACCTGGTTTTACTCACAAGTGATACCAAGGTCTTTTGAGTTGGTCGGTTGGCGGATGGTTGGCGTGCCTTGGTTTTATCCCGAAGGGTACCAAGGTCTTTTGTCGAGGAAGTGCCTTGGTTTTACTCATGTAAATGATGCCAATGTCTTTTGAGTTGAAGCCGACCGAGTGGTTGTGGTGCCTTAGTTTTATCCCGAGAGGGTACCAAGGTCTTTTAGTCAAGGCATGCCTTGGTTTTACTCATGTAAATTATGCCAAGGTCTTTTGAGTTGAGAATTACATCTAGTTGTTATTCTTTTCATGAGTATTAATTTTACTTGGATGATAATTTGATAGGTTATGCTTTCCTTAAGTGGTTTGATAATCTATGCTTAATAAATCTAAAGTAAAAATATAATAAGAGACTAGTTCATATTTTATAAGTGAATTGGCTAGTAGATTCAATTCTAGATTCCTCATAACTCTAATTGAATCCTCCATCTTTTACTTTCTTGATTTTCCTCATTATTCTTGATTTTTTCTTTAATTTGCTTCTTAATTTTATTTTCCTTTATTTTCTTCATCTTTCTTTCTCCCTCTCAATCTAGTTTTGTTTTTATTTGCATATAATCACACCCACTCTCTTTATTGTCACACACACTAACTTGTGAACCAATTTTGATTAATTCCTATAACACCTTCCTCGGGATCGATAACTTTTATACTATAACTTGATAGTTGTGCATTTGCAACTTAGGTTCTATTTATATTCCCTATCAAGGTTTTGGCACTGCCGGAAGTTGCTTGTAATTAGAATTTTTCTATTTTGATTATTTGATTTGTGTGTTTTAGTGTGAAGTAATAACTTTGAAGGTGAAGGTTGAAGATTAGAGAGAATATTTGTTTGAAAAAGTAAGTTCTATTTCTAGTATTTTCAATTCCACTCTTAGTTAGGCTTTTCACATTAGAGACAATTATGAGCTAATAAAAACAAAACAAAAAATTTCTTTTTCCACCCTAATAAAATCCACCCTCCACTTAAATAACTACTAACAAGATAATAAATTCAAACAAGAGCTCACTCTCACATTTGTTTGTTTGTTTGTTGACCTTATTAAAAAATAAAAATATTTTTTGCATCCTTTGTAGTTGCTTTTGATTCCTAGGGTTGCATTGCATATAGTTAGTAGGAATTCACGCAAGTGATTTGAGCATCTTGATTTGATACACACTTGAAAATACTCTTAAGGGCAATACCCTAATCAAAATAAGGTGAAGGATTTCATCACCCTTTCTTAGCCCATAAATCATTAATTCCTCACTACACAAACCCAAGCCTTTTAAAACTCATTAGACGTTGGCCCCTAAGGACTCGAGCTCATTAAGAAAAAGAAATTCTTAATTAAACCGTTTAAGTTTAATTGAATCGTTGGTGTCTAAGGCAATGTTTAGGGTTATGTAGCTCCGCAAGGAAAGAGGTACTTAATTGGTCTTTGGTCTCCCTCTAGTACTATCCTTACTGGCTAGCTAACTGAGTAAACTTCAATCTTTTACTCAAGGAGGTTTTAGTTAAGAGTCGGGTCTAGTTGAGTGTAGGTTTAACCTTAGAATTAAGGGTGATTAATATAAAGTGATTGCTCTTGATTTATTTTAGTTAGATTTTTCTTTTATCATTCTTTTCTTCTCTCATTAATCTTTTAGGTCTTTTAGTTTTTCTTTAAAATAAAAAAGGAAAAAACTAACTTTTATTTTTCTTAGAATTTTTTCCTTATTCCCATTTTAGTAAAGAATAAAATCCAAAAAGAATTTGGTTTGGTATATGCAAGTTTGGATTAGGGATAATACCAATCATTTAATCCATGTTGAACTACTTTTTGAAATCAAAGAAATAGCAAATCTTAATCCACTCATTCTTCAAGACATGTGTTATCCCGAAGAAGAGAGAGTCAGCCCGAGTTTTGAGAAAATCTTTGGTGAGGAGCTAAAAATACTAGAGGAATTTGAATTAGAGGTCTTTCTAACGAAGGAACCAAGTTAGATACACGTTTCTCGATCTTAGCTTTGAAGAACTTTTCACCGATGAACTTATGTTCCTATAAAATAAATAACAACAGAATTTTCATACCTCAACCATGAATCTTGGGTTTGAGAAAATTTTTAAAGAAGTAATGGTTGTGTTAGGACAAACTTTCATTAATAAGGAATCTAAGTTCAAATCTGAGGCTAGCTTTTGCCCGATCAACATCGAAATTCAAAATACATAATATCATTGATACCTATCTTCAAATGCCTAGAAATTATTAAAAATTCAGAGTATATAGAATTTAAACACATCTTTACTTTTTGTCTCATAATAATAAGAATAATAAAAGATTTATTCTTCTCTCATTTGAGACTTTCTTGCTCTTTTAAAAAAAAAAAAGAAAGATATAAAGAAAAAAAGAAAAAATGATGATGAAAAAAGAGTAAAAGAAAAAAAAGATGAAAAATTTGACTTCATCCTCCTCATACCAAAGATAATTGCAAGATTTTCTCATTGTTCTAGATCAATCAACAAAGGTAAGTGCTTCATTTCTTATCTCTTTTACTTTGTGTTTCATAGAGTTTGCATTGAGGACAATGCAAAATTTAGGTGTGAGGGTAGGGACTAGTTATTTTCCTCTTTATTTTACCAATTTTTTCTTTCTCTTCTTTTTTATGTCATATTTTTCTTTTCTTTTGATAAAAATATTGTCACTTGCCAACTTAATAGAGTTAATTAATAATTAATCTATTTGATAAAATTTTAAATTTTCTAATCCTTGTTCGTTTTATACTCAAGTTAACCTTTTATGATAACTCTAAATAAATTTTTGAAGAAATAATTTTCAAAGTAGTATACTTCACTAAAGTCTTAAACTTAGACTTTTAATTAAAGTAATTTTTACATACTTAGTCTAGAGTAGAAAATAATTTTTCAAGTCGTCTTGATCTAAATATTTTTCAAGATGTATATACATATACACATATATATATTTAAAAACTAACTTTGCAAAAGAAGAGTGTGAAAAATGGGCACCAATAAAATTCTCTTGAAATTCAAGGTGGTTCTATCTTACTAAGCCTAAGTTGACCGAGTAATTAAACCCAATGATTATTTCCATTCTTAATGACCTAAGCCCAATTGGGTTGGGATTTATTGGCCCAAAACTCGTTAAATGGTCACTTAGAAAGCCCGATGGAGTAGAACAAAATCACCAAGGACTAAAGAGTGTAAAACAAAAATACTAACAATATTTTTATATATATAGTTATATTTGTATATATGTTCTTGAAAAATAAATTGATTAAGAGATTTGAAAATTTTAAAATAAAGAGTTAGCATGTTCTTTTCAAAACTTTTAAATTAAACTTTTAAGTTAGACTTGATTTTGTATAACTATAATGAAAAGATTTTCTAAGAGATTTATCTTGGAGTTATACATAAAAATATTTTCATGAGAAAAACTAGCTTCAATTAGAATGTTTAAATATATCAGAATTAATTATATATTGACTTCTTTAAATTGGCAAGTTAACCAATTTTATGGGTATATTCATCGCGAACCCTCATGAGACTATAACTCATCATCTAGGGCAACCTAGGGATTTAAAGGCTTGTTGTATGCACTAAATACAACCGTGATTCCCGCAAAAGTGAGTAAGGAATTTTTCCCTTTTAATTTCTTTCTTTGCTAGAGGACTAGTAAAAGTTTAGGGTATTTGATAATCATATTTTTATACCCTTATGATCTATTTTATTTTAAAAAATATCACTAACAAACATGTTTTATCTTAATTTGCAGGTTAATGAAGCATTAATGAATAATAGCTCAAAAGAACTCAAATTTTCTCATTTTTAATTTTCTTATTTTTTAATCTTTTATTGAAGCCCGGGATCAAGCCAAGTAATTTACGTGTGAAGAAATAAGGATCTAATATGAAAAGAAATCAAGTCAAAATCATGTTCAAGATGATTAGGCAAAGAAATGGCGATATCTCTCAATCCGGAAAGCAAAATTTAATATATAATATATAAAAATCGCCTATCTTAACGAGACAGAGCTATCTCATTTTAGAATTTTACAATTTCAATCAGTTGGTCGATTGTTCAACCGATGTCAACCGATTGATTCCTAACTAAATTATTTTGTGGCTAAGATTTAATCCTTGGAGCCCAAATAAAATCTAATGATTCTTGTTGCTTGCTATAGTCAGAATAGGGGTAGAGGGTGAGGGGTTTGAGTTTAAAATTTTTGTAAAACCCCATTTGGAGAGTAGGGTTACTCTTAATTGAGAAGACATTTCAAAATTGTAACTTTGTTGCAATTAAAAAAGAATTTTTCACCTCTTCATATTTTTCTTTTCTCTCTGCATTTCTTGATGAAAATGAAGATAAAGATCAGATGAAGATTTTCCTTCAAGAGGCTAGAACCCTCTGGGAATGTAAGTTTTCTTTTTATCTTTTATTTTCTTGTAATATTTTTTTCTTGTTGTAGATATTCAAGGGCTAGGACCCTCTTATTTTAGATTTATTTTGATGCCTTTTAGAGTAGATTTAAATTTATGTCTTTAATTTTGCATTACTTTCTTGCATTTATTTTAGAGTATAGATTTATTTTCTTGCATTATTTTCAAGAGGCTAGAACCCTCTTTGTAATTAGTTAGTTTTATTTTCATTCTTTTCAAAGAGGCTAGAACCCTCTTTGGAGTTAGTTTTATTTTCATTCTTTTTCTTTTGTTCATAGTTTAGATTTTCTTTTCTTACATTACTTCCAAGAGGTTAGAACCCTCTTTATAATTTTGTAAGATTTTCTTTTATGTTCTTTTCTTTTTGTTCATAGTTTAGATCTTTACTTCTTTGTTCTTATTTTCCTTTTTGTAATTAGTCTATTTTTCTTTCCTTCATACTATCTAGTTTTTATTTTATTTTAATAATGAGAACTAAATCTTGTAGGAATTCTAGAATTGTATGAAACTAGTTTGATTTCTTTTATAATTTGTGGACTATTCTCTTGGGCTTAAAATGATCATGATTAGGATAATCAATTAGAAAACTAATTAGCGTAAGAATAATTTGATAATCTATGCCTAATTTGAGTGGTTTGATAGGTTATGCTTATGAATTCTAGAATTACTATCTAGTTGTTATTCTTTTCATGAGTATTAATTTTACTTGGATGATAATTTGATAGGTTATACTTAAGTGGTTTGATAGTCTATGCTTAATAAATCTAAAGCAAAATATGATAATAAGAGAGTAGTTCATATTTTATACATAAATTGGCTAGTGGATTCAATTCTAGATTCCTCATATCTCTAATTGAATCCTCCATCTTTACTTTCTTGATTTTCCTCTTTATTCTAGATTTTTCTTTAATTTGCTTCTTAATTTTATTTTTCCTTTATTTTCTTCATCTTTCTTTCTCACCTCTCAATCTAGTTTTGTTTTTATTTGCATATAATCACACCCACTCTCTTTGCCTCTCCACATTCACACTTATCACTCCTAATTGTCACACACAAAACTTGTGAACCAATTTTGATTAATTTCTACAACACCTTCCTCGGGATCGTTAACTTTTATACTATAACTTGACTATTGTGCACTTGCAACTTAGGTTCTATTTATATTCCCTATCAATGACGCGTGCCTTGGTTTTACTCGTGATAGGCACCAAGGTTTTGGTACGTGCCTTGGGTTTAGGAAGATGCCAAGGTCTTTCGAGCCCAGCCGCTGCATGGCCTTAGTTTTATCCCGAGAGAGGTCTTTCGAGTCACGACGGGCGCTGCCTTGGTTTTATCCCGAGAGGGCACCAAGGTCTTTGGTACATGCCGTGGGCTTAGGAAGATGCCAAGGTCTTTCGAGTCGGCCACATGGGCATGCCTTGGTTTTATCCCGAGAGGGCACCAAGGACTTTGTATGTGCCTTGGGCTTGGGAGATGCCAAGGTCTTTGTATCTACGCCAGCTGGGTCTTCGCTTTATCCCAAGAGGGCACCAAGGTCTTTGGCGTGCCTTGGGCTTAGGGAGATGCCAAGGTCTTTGGAGGAAGCGAGCTAAGAACAACTCGGCTCCATGCTTCTATGAAGGCCTATGGCACTACAAAAAGACAAAGATAATGAAATTGTTAAAACTCAAGATTTTATATCACACATGAGCTTTACAACCAAGATTATTGAAAATATTTCTTGAGATGCTCTCGGTCCCAAGGATGTTGCATAATCCTTCCATCGAGCTTATCACCGATAAGTGTCGTGGCACTCGAACCAAACATCTTGCTCGAAGAAGGAAGAAGGCCCACAAAGGCCAAATTGTTGATGTCGCTTATCAAACAGGGGTTTAGGTGTGAGTTTAGGATGATTAAGGTCCTCTAACTCTTTTAAATGTCCAATTGTGGGTTCATTGTTGTCTCCTACACATGAAAGAATTTGTAAGAGGATGGAGTTGAGTTCTATTGTTCCTCCGACGATCAAGTCAAGATAGAGCTTGAGTGAGAAGTAGAGTTTAAGCAAGAGTTTTCTTGGATAAAATTTGCTTACCCTAAGCAAAGATACCACACCTTCCTTTTATAGCGCATCCGGCGGGGCAGATAACTTCATTAGAAAGTACATGCAGCAGCCACAAGATCTCGCTTACACGTGTTGGCTGCAGAGGGGTGAGTCACCCGATATTTAATGTGAGGGTGACAGAATGTGCATAGTGCTGACGAGGTCCGATGAGTTATAAAGACTTTCGTGGATGGAGAAATAATGACTCGGTCATGCATTTAATGTGATGGTGATCAACCGTCACCGGGTTTGAGGTAACCATCATCTTTCAACTTGTCTAGTCGAGCCGAAGTACCGCTTTGACTCTATGCGAGATGCCTACCAAATATTCACCGAGGTGTTCATCCGTCGAGGTCAGAAGTCGCTTTTGACTCGGCCATAAGATGTCACCATCGAAGTCGGCCATGTTAGGGGGTTATCTCGGTCTTGAATTGTTCGATTAGGCGTAATGTACACATGTCTGGACATTGTATGGATGTTAATATTTGTTGATTTAGGGGTTGTAATAAAGAGTGAATTTATATTTTGAATCGACAACGAAGGTGTGTGCTTGAAATTTCTAAATTGGTCCTAAAATGTGTGGACAAGGAGGAAATAGAGGCGAGAAAGGAATTATCACAAAGTAACAAAAACAAGAGAGGAGAAATAAATAAGGAGGAAACAAAAAAAAAAAAGAGAACAAAGTGGAAACTAAAAAATAAGAAATGGAATCAAGAAAAGAAATAGAAATAGGAAAAAATAATGTCAAGAAAAGTGGAAACTAAAAAATAAGAAATGGAATCAAGAAAAGAATTAGAAATAGGAAAAAATAATGTCAAGAAAAGAAAATTCAAGATAGAAATCAAATCTAAAAAGAGTGAGGAAAATAATAGAGAAATAAGGAGTCAAGAATTGAATTCACTAGTTAATTTCATTTAGGATTATGAAATACTCTCTTTTATCAAATTTCACTTTAGATTTACTAAGCAAAGATTATCAAACCACTAAAATAAAGCATAATCTATCAAATTATCATCCAAGCAAAATTTTCATTCATGAAAAGAATAAACAACTAGATATTAATTCTATAATTCATAAGCATAACCTATAAAACCACTCAAGTTAAGCATAGATTATCGATTCTTCTTCTACCAATTAGTTTTGTAGTTAATTTTCCTAACATGATCAAATTAAGCATAAAGAGAGCAATCCATATATATCATAAAAAATTTGAACTAGTTTCATACAATCCTAAATTTCCTACAAGAATTAGCTACTCATATTGCAAAATAGAAATAAGAAAATAAAATCTATACTAGAAAGCATAAATGAACAAGAGGTAAATATAAACTACAAGCAAAAAAAGAAAAAATTAGAAAATCAAAGCATGAAAGAGCAAGAAAATAAATCTATACTATAAAAGTATAAAATAAATTTACACTAGAAAGCAATAAATCAAATCTACCAAACATAAAATAAAACAAGAAAATAATATTCTAGAACTTGCAATTCTAAATTAAGAAAATAAACGGAAAAAAAACTTACATTGTAAAGGGTTGGTCCCTTATAAGAAAATCTTCATCTTCATCATCAAAGAAGAAGAAAATAAATTTAAAAGGAGAAATTTTTTATTTATTGCAAACTAAAATTTTATAATTTTGGAAGGCCTTCTCGCTAAGAGTGGCCCTCTCTCAAAATGAAGCTTTTAAAAAATTCACACTCTCAAACTCTCAATCTACCTCTCTATTTATAGATAACAAGAATTTTTATAATCCTTAGATTTGTTTTGCCCCCAAGTCACCCTCACAACCATAGGATTTGGCTTTGCCTCAAGTAACCCTCTCAACTATATGATCTCTCAAAATAATCTACATCATTTATTTAATAATTGAGAGATAGACTTTTGGGCTTCATTTCTCTTGCATTTAATTCATTCAAGACTCTTGGCTCTCCTCAATGCTCTTAGCCTTCTTAAGATTTAGCTCTCGGCCTTCAAATAATTGTCCATATATATATATATATATATATATATATATATATATATATATATATATATATATATATATATATATATATATATATATATATATATATATATATATATATATATATATATATATATATATATATATATATATATATATATATATATATTAAATTTAAATTTATATCATAACCTACTACTACTAATAAAATTTCTACAATCTACCAATCTAGATGTCTCCATCTCACAAGATAAGCGATTTTCATATATAATATACTAAATTATACTTTCTAGATTGGAAGATATCGATTTTCTTTGTGGTTGACCATCTTGAGCTCGAATTTGACTTTGTTGCTTTCAGATTTAACTTAATTCTCAATTACAAGCAGTTATTAATAATACTTACTAAGAAAGTGATGAGTGCGAGATTTTATTTCTGAACTTAGTCATGAGATTTAGATTTTAGCATTCGGGCTTTATTAGAGATTTTTGGGCTAGAAATAATCTTCATTTAAGCTCTTATTCAATAATTCTTTATTACCTATAAATTAAGATAAAAATATTAGTAGTAGAGATATTTATTCAAATAAAATAGGTAATGAGGGTATAAAAGTGTAATAAAATATAATGATCAAATACCCCCACACCTAAACTTTTGCTAGTCCTCTAGTAAAGAAAGGAAATAAAAATAGAAAAAAGAAAAATCTTAATTCACTTTCAGAGGAACCGCTTTTATTCAAAGATATACAACAAGCCTTTTATTCCCTAGGTTACCCTAGTGGATGAGTTGTAACCTTATGAGGATATACCCATAAAATTCGTTCAACTTACTAATTTGATAAAGTCAATGAATAATTAATTTACTTAATATATTTAAACAATCTAATTAAAGTTAGTTTATACTTGAATAAAATATTTTTATGCATAACTCCAGTAATAAAATCTATGTCCAACGAAATTAAATTAAATATTTTGAAAAGAATATAATTCTTTTATTTTTTTGGAGCTTGATCAAATTATTTAAGAACGATTACAAATCTCTCTCTCTCTCTCTCTCTCTCTCTCTCTCTTGATTCATTTTGATTGCTTTGTTGACGATGATGGCGGAGATAACCTCAACCTGACTATTTGGGTATAAAAATAATCATCGGGCTTAGTCACTTGGTTAACTTAGGCTTAGTAAAATAGAATCAACTTGGAGTTTAAGAAGCTATTTATTGGTGCCCATTTTTCATCATCAAAGATATCCTCAAAACTCGGATCGACTCACTCTCTTCTTCTAACTCTTCACTCAAATTTTCGGTTGTAGTTTACTTCTAGAGTTGATCGATGAATCAATCATTGGTTCCCCAAATTGAAAATATTGAGATCACGATCATGTTCCCAAAGGACAGTTCTTTGATCACCTCTGATTAGTATTGAAAGTGGCTAAGAACGGTCTTCCTAAAATGATAGGTATCGACATTTGGGATTGAAACGGGTTGTGTTATCAAGACTATGAAATCTACTAAAATAATAGACTCCTAATCTTAATTAGGACATCCTCTATCTCTCACTCTGTATTTTTATGGATCTATCGATAACCGAGGGTACATCCGGTTGGCTTTAATTCACCTACTCATAGTCGTTGATAGACTAAATATGGAATAAGCTTCACACTAGCACCCAAGTCTAGAACTATCTTATTAATGAAGGTCGCTCCTATGACGTATAAAATAGTAGGATAAACCGAAATTTATGTTTCAAAAAGTGAGAGGCTTTGGGAGCATGTCACCGATATTGACAACTAGAAAGACTTTTTGGGAACATTAGTGATTCTTTTCTTAGTGCACAAATCCTTCCAAAAATTTCACATAAGAGGATTTTTCGATTGCATCTAAGAAAAGGATGTTGATCTTAACTCGCTTGAAAGTTTCTAGGATTTTCTATTTGGGGAGAAATTTTTCTAGGCCTAAGTCTATCTCGAAAGGGAGCAACTAGTTTAAACTTATCAAAATTGAGCTCAGTTCGATTTCGTGTTCTTGATCATTGCAAGGTGGTGATTGTTGAGCAGAGCTATCGAAGAGAGAGTTTGTTCAAATTCGTGAATTTGACTTGGAGGCATTCTAACTTGATTATCTAGTTGTTTTTCTAATTGTAGTGCATAGATTGCATTCACGACCTAGGTGGTTGAACTTGATCCAATGTCCTTAGGGTTTGCAATAGGTTCACTTGGAAATTTTTCTTCTCTTTTCACTCATGGTACTAGCTAGTTGACCAAGTTGAGTTTCTAACCTAGCTATAGCTTGA
Source organism: Asparagus setaceus (assembly GCA_012295165.1). Classification (NCBI taxonomy): domain Eukaryota; kingdom Viridiplantae; phylum Streptophyta; class Magnoliopsida; order Asparagales; family Asparagaceae; genus Asparagus; species Asparagus setaceus. The sequence continues at coordinate 31,013,607 of CM022709.1, read as the reverse complement.
GTGTTAAAATTGAGCGGTTGTTTGAATAAATAAATTTGAGTGTTGGATGACCAGTCAACATGTTGGTGGTCTGTAGAAGCTTTGATCATGACTTCTAAACCATTTCCTAAGATACTTAAACGCCTCTCATAATTAGAATTTGGAGGAGCAAAATTTGTTGATTGATGAGGAGGAGGTGGTTTGGATAAGGTAAATTGGATTGTTAAAAATTGTTCGGTACATTGAATGGAACCTGTTTCCTCTAAAAATAATTGGGTTGAAGTGGGAGTAAAGTTTTGATTTGAGAAGTTTTCCTAATTCCATGCAAAATTTGGATGATTTTTTCAACTTGAATTGTAGGTTGGAGAAAATAGATCATTCCTAACGCTAAATTGCGCGTTTACTTGACCTAATGGTTGATTATGTCCTAAGAGAGGATATTTCTCTGAAACATGGGTTGGAAATTGGTTATGACATCCGTGGAAAGAAACATGATTGATTTGAGAGCGAGCTCATTCTTTGGTTTCTAAAGCTTGTAATCGAGGATTGTCATTTTGCTTCAAATGCTATGTTTGACTCTAGAAAAGACCACCTGGATTTGATTGGGGAAATTGATGAAACTCTTTCATTTCGGACAAATTCTCTAAGAATACCCTAGCTTCACAAGATTTTTCTTCGTGAAATTCTCTTGACACATTGATTCTAAAGATATCTTTAAAGATAATCCAATTCTTCATAGATGATTTGGCATAATCGCCACTTTTTAGATCATGTTGAGGACATTGCATAAGAAGACCCTTAAACCTATCAAAATACTTTAAGAATGGATCCCTAGAAAAATCTTAGAATTCTAAATTTTGTTTCTAATCTTTACCATTTTTGAACGGGAAAAAGTTTTCAGAAAATGACAAATTCATCACAAAGTTGAGATAGAATTTTTGAGTATGCTATACAATCATTTTTGGCTTTGTCCTTAAGAGAAAATAGGATAAATCTAGGCTTAACTCTCTCGATAACTCTCTAATCTTAATCATAAGGTAAACTTCCTCAAATTCATAAAAAATGCCGGCATCTTCTGAGTCGTTTCATAAAATTTTGGAAGCATGTTTATGAAGTGAGGTCTAAACTCAAAATTAGCTCCATTAACATCGGAAGCCTAATACAAGATGGTATTGCATTCCTAGTTGTATAACACATATCTTGAAGTATTGGTGCATTTGGATTTGCCATTTCTTTAGCCTCAAAAATTGGTTCAATAGGATTAAACAATTAGCATTATCTCGATCCAAACTCACATACACTACGTAAAAATACTATTTATATCTAAAAGAAATTTATAGAAAAAAATGTAGGAAAAACAAAAGTTAATTAATTTTTCTTTTTTCTTTTTGGTTTTTCTAAAGGAAAAACTAAAGACCTAAAAGATAAGTGAGAAAAAGAGGAAGGATAAAATAAAAACCTAACTAAACAAATCAAGGGCAACCACTTTAAAATAATCCCCTTAATTCTAGAGTTAAGCCTAGACTCAACTAGACCCACTCATAACTAAAACTCCTTGAGTGAAAAGATTGAAGTTTACTTGGTCAAGAGGGTAAGGATAGTATTAGAGAGAGGTCAACGACAATTAAGTACCACTTTCCTTACGGAGCCTTTTACGAACCCCTAAACCTTGTCTTATACACCAACGGATTCAACTAAACTTAAATCAATTCACTTAAGAATTTCTTGTTCCTTAATGAGCTCGAGTTCTTAGGGGCCAACGCCTAAAGAGTTTTAGAAGGTTTGAGTTTGCGAGTGATGAATTAGTGATTTGTATGCTAAGAAAAGGGTGATGAAATTCCTCACCTTATCTTGATTAGGAGTTTTTCCTTAAGAGTATTTTCAAGTGAGTGCTCAAATCACTTTGGCAAATCCTACTAACTATATAAAATACAATGCTAAGAATTAAGAATAACTACAAAAGGATGCATAAAGAAAATTTTTTATTTTTTATTTAGGGTCAACAATCAAACAAATGTGAGAAAGACAACTCTTATTTGGATTTATTATATTGTTACTAGTTGTTCAAGTGGATGGTGGATTTTATTAGGGTCAACAAGAGAAAAAAATCTTTCTTTTTTATGTCCTAATTGTTTAAAATATGAAAAGCTAAAAAGAGGACTTACCCTTTCAAACAAATCTTCTTCTTCAATCTTCAATCTTCAGTCTTCAATTTTCTAGTTTAGTCCTTCACAAGAAAATACACAAATTGAAGAACCAAAATAGAAAAGTTCTAATTACAAGCACCTTCCTAACGGCTCCAAAAACTTGATAAGGGAATAATAAACATTCACAAAAGTTGCAATTGAACAAGTATCAAGTTATTGTATAGAGCTTAGATGTCGAACTTACAAGAAAGGTGTGCGGTTGAAAATTTTAAAATTGGTCCTAAAATGTGTGGATAGAGAAGAGTGAAATAGAGTGTAGAGAGAGAATTGTCACAAAATAAAAGAAATAAAACAAGTGAGGATAAGGAGATAAGGAGGAAAAAAATAAAAAGAAAAGAGAACAAAGAGGAAAATAAGAAAAAGAAATAGAATCAAGAAAAGAATTAGAAATGGGAACAAAATAAAGTCAAGAAAAGAGAAATCAAGAGAGAAATAAAATATAGAAAGAGTGAGAAAAAATAAGTAGAGAAATGAGGAATCTATAATTGAATTCACTAGTTAATTTCATTTAGGATTTATGAACTACTATCTTTTATCATATTTACTTTAGATTTACTAAGTATAGATTATCAAACCACTAAAATAAAGTATAATCTATTAAATAATCATCCAAGCAAAATTTTCATTCATGAAAATAATAAACAACTAGATATTAATTCTAGAATTCATAAACATAAGCTATCAAACCACTTAAGATAAGCATAGATTATCAAATTCTTCTTCTACAAATTAGTTCTCTAGCTGATTATCCTAACATGATCAAATTAAGCATAAAGAGAGCAATCCATAAATCATAAAAGAAATTAAACTAGTTTTATAGAATTATAAGATTTCTACAAGAATTATCTACTCATATTACAAACTAAAAATAAGGAAATAAAATCTATACTAGAAAGTATAAAAGAATAAGAGGTAAACCTAAACTACAAGCAAGAGGAAATAGAAAATCAAAGCATAAAAGTGTAAAAAATAAATCTACTCTACAAAGCAATAAATCTAATCTACCAAACATAAAGCAAAATTAAGAAAATAAAATCTTAAAACATGCAATTCTTAAATAAGAAAATAAAAATAAAAATAAAATTTACATTGCAAGGGGCTGGACCCTTGTAAGCAAATATTCATCTTCATGATCAATGAAGAAAAAATTTAAAAGGAGGAAATTCTTTTATTTATTGCAAACTAGGAGGAAATTCTTTTATTTATTGCAAACTAAAAGTTTATAATTTTGAAAGACCTTCTCAATTAAGAGTGGTGCTCCTCTTCAAAATGGAGTTTTTATAAATTATTCAAGACTCTATTTATAGATAACAAGCATCTTTTACAACTCATAGATTAATTTTGGTCCCCAAATCACCCTCACAATCATAGAATTTGACTTAGACCCCAAGAACCCTCACAATCATAGTTTTCTCAAAATAATCTACACTATTAATTCAATAGTTGAGAGATGGCTTTGTGAGTTTTATTTATCTTGCACTTAACTCATTTAAGACTTGGGCTTCTCTTCAACGGTTTTTAATTTAAATTTCTTCAAATAATTAAATATATATATTAATTAAATTTGAATTTCTATCATAACCTGCTACTACTGATGAAATTTTTAAAATCTTCCAACTGGATGGTTCCGCTCATCGAGATAGACAATTTTCATATATAATATGTTAAATTGCCCGAATTGGGAGATATCGTTTTTCTTTACTGGTTGACCATCCCGAGCACGAATTTGACTTTGTTTCTTTCCGATTTGATTTGATTCTCAATTGTAGTCCAAGTTGTTTATAGTTACGACCAAAACCGATGAGTATTGAAATTTTATTTCTAAACTTAGTGAGCTTTGAATTTAGGTATTTTTGGCCTAGATCTTCTCAGCTTAAAATAATGTTCATTTAAGCTCTTATTCAATAATTCTTTATTAGCTTCTAGCAAGGGCAGATTATATATAATGAAAAGGCTTACATAATCCAAGCGTCCAAGCAATACGAGTTTTCCTATTCTCATTTGGAAGCGCATAGAGTCTTGAGCAAGATCTTAATTATGAAAATACATCCATAAAGACCAAGTTAGAAATTGAAAAGACAAGTCAAGGTAGCCATATCAACGATACTTCGAGTTAGCTGGGGAAAATTAATTAATTGAAAGCAAATCAGAAATATGATTCAAATTTTCTCATTAAAATATGAATACACTTCATTATACAAGGTTTAAAGTGAAATGCATTTACAATAAAACAACTTTCCCTAAGGGCCCGTTTGGATGCAATATTTAGATGTGAGCATCAGAATACGACCGATGCTACAAGAATCCTAAAAGCTCAAACGCCTTAATGAAAGTATCAGTGGCCACACCGACTACAAGAACTTTCATGCAAAAATTGAACCAAACAGGCCCTAAGGCTAAGGGTTATAATAATATATCTTGTAAATTCTTTGTTACAGCCTTGATAGTTTCCACCAAGAGAAGATTCAGTCCAACCAACCTTCAAAGAGGAACCACAGATGGACCAAATTCAGGTTGGGATCACAATGCTCACCCTGTTAACTGAAGACGCCTCAACAAACTAAGTTAGGGCAGACAAAAGTGGATAAAGCTAAAACAAAGGTGACCCCTCATTTTTGCTGTAGTTAATTCTACGTACGTGCATTGCGGTCACAATTGCAATCGAACATTTGTTTGTTATGCCGGCAATCAAAGTTGGCGTCACTGACATGGAACAGGACAAGATGAAGCAAGTGGCCTAAAATGTTTTGGTCCGAAGTATTTGTCAATAATCCCTTAGACTTTTATAAACATATATATATATATATGGCTAAAATATTCTCCATAAATTGATTTCTTTCTCACCGCCTCAATAATAGTCAAACTTGAGAGCTCGTGTGACGCAGGCGCTGATGCCCTCACAGAACTCCGGAATTTCTTTATGGGTTAATTTCACATAGCCCCTAAACTTTTGTAAGTCTTGCACCTAGGCTCTCTGAATTTTGTTTATTTTACATAATCCTCCGGAATATTCAAATCTTTAGCCGTTTGAACTTTAAAGTTTTCTCACTGAACCTCCTATGTGTAATTTGCAAATTATTAAAATTTCATTGTGAGAATAACTTCCGAACTTTTATCATTTGCTAGTTACATTCACGTATCTCCTCTCTCAAATGGAGTTTTTCTCTCACGGAGATTTCACTTATTTAGGAATTATATGTCGGAGGTTTGGTGAGAAAGGTTCAAAGTTTATGGGGGGTTTTAGTGAACACCCCGCGGTTTTGGGGTTATGTGTAACACATCTAAAGGCAGGGGTGTTATGTGAAATTAACCATATCCTTATTAATTAAAAAAAAGATTCAGTCGTAATCCCAGCCTAACTTCCTCTCTATATAAACTCCCCTCTCGTCCCGTTCATCTCACCAAACGAGTGTTCGACGAAATTCACCGAAAAAACCCAAGAAAATAAAAAAATGGGGAGTGAGAAGGGAGTGATGCTTCTGGACTTCTGGGTGAGCCCATTCGGCCAGAGAGTCAGGATCGCGCTCGCCGAGAAAGGGGTCGAGTACGAGTACAGCGAGCAGAGCCTCCTCGAAAAGAGCCCCCTGCTGCTCAAATCCAACCCCGTCCACAAAAAGATCCCAGTTTTGATCCACGATGGCAAGCCTATATGTGAATCTCTTGTGATCGTGGAGTATGTTGATGAGGTCTGGGCCGACAAAGCTCCGATCTTGCCCAAGGATCCCTATGCTAGGGCTCAGGCGAGGTTCTGGGCTGATTTTGTCGACAAGAAGGTAACTTGAGTTGTTTTTCGGTGACTTTGTTGGATTTTATCATGTGGGTCGTCTTCATCTTGTTCAATTAAGAAACCCCCCTTTTTTCTAAAAATTTCTAACAAAATTCTTTTCCTCCAAATTTGGTTGATGATGTTGGATTTGGGCCATTTTACATTCAGTACTGTAATCTAGATCACTGACAATGTATTGAGTATCTATTGGTTATGTACCAGTTATGATTAAAGATTGATTACTTTGAGGATGATTTGTTTTGATATCCGAATAGTTTGTGGGTTGTTTATATGTCGAAATTGCCAGAGGCCACAACCTGAATTATTTTATTTGCACAATATTGTAATGCAGCACACTGAAACATGCTATTTTTGCTTAAGAATGATTTTTTATTTTAAATATCCAAATAGTTCCTAGAATATCCAACCTGAATTACTTTATGATTCAGCATGTTTAACAGCAGTAAATAGTAATCGTTAAGACTGTTAGAGAATTAGGAGTTAAAGAATAGTTGCTTATGAATCTAGTGAGAGTAGAGGACGAATCAGCACTACTCAACAAATCCAGCCATTTGTTCGTAAAACCAAACCCAACCGATGACAAACTGTACAAGTATTTCCATTTTATACTCAGCCCATGGAAGATTATAGATTTTGGGCATGGAATGGATGATCAACACGAAAGTATCTAGTGGCTCCAATCCATGACGTTAATGGTACACCAGAGGGATATCAATACTCAGACCACTTTTATTCTGAAACTGGCTTATCCTTTAATGGTTAGCTAGTTTTAGAATCATGTAAATGTGCATGAGTTGCAACTTGAATCATTTTATACCGATATTACAATCTAGATCAGTAGGAAAGTATTCTATTTTGTATTGCAATATTATTTTTATTGACCACATCAACGATTAAAGATGTGGTAACTTTGAGGATGATTTGTTTTATATCCCAATAGTTTGACGATTTATATATCGGATTCCTAGAATTCCCAACCTGAATTATTTTATTAGCACAAGATTATAATGGAAAACACTAACACATGCTACTTGTGCTTAAGTACGATTTGTTTTTGTATACATATAGTTACAGGATTGCTTATACGTAGCAATTCCTAAAAGTCCAACCTGAATTATTTTATATTGAATTTTATAATGCAAGACACTATAATATGTTATTTGTGCTTAAGGTATGGTATACTTCATAAAGACATGCACTGTTAATATCCAGAATTCAACATTGGCAGCCAAATCAACACAAAAGTTTCAACCTTAAAGGAAGCAACAGTCACATCCATTGTTAAGAACACCAAAGAGCAAGTGTTACCGAAAGATTAGAAGATTTGATGAATAGTTATTTATAGATCTACTGAAAGTCGAAAGAAAATCAGTACTACTCAACGGATCCAGCCTGACCAATAACAAACTAGATAGATTTATTTATATACTAATTAGATTACTTATAAGGGGAAGAATAGAGGATAATCCACAAAATGATCTGGAAAACTCATATTCTCTTTTTATGCTCAGCCCCTTGACATCCATATTTATTTGTCCCAATCAATGATACACAGAGAGCTCAAACCTTGGTTTATTGGACTTGGGTACTATGCTTGTTCAATCCTTGGATCTGTTTGGTGCATCATTAATATTATGGATCATGACCACCATATACTTTCTCAACTGATACAGCGTTCTTCTCGGCATTTCTTGGGCCTTTTGTATTTGAGACATAGGTAGCATAGTACTGTGTGTTTTCCCTTCTATTTGTCTCATCTCACCTTGGTTCAAGATTGATGCCTGAATGATTCTGTGCCACGATTTGAGTATAGAGGGAAATCTGAATCTGTTGGAGCAGAATTTTTGTTCTGAATGGTATCATTTCTGTTTGTTGATATCTCTGCATTCTTATTATACCATCAGATATACTAATGCGCACGAGGCTATGGAAACTGAAGGGAGAAGCCCAGGAGGAAGCAAAGAAGGAATTCATTGACATCTTGAAACTCTTGGAATCTGAGCTCGGTGACAAGAACTTCTTCGGTGGCGACTCATTCAGTTTTGTTGACATCGCCCTTGTGCCCCTTCATTGGTTCTATCGCCTATGAGACCTGCGCAAACTTCAGTATCGAGAAGGAAGTCCCGCTGGTTGCTTGGGGAAGAGGTGCATGGAGAGGGAGAGCGTCCGCAAATCTCTTCATGATCCTCAGAAGGTTTATGAATTTGTGTGCTTTCTCAAGAAGAAGTTTGGTGTTGAGTAAAGAGTTTGAAGTTGGAGTGAAGGATATTATGAGCAGTAAGTCTTGTAGTTTGAGTGTGAGGGAAACTCTGCTTTGTCTTATGGTCTCATTTCTAGTCTACTTTCATGGGTTTAGCTATGTGATTGCTTGATCATGTATCTTTGATTTGTGTGTTTAAACTGTGTTGATCAGTTTAGTCACTTATTATAGTACATAATAATAACCCATTTGCTTTCTACTGTTATATCATTGTGAGTTATGCCTATGAATCTCATGGTTCATCAACATTACTACGTTGATTTGTTGTTCATATGTTTTGTTTCATTCGGAACATTTTGCAGTTGAGTCATTTTGTAGAGGCTTGTAACATGTTTTGTTGTAGTGCACATGTTTAACTTGGTATTGGTTCAGCTGTTGCAATTGCAAACTGCAGTTTTTCCCGAAATAAAAATATCATATTGGGACAATCATCTATACATGGACTTTCTCATACTGTGTATTACGTGCATTGGCCATTTGATTAGCCATCATACTGACCGACTGTTTCTTTAGTTTTCATTTTGCGTAAATAACACTAAACCCCAAACACATTTAGCATTTTTCAGTAAACCCTCAGTAACTTTCAAAACTGCACTAAACCCAATAACTTTTGCGTTTTGTGGAAACCCCAACAACTTTTACAAAACCCCAAACATATTTTGGGTAAATTACACTAAACCCGAATAACTTTCAAAATGCATTTTATGCTGTTTTTGGTTCTAATTTATGGGGTTACCTGAAAACATAGGAACTTAATGGGGATTTTCTAGAAAATGCAAAAGCTATTGGTGGTTTAGTGTGATTTTGAAAGTTACTGAGGTTTCATTGCAAAATGCTGAATGTTTTGGGGTTTAATGTTATTTACGCAAAATGAAAACTAAAGATACAGTCGGTCAGTATGATGGCTAATCAAACGGCCAATGCACGTAATACAGAGTATGAGGCATATAATATACTCGAGGCTTTGGTAACTGATCCATATACATATATTATTGACCTAGTTGTGCCTATGGTGCATTTTAGAGCGCACCGGCAATGACAGTTACTAGTAAATATATGATGGATATGAAAATCATATTTCAAAATACAGTTTGAGTATTGATAAATAAATAGTTTACTATGGTCAATCAATGTGTGTATAAGAATAGTATTTGCTCCTTATACATATGATGTCGATCGAGTCAGGCTGTTATGGTGTATTTGGAAACATGGGGTGTGCCAATTCGTAATAAAGACATAATGCATATGGAAATTATATTTCTAAGTGTGTTTGAGTATAGATAAATAAATATAACACTATGAAAATTAAAACTTAAAAAGATTTTTTTTTTTTTTCCTTTCATAGAACCAAATTAATGGCGGTAAGTACAATTTTTACATAGGTGGGTAAAATTATGCAGGAGATATTTTGTCGATGAAAACTATGGTACACACTTTTAAGATTTTTTTATAAGACATTAAAAATTCAAGGCTAAATTGCATTTAAATACCTTATTATTTCCCAAAAAAGCACTTATATGCCCCAAGATTCAAAACAGATAAAAACAATACCCCAAGTTGTAAAAAATTTATAGTTAGCTAGCTTCTGTCAACTAGCCATGAAAATATTTCAAAAATATTCCCACGTGTTGCCTCATGTGACTAATTTACTTGACAACTACCTTTAGTTATCGTATTACTTACCATTCTATCAACCCATTTTTTTATTAAGTATTGTTCCTTCTCCTTCTTTTTCTTCCATGGAAACCCAAATTCCATTTCCCCCCCTAATTAGACTTCCATCTCATGATATTTTTTTTATTTTGGAAAAAACTGCAGTTTGCAATTGCAACAGCTGAACAAATACCAAGATAAACACGTGCACTACAACAAAACATGTTACAAGCCTCTACAAAATGACAACGCAAAATGTTCAAAATGAAACAAAACATATGAACAACAAATCAACGTGGTAATGTTGATGAACTATGAGATGCATAGGCATAACTCACAGTGATATAACAGTAGAAAGCAAATTGGATTATTATTACATACTATAATAAGTGACTACACTGATCAACACAGTTTAAACACACAAATCAAAGATGCATGATCAAGCAATCACATAGCTAAACCCAAGAAAGTAGACTAGAAATGAGACCACAAGACAAAGCAAAGTTTCCCTCACACTCAAACTACAAGACTTACTGCTCATAATATCCTTCACTCCAACTTCAAACTCTTTACTCAACACCAAACTTCTTCTTGAGAAAGCACACAAATTCATAAACCTTCTGAGGATCATGAAGAGATTTCACACGCCTCCCTCTCCATGCACCTCTTCCCCAAGCAACCAGCCGGGACTTCCTTCTCGATACTGAAGTTTGCGCAGGTCTCATAGGCGTAGAACCAAGCGTGAAGGGCACAAGGGCGATGTCAACAAAACTGAATGAGTCGCCACCGAAGAAGTTCTTGTCACCGAGCTCAGATTCCAAGAGTTTCAAGATGTCAATGAATTCCTTCTTTGCTTCCTCCTGGGCTTCTCCCTTCAGTTTCCATAGCCTCGTGCGCATTCATATATCTGATGGTATAATAAGAATGCAGAGATATCAGCAAACAGAAATGATACCATTCAGAACAAAAATTCTGCTCCAACAGATTCAGATTTCCCTCTATACTCAAATCGTGGCACAGAATCATTCAGGCATCAATCTTGAACCAAGGTGAGATGAGACAAATAGAAGGAAAACACACAGTACTATGCTACCTATGTCTCAAATACAAAAGGCCCAAGAAATGCCGAAAGAACTCTGTATCAGTTGAGAAAGTATATGGTGGTCATGATCCATAATATTAATGATGCACCAAACAGATCCAAGGATTGAACAAGCATAGTACCCAAGTCCAATAAACCAAGGTTTGAGCTCTCTGTGTATCATTGATTGGGACAAATAAATATGGATGTCAAGGGGCTGAGCATAAAAAGAGAATATGAGTTTTCCAGATCATTTTGTGGATTATCCTCTATTCTTCCCCTTATAAGTAATCTAATTAGTATATAAATAAATCTATCTAGTTTGTTATTGGTCAGGCTGGATCCGTTGAGTAGTACTGATTTTCTTTCGACTTTCAGTAGATCTATAAATAACTATTCATCAAATCTTCTAATCTTTCGGTAACACTTGCTCTTTGGTGTTCTTAACAATGGATGTGACTGTTGCTTCCTTTAAGGTTGAAACTTTTGTGTTGATTTGGCTGCCAATGTTGAATTCTGGATATTAACAGTGCATGTCTTTATGAAGTATACCATACCTTAAGCACAAATAACATATTATAGTGTCTTGCATTATAAAATTCAATATAAAATAATTCAGGTTGGACTTTTAGGAATTGCTACGTATAAGCAATCCTGTAACTATATGTATACAAAAACAAATCGTACTTAAGCACAAGTAGCATGTGTTAGTGTTTTCCATTATAATCTTGTGCTAATAAAATAATTCAGGTTGGGAATTCTAGGAATCCGATATATAAATCGTCAAACTATTGGGATATAAAACAAATCATCCTCAAACTATTTGTATTAAAAAAAATCATTCTTAAGCAAAAAATAGCATGTTTCAGTGTGCTGCATTACAATATTGTGCAAATAAAATAATTCAGGTTGTGGCCTCTGGCAATTTCGACATATAAACAACCCACAAACTATTCGGATATCAAAACAAATCATCCTCAAAGTAATCAATCTTTAATCATAACTGGTACATAACCAATAGATACTCAATACATTGTCAGTGATCTAGATTACAGTACTGAATGTAAAATGGCCCAAATCCAACATCATCAACCAAATTTGGAGGAAAAGAATTTTGTTAGAAATTTTTAGAAAAAAGGGTTTCTTAATTGAACAAGATGAAGACGACCCACATGATAAAATCCAACAAAGTCACCGAAAAACAACTCAAGTTACCTTCTTGTCGACAAAATCAGCCCAGAACCTCGCCTGAGCCCTAGCATAGGGATCCTTGGGCAAGATCGGAGCTTTGTCGGCCCAGACCTCATCAACATACTCCACGATCACAAGAGATTCACATATAGGCTTGCCATCGTGGATCAAAACTGGGATCTTTTTGTGGACGGGGTTGGATTTGAGCAGCAGGGGGCTCTTTTCGAGGAGGCTCTGCTCGCTGTACTCGTACTCGACCCCTTTCTCGGCGAGCGCGATCCTGACTCTCTGGCCGAATGGGCTCACCCAGAAGTCCAGAAGCATCACTCCCTTCTCACTCCCCATTTTTTTATTTTCTTGGGTTTTCGGTGAATTTCGTCGAACACTCGTTTGGTGAGATGAACGGGACGAGAGGGAGTTTATATAGAGAGGAAGTTAGGCTGGGATTACGACTGAATCTTTTTTTTAATTAATAAGGATATGGTTAATTTCACATAACACCCCTGCCTTTAGATGTGTTACACATAACCCCAAAACCGCGGGGTGTTCACTAAAACCCCCCATAAACTTTGAACCTTTCTCACCAAACCTCCGACATATAATTCCTAAATAAGTGAAATCTCCGTGAGAGAAAAACTCCATTTGAGAGAGGAGATACGTGAATGTAACTAGCAAATGATAAAAGTTCGGAAGTTATTCTCACAATGAAATTTTAATAATTTGCAAATTACACATAGGAGGTTCAGTGAGAAAACTTTAAAGTTCAAACGGCTAAAGATTTGAATATTCCGAGGATTATGTAAAATAAACAAAATTCAGAGAGCCTAGGTGCAAGACTTACAAAAGTTTAGGGGGCTATGTGAAATTAACCCATAAAGAAATTCCCGGGAGTTCTGTGAGGGCATCAGCGCCTGCGTCACACGAGCTCTCCAAGTTTGACTATTATTGAGGCGGTGAGAAAGAAATCAATTTATGGAGAATATTTTAGCCATATATATATATATATGTTTATAAAAGTCTAAGGGATTATTGACAAATACTTCGGACCAAAACATTTTAGGCCACTTGCTTCATCTTGTCCTGTTCCATGTCAGTGACGCCAACTTTGATTGCCGGCATAACAAACAAATGTTCGATTGCAATTGTGACCGCAATGCACGTACGTAGAATTAACTACAGCAAAAATGAGGGGTCACCTTTGTTTTAGCTTTATCCACTTTTGTCTGCCCTAACTTAGTTTGTTGAGGCGTCTTCAGTTAACAGGGTGAGCATTGTGATCCCAACCTGAATTTGGTCCATCTGTGGTTCCTCTTTGAAGGTTGGTTGGACTGAATCTTCTCTTGGTGGAAACTATCAAGGCTGTAACAAAGAATTTACAAGATATATTATTATAACCCTTAGCCTTAGGGCCTGTTTGGTTCAATTTTTGCATGAAAGTTCTTGTAGTCGGTGTGGCCACTGATACTTTCATTAAGGCGTTTGAGCTTTTAGGATTCTTGTAGCATCGGTCGTATTCTGATGCTCACATCTAAATATTGCATCCAAACGGGCCCTTAGGGAAAGTTGTTTTATTGTAAATGCATTTCACTTTAAACCTTGTATAATGAAGTGTATTCATATTTTAATGAGAAAATTTGAATCATATTTCTGATTTGCTTTCAATTAATTAATTTTCCCCAGCTAACTCGAAGTATCGTTGATATGGCTACCTTGACTTGTCTTTTCAATTTCTAACTTGGTCTTTATGGATGTATTTTCATAATTAAGATCTTGCTCAAGACTCTATGCGCTTCCAAATGAGAATAGGAAAACTCGTATTGCTTGGACGCTTGGATTATGTAAGCCTTTTCATTATATATAATCTGCCCTTGCTAGAAGCTAATAAAGAATTATTGAATAAGAGCTTAAATGAACATTATTTTAAGCTGAGAAGATCTAGGCCAAAAATACCTAAATTCAAAGCTCACTAAGTTTAGAAATAAAATTTCAATACTCATCGGTTTTGGTCGTAACTATAAACAACTTGGACTACAATTGAGAATCAAATCAAATCGGAAAGAAACAAAGTCAAATTCGTGCTCGGGATGGTCAACCAGTAAAGAAAAACGATATCTCCCAATTCGGGCAATTTAACATATTATATATGAAAATTGTCTATCTCGATGAGCGGAACCATCCAGTTGGAAGATTTTAAAAATTTCATCAGTAGTAGCAGGTTATGATAGAAATTCAAATTTAATTAATATATATATTTAATTATTTGAAGAAATTTAAATTAAAAACCGTTGAAGAGAAGCCCAAGTCTTAAATGAGTTAAGTGCAAGATAAATAAAACTCACAAAGCCATCTCTCAACTATTGAATTAATAGTGTAGATTATTTTGAGAAAACTATGATTGTGAGGGTTCTTGGGGTCTAAGTCAAATTCTATGATTGTGAGGGTGATTTGGGGACCAAAATTAATCTATGAGTTGTAAAAGATGCTTGTTATCTATAAATAGAGTCTTGAATAATTTATAAAAACTCCATTTTGAAGAGGAGCACCACTCTTAATTGAGAAGGTCTTTCAAAATTATAAACTTTTAGTTTGCAATAAATAAAAGAATTTCCTCCTAGTTTGCAATAAATAAAAGAATTTCCTCCTTTTAAATTTTTTCTTCATTGATCATGAAGATGAATATTTGCTTACAAGGGTCCAGCCCCTTGCAATGTAAATTTTATTTTTATTTTTATTTTCTTATTTAAGAATTGCATGTTTTAAGATTTTATTTTCTTAATTTTGCTTTATGTTTGGTAGATTAGATTTATTGCTTTGTAGAGTAGATTTATTTTTTACACTTTTATGCTTTGATTTTCTATTTCCTCTTGCTTGTAGTTTAGGTTTACCTCTTATTCTTTTATACTTTCTAGTATAGATTTTATTTCCTTATTTTTAGTTTGTAATATGAGTAGATAATTCTTGTAGAAATCTTATAATTCTATAAAACTAGTTTAATTTCTTTTATGATTTATGGATTGCTCTCTTTATGCTTAATTTGATCATGTTAGGATAATCAGCTAGAGAACTAATTTGTAGAAGAAGAATTTGATAATCTATGCTTATCTTAAGTGGTTTGATAGCTTATGTTTATGAATTCTAGAATTAATATCTAGTTGTTTATTATTTTCATGAATGAAAATTTTGCTTGGATGATTATTTAATAGATTATACTTTATTTTAGTGGTTTGATAATCTATACTTAGTAAATCTAAAGTAAATATGATAAAAGATAGTAGTTCATAAATCCTAAATGAAATTAACTAGTGAATTCAATTATAGATTCCTCATTTCTCTACTTATTTTTTCTCACTCTTTCTATATTTTATTTCTCTCTTGATTTCTCTTTTCTTGACTTTATTTTGTTCCCATTTCTAATTCTTTTCTTGATTCTATTTCTTTTTCTTATTTTCCTCTTTGTTCTCTTTTCTTTTTATTTTTTTCCTCCTTATCTCCTTATCCTCACTTGTTTTATTTCTTTTATTTTGTGACAATTCTCTCTCTACACTCTATTTCACTCTTCTCTATCCACACATTTTAGGACCAATTTTAAAATTTTCAACCGCACACCTTTCTTGTAAGTTCGACATCTAAGCTCTATACAATAACTTGATACTTGTTCAATTGCAACTTTTGTGAATGTTTATTATTCCCTTATCAAGTTTTTGGAGCCGTTAGGAAGGTGCTTGTAATTAGAACTTTTCTATTTTGGTTCTTCAATTTGTGTATTTTCTTGTGAAGGACTAAACTAGAAAATTGAAGACTGAAGATTGAAGATTGAAGAAGAAGATTTGTTTGAAAGGGTAAGTCCTCTTTTTAGCTTTTCATATTTTAAACAATTAGGACATAAAAAAGAAAGATTTTTTTCTCTTGTTGACCCTAATAAAATCCACCATCCACTTGAACAACTAGTAACAATATAATAAATCCAAATAAGAGTTGTCTTTCTCACATTTGTTTGATTGTTGACCCTAAATAAAAAATAAAAAATTTTCTTTATGCATCCTTTTGTAGTTATTCTTAATTCTTAGCATTGTATTTTATATAGTTAGTAGGATTTGCCAAAGTGATTTGAGCACTCACTTGAAAATACTCTTAAGGAAAAACTCCTAATCAAGATAAGGTGAGGAATTTCATCACCCTTTTCTTAGCATACAAATCACTAATTCATCACTCGCAAACTCAAACCTTCTAAAACTCTTTAGGCGTTGGCCCCTAAGAACTCGAGCTCATTAAGGAACAAGAAATTCTTAAGTGAATTGATTTAAGTTTAGTTGAATCCGTTGGTGTATAAGACAAGGTTTAGGGGTTCGTAAAAGGCTCCGTAAGGAAAGTGGTACTTAATTGTCGTTGACCTCTCTCTAATACTATCCTTACCCTCTTGACCAAGTAAACTTCAATCTTTTCACTCAAGGAGTTTTAGTTATGAGTGGGTCTAGTTGAGTCTAGGCTTAACTCTAGAATTAAGGGGATTATTTTAAAGTGGTTGCCCTTGATTTGTTTAGTTAGGTTTTTATTTTATCCTTCCTCTTTTTCTCACTTATCTTTTAGGTCTTTAGTTTTTCCTTTAGAAAAACCAAAAAGAAAAAAGAAAAATTAATTAACTTTTGTTTTTCCTACATTTTTTTCTATAAATTTCTTTTAGATATAAATAGTATTTTTACGTAGTGTATGTGAGTTTGGATCGAGATAATGCTAATTGTTTAATCCTATTGAACCAATTTTTGAGGCTAAAGAAATGGCAAATCCAAATGCACCAATACTTCAAGATATGTGTTATACAACTAGGAATGCAATACCATCTTGTATTAGGCTTCCGATGTTAATGGAGCTAATTTTGAGTTTAGACCTCACTTCATAAACATGCTTCCAAAATTTTATGAAACGACTCAGAAGATGCCGGCATTTTTTATGAATTTGAGGAAGTTTACCTTATGATTAAGATTAGAGAGTTATCGAGAGAGTTAAGCCTAGATTTATCCTATTTTCTCTTAAGGACAAAGCCAAAAATGATTGTATAGCATACTCAAAAATTCTATCTCAACTTTGTGATGAATTTGTCATTTTCTGAAAACTTTTTCCCGTTCAAAAATGGTAAAGATTAGAAACAAAATTTAGAATTCTAAGATTTTTCTAGGGATCCATTCTTAAAGTATTTTGATAGGTTTAAGGGTCTTCTTATGCAATGTCCTCAACATGATCTAAAAAGTGGCGATTATGCCAAATCATCTATGAAGAATTGGATTATCTTTAAAGATATCTTTAGAATCAATGTGTCAAGAGAATTTCACGAAGAAAAATCTTGTGAAGCTAGGGTATTCTTAGAGAATTTGTCCGAAATGAAAGAGTTTCATCAATTTCCCCAATCAAATCCAGGTGGTCTTTTCTAGAGTCAAACATAGCATTTGAAGCAAAATGACAATCCTCGATTACAAGCTTTAGAAACCAAAGAATGAGCTCGCTCTCAAATCAATCATGTTTCTTTCCACGGATGTCATAACCAATTTCCAACCCATGTTTCAGAGAAATATCCTCTCTTAGGACATAATCAACCATTAGGTCAAGTAAACGCGCAATTTAGCGTTAGGAATGATCTATTTTCTCCAACCTACAATTCAAGTTGAAAAAATCATCCAAATTTTGCATGGAATTAGGAAAACTTCTCAAATCAAAACTTTACTCCCACTTCAACCCAATTATTTTTAGAGGAAACAGGTTCCATTCAATGTACCGAACAATTTTTAACAATCCAATTTACCTTATCCAAACCACCTCCTCCTCATCAATCAACAAATTTTGCTCCTCCAAATTCTAATTATGAGAGGCGTTTAAGTATCTTAGGAAATGGTTTAGAAGTCATGATCAAAGCTTCTACAGACCACCAACATGTTGACTGGTCATCCAACACTCAAATTTATTTATTCAAACAACCGCTCAATTTTAACACTCAAGCTATAGCTAGGTTAGAAACTCAACTTGGTCAACTAGCTAGTACCATGAGTGAAAAGAGAAGAAAAATTTCCAAGTGAACCTATTGCAAACCCTAAGGACATTGGATCAAGTTCAACCACCTAGGTCGTGAATGCAATCTATGCACTACAATTAGAAAAACAACTAGATAATCAAGTTAGAATGCCTCCAAGTCAAATTCACGAATTTGAACAAACTCTCTCTTCGATAGCTCTGCTCAACAATCACCACCTTGCAATGATCAAGAACACGAAATCGAACTGAGCTCAATTTTGATAAGTTTAAACTAGTTGCTCCCTTTCGAGATAGACTTAGGCCTAGAAAAATTTCTCCCCAAATAGAAAATCCTAGAAACTTTCAAGCGAGTTAAGATCAACATCCTTTTCTTAGATGCAATCGAAAAATCCTCTTATGTGAAATTTTTGGAAGGATTTGTGCACTAAGAAAAGAATCACTAATGTTCCCAAAAAGTCTTTCTAGTTGTCAATATCGGTGACATGCTCCCAAAGCCTCTCACTTTTTGAAACATAAATTTCGGTTTATCCTACTATTTTATACGTCATAGGAGCGACCTTCATTAATAAGATAGTTCTAGACTTGGGTGCTAGTGTGAAGCTTATTCCATATTTAGTCTATCAACGACTATGAGTAGGTGAATTAAAGCCAACCGGATGTACCCTCGGTTATCGATAGATCCATAAAAATACAGAGTGAGAGATAGAGGATGTCCTAATTAAGATTAGGAGTCTATTATTTTAGTAGATTTCATAGTCTTGATAACACAACCCGTTTCAATCCCAAATGTCGATACCTATCATTTTAGGAAGACCGTTCTTAGCCACTTTCAATACTAATCAGAGGTGATCAAAGAACTGTCCTTTGGGAACATGATCGTGATCTCAATATTTTCAATTTGGGGAACCAATGATTGATTCATCGATCAACTCTAGAAGTAAACTACAACCGAAAATTTGAGTGAAGAGTTAGAAGAAGAGAGTGAGTCGATCCGAGTTTTGAGGATATCTTTGATGATGAAAAATGGGCACCAATAAATAGCTTCTTAAACTCCAAGTTGATTCTATTTTACTAAGCCTAAGTTAACCAAGTGACTAAGCCCGATGATTATTTTTATACCCAAATAGTCAGGTTGAGGTTATCTCCGCCATCATCGTCAACAAAGCAATCAAAATGAATCAAGAGAGAGAGAGAGAGAGAGAGAGAGAGAGAGATTTGTAATCGTTCTTAAATAATTTGATCAAGCTCCAAAAAAATAAAAGAATTATATTCTTTTCAAAATATTTAATTTAATTTCGTTGGACATAGATTTTATTACTGGAGTTATGCATAAAAATATTTTATTCAAGTATAAACTAACTTTAATTAGATTGTTTAAATATATTAAGTAAATTAATTATTCATTGACTTTATCAAATTAGTAAGTTGAACGAATTTTATGGGTATATCCTCATAAGGTTACAACTCATCCACTAGGGTAACCTAGGGAATAAAAGGCTTGTTGTATATCTTTGAATAAAAGCGGTTCCTCTGAAAGTGAATTAAGA
The DNA here is from genome assembly GCA_012295165.1 of Asparagus setaceus. Classification (NCBI taxonomy): domain Eukaryota; kingdom Viridiplantae; phylum Streptophyta; class Magnoliopsida; order Asparagales; family Asparagaceae; genus Asparagus; species Asparagus setaceus. The sequence goes on along the minus strand of CM022709.1, from coordinate 30,993,881 downwards.
TTTTTCTTTTTTCTATTTTTATTTCCTTTCTTTACTAGAGGACTAGCAAAAGTTTAGGTGTGGGGGTATTTGATCATTATATTTTATTACACTTTTATACCCTCATTACCTATTTTATTTGAATAAATATCTCTACTACTAATATTTTTATCTTAATTTATAGGTAATAAAGAATTATTGAATAAGAGCTTAAATGAAGATTATTTCTAGCCCAAAAATCTCTAATAAAGCCCGAATGCTAAAATCTAAATCTCATGACTAAGTTCAGAAATAAAATCTCGCACTCATCACTTTCTTAGTAAGTATTATTAATAACTGCTTGTAATTGAGAATTAAGTTAAATCTGAAAGCAACAAAGTCAAATTCGAGCTCAAGATGGTCAACCACAAAGAAAATCGATATCTTCCAATCTAGAAAGTATAATTTAGTATATTATATATGAAAATCGCTTATCTTGTGAGATGGAGACATCTAGATTGGTAGATTGTAGAAATTTTATTAGTAGTAGTAGGTTATGATATAAATTTAAATTTAATATATATATATATATATATATATATATATATATATATATATATATATATATATATATATATATATATATATATATATATATATATATATATATATATATATATATATATATATATATATATATATATATATATATATATATATATATGGACAATTATTTGAAGGCCGAGAGCTAAATCTTAAGAAGGCTAAGAGCATTGAGGAGAGCCAAGAGTCTTGAATGAATTAAATGCAAGAGAAATGAAGCCCAAAAGTCTATCTCTCAATTATTAAATAAATGATGTAGATTATTTTGAGAGATCATATAGTTGAGAGGGTTACTTGAGGCAAAGCCAAATCCTATGGTTGTGAGGGTGACTTGGGGGCAAAACAAATCTAAGGATTATAAAAATTCTTGTTATCTATAAATAGAGAGGTAGATTGAGAGTTTGAGAGTGTGAATTTTTTAAAAGCTTCATTTTGAGAGAGGGCCACTCTTAGCGAGAAGGCCTTCCAAAATTATAAAATTTTAGTTTGCAATAAATAAAAAATTTCTCCTTTTAAATTTATTTTCTTCTTCTTTGATGATGAAGATGAAGATTTTCTTATAAGGGACCAACCCTTTACAATGTAAGTTTTTTTTCCGTTTATTTTCTTAATTTAGAATTGCAAGTTCTAGAATATTATTTTCTTGTTTTATTTTATGTTTGGTAGATTTGATTTATTGCTTTCTAGTGTAAATTTATTTTATACTTTTATAGTATAGATTTATTTTCTTGCTCTTTCATGCTTTGATTTTCTAATTTTTTCTTTTTTTGCTTGTAGTTTATATTTACCTCTTGTTCATTTATGCTTTCTAGTATAGATTTTATTTTCTTATTTCTATTTTGCAATATGAGTAGCTAATTCTTGTAGGAAATTTAGGATTGTATGAAACTAGTTCAAATTTTTTATGATATATATGGATTGCTCTCTTTATGCTTAATTTGATCATGTTAGGAAAATTAACTACAAAACTAATTGGTAGAAGAAGAATCGATAATCTATGCTTAACTTGAGTGGTTTTATAGGTTATGCTTATGAATTATAGAATTAATATCTAGTTGTTTATTCTTTTCATGAATGAAAATTTTGCTTGGATGATAATTTGATAGATTATGCTTTATTTTAGTGGTTTGATAATCTTTGCTTAGTAAATCTAAAGTGAAATTTGATAAAAGAGAGTATTTCATAATCCTAAATGAAATTAACTAGTGAATTCAATTCTTGACTCCTTATTTCTCTATTATTTTCCTCACTCTTTTTAGATTTGATTTCTATCTTGAATTTTCTTTTCTTGACATTATTTTTTCCTATTTCTAATTCTTTTCTTGATTCCATTTCTTATTTTTTAGTTTCCACTTTTCTTGACATTATTTTTTCCTATTTCTATTTCTTTTCTTGATTCCATTTCTTATTTTTTAGTTTCCACTTTGTTCTCTTTTTTTTTTTTGTTTCCTCCTTATTTATTTCTCCTCTCTTGTTTTTGTTACTTTGTGATAATTCCTTTCTCGCCTCTATTTCCTCCTTGTCCACACATTTTAGGACCAATTTAGAAATTTCAAGCACACACCTTCGTTGTCGATTCAAAATATAAATTCACTCTTTATTACAACCCCTAAATCAACAAATATTAACATCCATACAATGTCCAGACATGTGTACATTACGCCTAATCGAACAATTCAAGACCGAGATAACCCCCTAACATGGCCGACTTCGATGGTGACATCTTATGGCCGAGTCAAAAGCGACTTCTGACCTCGACGGATGAACACCTCGGTGAATATTTGGTAGGCATCTCGCATAGAGTCAAAGCGGTACTTCGGCTCGACTAGACAAGTTGAAAGATGATGGTTACCTCAAACCCGGTGACGGTTGATCACCATCACATTAAATGTATGATCAGAATCATCATTTCTCCATCCCCAAAAGTCTTTATAACTCATCGGACCTCGTCAGCACTACGCACATTCTGTCACCCTCACATTAAATATCGGGTGACTCACCCCTCTGCAGCCAACACGTGTAAGCGAGATCTTGTGGCTGCTGCATGTACTTTCTAATGAAGTTATCTGCCCCGCCGGATGCGCTATAAAAGGAAGGTGTGGTATCTTTGCTTAGGGTAAGCAAATTTTATCCAAGAAAACTCTTGCTTAAACTCTACTTCTCACTCAAGCTCTATCTTGACTTGATCGTCGGAGGAACAATAGAACTCAACTCCATCCTCTTACAAATTCTTTCATGTGTAGGAGACAACAATGAACCCACAATTGGACATTTAAAAGAGTTAGAGGACCTTAATCATCCTAAACTCACACCTAAACCCCTGTTTGATAAGCGACATCAACAATTTGGCCTTTGTGGGCCTTCTTCCTTCTTCGAGCAAGATGTTTGGTTCGAGTGCCACGACACTTATCGGTGATAAGCTCGATGGAAGGATTATGCAACATCCTTGGGACCGAGAGCATCTCAAGAAATATTTTCAATAATCTTGGTTGTAAAGCTCATGTGTGATATAAAATCTTGAGTTTTAACAATTTCATTATCTTTGTCTTTTTGTAGTGCCATAGGCCTTCATAGAAGCATGGAGCCGAGTTGTTCTTAGCTCGCTTCCTCCAAAGACCTTGGCATCTCCCTAAGCCCAAGGCACGCCAAAGACCTTGGTGCCCTCTTGGGATAAAGCGAAGACCCAGCTGGCGTAGATACAAAGACCTTGGCATCTCCCAAGCCCAAGGCACATACAAAGTCCTTGGTGCCCTCTCGGGATAAAACCAAGGCATGCCCATGTGGCCGACTCGAAAGACCTTGGCATCTTCCTAAGCCCACGGCATGTACCAAAGACCTTGGTGCCCTCTCGGGATAAAACCAAGGCAGCGCCCGTCGTGACTCGAAAGACCTCTCTCGGGATAAAACTAAGGCCATGCAGCGGCTGGGCTCGAAAGACCTTGGCATCTTCCTAAACCCAAGGCACGTACCAAAACCTTGGTGCCTATCACGAGTAAAACCAAGGCACGCGTCATTGATAGGGAATATAAATAGAACCTAAGTTGCAAGTGCACAATAGTCAAGTTATAGTATAAAAGTTAACGATCCCGAGGAAGGTGTTGTAGAAATTAATCAAAATTGGTTCACAAGTTTTGTGTGTGACAATTAGGAGTGATAAGTGTGAATGTGGAGAGGCAAAGAGAGTGGGTGTGATTATATGCAAATAAAAACAAAACTAGATTGAGAGGTGAGAAAGAAAGATGAAGAAAATAAAGGAAAAATAAAATTAAGAAGCAAATTAAAGAAAAATCTAGAATAAAGAGGAAAATCAAGAAAGTAAAGATGGAGGATTCAATTAGAGATATGAGGAATCTAGAATTGAATCCACTAGCCAATTTATGTATAAAATATGAACTACTCTCTTATTATCATATTTTGCTTTAGATTTATTAAGCATAGACTATCAAACCACTTAAGTATAACCTATCAAATTATCATCCAAGTAAAATTAATACTCATGAAAAGAATAACAACTAGATAGTAATTCTAGAATTCATAAGCATAACCTATCAAACCACTCAAATTAGGCATAGATTATCAAATTATTCTTACGCTAATTAGTTTTCTAATTGATTATCCTAATCATGATCATTTTAAGCCCAAGAGAATAGTCCACAAATTATAAAAGAAATCAAACTAGTTTCATACAATTCTAGAATTCCTACAAGATTTAGTTCTCATTATTAAAATAAAATAAAAACTAGATAGTATGAAGGAAAGAAAAATAGACTAATTACAAAAAGGAAAATAAGAACAAAGAAGTAAAGATCTAAACTATGAACAAAAAGAAAAGAACATAAAAGAAAATCTTACAAAATTATAAAGAGGGTTCTAACCTCTTGGAAGTAATGTAAGAAAAGAAAATCTAAACTATGAACAAAAGAAAAAGAATGAAAATAAAACTAACTCCAAAGAGGGTTCTAGCCTCTTTGAAAAGAATGAAAATAAAACTAACTAATTACAAAGAGGGTTCTAGCCTCTTGAAAATAATGCAAGAAAATAAATCTATACTCTAAAATAAATGCAAGAAAGTAATGCAAAATTAAAGACATAAATTTAAATCTACTCTAAAAGGCATCAAAATAAATCTAAAATAAGAGGGTCCTAGCCCTTGAATATCTACAACAAGAAAAAAATATTACAAGAAAATAAAAGATAAAAAGAAAACTTACATTCCCAGAGGGTTCTAGCCTCTTGAAGGAAAATCTTCATCTGATCTTTATCTTCATTTTCATCAAGAAATGCAGAGAGAAAAGAAAAATATGAAGAGGTGAAAAATTCTTTTTTAATTGCAACAAAGTTACAATTTTGAAATGTCTTCTCAATTAAGAGTAACCCTACTCTCCAAATGGGGTTTTACAAAAATTTTAAACTCAAACCCCTCACCCTCTACCCCTATTCTGACTATAGCAAGCAACAAGAATCATTAGATTTTATTTGGGCTCCAAGGATTAAATCTTAGCCACAAAATAATTTAGTTAGGAATCAATCGGTTGACATCGGTTGAACAATCGACCAACTGATTGAAATTGTAAAATTCTAAAATGAGATAGCTCTGTCTCGTTAAGATAGGCGATTTTTATATATTATATATTAAATTTTGCTTTCCGGATTGAGAGATATCGCCATTTCTTTGCCTAATCATCTTGAACATGATTTTGACTTGATTTCTTTTCATATTAGATCCTTATTTCTTCACACGTAAATTACTTGGCTTGATCCCGGGCTTCAATAAAAGATTAAAAAATAAGAAAATTAAAAATGAGAAAATTTGAGTTCTTTTTGAGCTATTATTCATTAATGCTTCATTAACCTGCAAATTAAGATAAAACATGTTTGTTAGTGATATTTTTTAAAATAAAATAGATCATAAGGGTATAAAAATATGATTATCAAATACCCTAAACTTTTACTAGTCCTCTAGCAAAGAAAGAAATTAAAAGGGAAAAATTCCTTACTCACTTTTGCGGGAATCACGGTTGTATTTAGTGCATACAACAAGCCTTTAAATCCCTAGGTTGCCCTAGATGATGAGTTATAGTCTCATGAGGGTTCGCGATGAATATACCCATAAAATTGGTTAACTTGCCAATTTAAAGAAGTCAATATATAATTAATTCTGATATATTTAAACATTCTAATTGAAGCTAGTTTTTCTCATGAAAATATTTTTATGTATAACTCCAAGATAAATCTCTTAGAAAATCTTTTCATTATAGTTATACAAAATCAAGTCTAACTTAAAAGTTTAATTTAAAAGTTTTGAAAAGAACATGCTAACTCTTTATTTTAAAAATTTTCAAATCTCTTAATCAATTTATTTTTCAAGAACATATATACAAATATAACTATATATATAAAAATATTGTTAGTATTTTTGTTTTACACTCTTTAGTCCTTGGTGATTTTGTTCTACTCCATCGGGCTTTCTAAGTGACCATTTAACGAGTTTTGGGCCAATAAATCCCAACCCAATTGGGCTTAGGTCATTAAGAATGGAAATAATCATTGGGTTTAATTACTCGGTCAACTTAGGCTTAGTAAGATAGAACCACCTTGAATTTCAAGAGAATTTTATTGGTGCCCATTTTTCACACTCTTCTTTTGCAAAGTTAGTTTTTAAATATATATATGTGTATATGTATATACATCTTGAAAAATATTTAGATCAAGACGACTTGAAAAATTATTTTCTACTCTAGACTAAGTATGTAAAATTACTTTAATTAAAAGTCTAAGTTTAAGACTTTAGTGAAGTATACTACTTTGAAAATTATTTCTTCAAAAATTTATTTAGAGTTATCATAAAAGGTTAACTTGAGTATAAAACGAACAAGGATTAGAAAATTTAAAATTTTATCAAATAGATTAATTATTAATTAACTCTATTAAGTTGGCAAGTGACAATATTTTTATCAAAAGAAAAGAAAAATATGACATAAAAAGAAGAGAAAGAAAAAATTGGTAAAATAAAGAGGAAAATAACTAGTCCCTACCCTCACACCTAAATTTTGCATTGTCCTCAATGCAAACTCTATGAAACACAAAGTAAAAGAGATAAGAAATGAAGCACTTACCTTTGTTGATTGATCTAGAACAATGAGAAAATCTTGCAATTATCTTTGGTATGAGGAGGATGAAGTCAAATTTTTCATCTTTTTTTCTTTTACTCTTTTTTCATCATCATTTTTTCTTTTTTTCTTTATATCTTTCTTTTTTTTTTTTAAAAGAGCAAGAAAGTCTCAAATGAGAGAAGAATAAATCTTTTATTATTCTTATTATTATGAGACAAAAAGTAAAGATGTGTTTAAATTCTATATACTCTGAATTTTTAATAATTTCTAGGCATTTGAAGATAGGTATCAATGATATTATGTATTTTGAATTTCGATGTTGATCGGGCAAAAGCTAGCCTCAGATTTGAACTTAGATTCCTTATTAATGAAAGTTTGTCCTAACACAACCATTACTTCTTTAAAAATTTTCTCAAACCCAAGATTCATGGTTGAGGTATGAAAATTCTGTTGTTATTTATTTTATAGGAACATAAGTTCATCGGTGAAAAGTTCTTCAAAGCTAAGATCGAGAAACGTGTATCTAACTTGGTTCCTTCGTTAGAAAGACCTCTAATTCAAATTCCTCTAGTATTTTTAGCTCCTCACCAAAGATTTTCTCAAAACTCGGGCTGACTCTCTCTTCTTCGGGATAACACATGTCTTGAAGAATGAGTGGATTAAGATTTGCTATTTCTTTGATTTCAAAAGTAGTTCAACATGGATTAAATGATTGGTATTATCCCTAATCCAAACTTGCATATACCAAACCAAATTCTTTTTGGATTTTATTCTTTACTAAAATGGGAATAAGGAAAAAATTCTAAGAAAAATAAAAGTTAGTTTTTTCCTTTTTTATTTTAAAGAAAAACTAAAAGACCTAAAAGATTAATGAGAGAAGAAAAGAATGATAAAAGAAAAATCTAACTAAAATAAATCAAGAGCAATCACTTTATATTAATCACCCTTAATTCTAAGGTTAAACCTACACTCAACTAGACCCGACTCTTAACTAAAACCTCCTTGAGTAAAAGATTGAAGTTTACTCAGTTAGCTAGCCAGTAAGGATAGTACTAGAGGGAGACCAAAGACCAATTAAGTACCTCTTTCCTTGCGGAGCTACATAACCCTAAACATTGCCTTAGACACCAACGATTCAATTAAACTTAAACGGTTTAATTAAGAATTTCTTTTTCTTAATGAGCTCGAGTCCTTAGGGCCAACGTCTAATGAGTTTTAAAAGGCTTGGGTTTGTGTAGTGAGGAATTAATGATTTATGGGCTAAGAAAGGGTGATGAAATCCTTCACCTTATTTTGATTAGGGTATTGCCCTTAAGAGTATTTTCAAGTGTGTATCAAATCAAGATGCTCAAATCACTTGCGTGAATTCCTACTAACTATATGCAATGCAACCCTAGGAATCAAAAGCAACTACAAAGGATGCAAAAAATATTTTTATTTTTTAATAAGGTCAACAAACAAACAAACAAATGTGAGAGTGAGCTCTTGTTTGAATTTATTATCTTGTTAGTAGTTATTTAAGTGGAGGGTGGATTTTATTAGGGTGGAAAAAAGAAATTTTTTGTTTTGTTTTTATTAGCTCATAATTGTCTCTAATGTGAAAAGCCTAACTAAGAGTGGAATTGAAAATACTAGAAATAGAACTTACTTTTTCAAACAAATATTCTCTCTAATCTTCAACCTTCACCTTCAAAGTTATTACTTCACACTAAAACACACAAATCAAATAATCAAAATAGAAAAATTCTAATTACAAGCAACTTCCGGCAGTGCCAAAACCTTGATAGGGAATATAAATAGAACCTAAGTTGCAAATGCACAACTATCAAGTTATAGTATAAAAGTTATCGATCCCGAGGAAGGTGTTATAGGAATTAATCAAAATTGGTTCACAAGTTAGTGTGTGTGACAATAAAGAGAGTGGGTGTGATTATATGCAAATAAAAACAAAACTAGATTGAGAGGGAGAAAGAAAGATGAAGAAAATAAAGGAAAATAAAATTAAGAAGCAAATTAAAGAAAAAATCAAGAATAATGAGGAAAATCAAGAAAGTAAAAGATGGAGGATTCAATTAGAGTTATGAGGAATCTAGAATTGAATCTACTAGCCAATTCACTTATAAAATATGAACTAGTCTCTTATTATATTTTTACTTTAGATTTATTAAGCATAGATTATCAAACCACTTAAGGAAAGCATAACCTATCAAATTATCATCCAAGTAAAATTAATACTCATGAAAAGAATAACAACTAGATGTAATTCTCAACTCAAAAGACCTTGGCATAATTTACATGAGTAAAACCAAGGCATGCCTTGACTAAAAGACCTTGGTACCCTCTCGGGATAAAACTAAGGCACCACAACCACTCGGTCGGCTTCAACTCAAAGACATTGGCATCATTTACATGAGTAAAACCAAGGCACTTCCTCGACAAAGACCTTGGTACCCTTCGGGATAAAACCAAGGCACGCCAACCATCCGCCAACCGACCAACTCAAAAGACCTTGGTATCACTTGTGAGTAAAACCAGGTCCATCGACAAAAGACCTTGCCCTCTGGGGATAAAACCAAGGCATGCCAAGTCAGCTTTGACTCGAAAGATCTTGGCATCTTCCTAAGTCCAAACGCATACAAAGTCCTTGGTGCCCTCTCGGGATAAAACCAATGGCGTCAACCCTCGGTCAACGACCCCCTCAAGACTTTGGTACCCTCGGGATAAAACCAAGGCACGCTTCGCTGACCAACTCCAAGACCTTGGTATCATTCACATGAGTAAAACCAAGGCACTCCACCACAAATAAAGGAGACCTAAAAGCAAGCCACTAGACTCATAACACAAACATCAAAGCCCCCAAACCAAAGAGGCTGCTTTAGATACCAGTCACAAATGAGGTAAAGCCATGAATAAACATGAATTTAAACAAAACAAAATAAAGATATACGCTAATCAAGAGGACAAAAATGTCTAAATCTTTATTCATATACCAAAATGTTTACATCACTATTCACATTCAAATTTACAAAGAGAGAGATACATTAATCACTTTCGGGGTCTTGGCTGGTTAGAGAGTGGGACTAGGAAGAGCACCGGGCTCGATCAATAGTGGCGGCGGCCCGGTGGCGGCCTCATCTTGGTCATCCCCGACTCATCTCCTTCTTCCCCATCATCCACCTCGGCGTTATTCCCGTTCCTTTATCTCAATTTCCTTCAAAATATCAAGGCAATTGGCGACACGAGAGGGGTAGATCACCTGATGCAGGCCGTCGGAACTCGAGAAGGGCAAGGCCAAAGGTAGTCGAAGCTTGCCTTATAGGCCAAAGACACCTCCACTTTGCCTGGGGGCGTTCGATATTTCTCCACAACTTTTGCCTGTAGTCCTCGGACTCCAAGAAGATGCAATGAGCCTCGAGCTTGGATGGTAGCGGGGATGCCTTATGGTCGGCCTCCTCGAGATCCATCTTCGCTGTGCAGGCAGCCGGTCGATCTGACCGAGCACATTCACAGGCCTCAAGCCTTGCCTTCTTCGCCCTCGACATCCCTCGGTCAAGTATTTGATCCGGTGATCTCGCTAGAATCTCATGCTCATAATGGCCAATCTCCTCCTTGAGCTTAGCAATGTGTGAATTGCTTGCCACGATGAGCTTTAAGCCCTTGATCATGTCCTCCGGCATCTCTAGCTCCTGGCCATTTGCCCTCACTCTGTTCCAAGCCTCCCTCGGCCTCTAAGTGTTGACCTTCTTCTCGGCCGATCTCCTAGTCCTCTTCTCGATGCGGTACCTTTTCAAAATTGGCGGAAGCTTATGCAAAATCGAGCGAGAGAATAACTCTTGCTTGATCCAGAGCCCCCTGATGATAACCCTTGAGGGCTTGGTGGATGCCGCTGGCATTGTTGTGGGATCTCCTCATCCCTAGCGAGGGAGAATTGCTCCAGGCTTCGAGACTAAGCCACGAGACTCGGGACCGAGCTCCCTTATCGAGAGGCTTCTTAGGGATGAACTTGTCATCCTCAGATTGCTCCTTTCTATGCATGAAGCCTTCTCCCGACTCACCAATCGGCATAGTCCTAAGCCCCCATACCTAGGTCAAGCTGTTGATCGATGGCGGAAAGGCCATTGAAGGCCGCCTCACGGCATCGAGTGGCATCAGCTCTTGGTAGCTCATCACCAAGCGGGATGGGGCCATATCCTCCCAGTTGCTCCCGACAATTTGACTCCTTGCCGGGCTTATGTGTAGGCTCGGGCAGCGGGTGGAGTGCTCGCTTCCTCCACCCGGGTCTTGGCCTCATAGGCTCCCTCACTTCCTCCCTCTCCACTTGCGGTAGGAGAAGCCCCATCAAGAATGGCTATTTCTCTCGGCTTGGGGGCATCATTGAGCCTTCCTTGGGACTCAAAGTAGAAGTACGCCTTTCTTTGCTTCGGTAGAAGTCGCCTTAAGCACAGTCAGCCGTCCCATGGAGCCCTTGGCCTCTGCTCAACCTCCTCCTCCTCTTCTCTGAACTCTCGGCTTGGTGGTGGCCTTCCCTACTAGCATATAGCGATCTCGGAAGTTCTCACCTCGCTCGCTCCCGAGGAGCTAACTCCTCCCTCAGCCAGCGGGGCCTTACGGTTGTAACCGACTTCTTCAAAGCTGAGTCCACCCCTCTAAGTCCTTTGGGAGAGCTAGGACCGCCACTCGAATGGTGTCGGCCTGGTTGGAGGAACCCTAGATATCTGCGGCCACTCGAAGGGAAGCCAACTCAAAGAGATTATTAATTTCGTGACCGGTGTAAGATCGGATCTTCTCGAGTCTGCCTCTCCTCGTCGACAGCGGGAATGGCTTCAACCGTCCTTCTTGATCTCAAGCCAAGTAGGATAGGGCGAGGATGGGTTCGGCCCGAAAGACCCATGCAAACCTCTCCTTCCAATCTTTATTGGAGTCGGAGTATTCGACACCGCTTGATCTTGCCGCATTCTAAAAGAAGTAATGTCCTTCCTTCTTTGTCATCTTCCTGCGACGAGATGACCGAATAGGCACGGGCTTGGTCGACACCAACGATGGCGGATCACCACAAACCCACCAAAGTGGCAATAGAGTTTGGCGTGAGGCGCATGGGAGACACCAAAGCACCGCACATAGAGATAAAGGGGTAGAGTGGCAATCGAGCTCGTACTCGGATGCTTAGATAGAGAGGTGACATATCGCGACCATGGTGATACACCGATTCTACTCTATATGGCTCCGAGATGTAAAAGCCTAGATCATAGCTTCGTAGTATGCCTCGAGCTCTGTCGCATAGATCTTTGAAAGAAATGGCCGGAGAAGGTTGATTCGCAACTTGGTGGTGGTGGCGGGAGCACAGGAAGCCATTAGAGATCGACAAAGATGCGAAACTTCGCTTGAAAAAGAAGAGTTCGAGTTTAGGAAATTAGGGTGAAAGTTTGTAAAGAAAATGTCTTTTACAAGAGAGAGATATATAGGCACCAACAAAGGTAGGTTCCATCAAAAAGCAGACGGATGAGATCGACCTCAAATTACAGGCGGGCCTCATGAAAAACAAAGGCCCTTTACTCAACACATCACCACCGCGGGGATCAAAGCGAAAGACAACACTTGGTTCGATGACTTCAAAGGCCTCCTCAGCAACAACCCATCGCCTTCCCCATAAATGCCCCTCGAAACTCACCCACCAACGACTATTCAAAACGGTTGAGGTCTATGGAGCATTTGACTCAACGAACCGACAACTTCGGATGGTCGACTAAAATCTGCGTGTTAGTCACCCTCAATAAGGTCAGCTCAAATAACAAAGTTACTTACTTTCGGAGTGGAGTCGTCGATGATTTCTAACCCATTTAGTTCAACATCATTCATTGAACACGCCCAAACAAACCATTCATACACTAGTTTATGTGTACATGGGATTTACTAACTTCGATTGACTCGACCTAGAACACTAATTGCCCAAGTATGAGGCGGACCGTGGCATCCATAAATTGTTATAAACACAACTGGACAAAGGCGAATCAACTAGCAATTAGACTCAAAATTGAGTCATCCCAGTCATAATATTCCAACGCAAAGAACACGAGACAATACAAATAAGCAAAAATACCTTTTATTCATATTCTTTCAAAATATTTACAATACATAACCAAGACAAAATATAAGGAATCCTCTGAGGCTAAGAAGGGAGACTAGGGTATATCAATATCTACGCGAGAGTCGAGGCGAGAAATGTTGGTAGTAGGTGGCGAAGGAGTCGGTGAACCTCCGGCTCGGCCCCTTCACTTTCTTTTTGCAGGTGAGCTCATCTAGCTATCCTTACACGAGCCCTCGCCACCTTCCTTAGCCAAGTCCTCGCCTCCTCTCGGTCCTTTCATCGATCCCTCATCAGTCTCATCTTGACTCCTTATCGGCACCATTTCTCGAGATCAAGTCCTCCACCTTGTTTCTATATCTCCAAGAGTGCCTCCAAGTAGTTGGCTACTCTTGAGGGATAGTGGAAATGATCGGGAACGCTTCTTATCTCGGGGAAGTTGTGCCTTGAGGTAGTTATACCCGCCTTGCAAGCCATTGCCACCTCTACCAAAGACACTGTGGTGATACTCCTCAATGGTTCCCAATCGATGAGCCTCAGTTCAAGTAAGCAATACTGCTTTGAGCCTCGACTAGGGACAACTTCGTCTGGGCACTCTCCTCTGGAGTCTCTTGGGACCGACCGCTCCTCCTCCGGCTCATCTTGCGGGCTCTAAGCTTGGTGGTCGAACTTCGGCTGCTCTATGGCTCGATCCTCTCCCGTCTCGGCGATACCTCCTCGGATAAGTGTTTTATCCTCTTATTGAGCTCATGGAGTTAGTGCTTGAGTTTGTTGATCTTGATGGATTTTGGCTATCCAAAGCCTTAAAACCCTCGATCATACTCTTCCACACCTCCATCTCTCGGTGCTAATTGCCCATTCGTCCTCCTTCATCGGCTTGAAGGGCATTCACCAGTCGGCCTTACGGGCTTTTCATTCCTCCTAAAGCTTAAGCAAGAAGGCTCAAATTTGTACTTGGCAAAATAGCTCTTCCTCCGCCAGAGCTCCTCGAACCAAGTAGCTCCTAAGGCTCGGTGGAGGCCAGCGTCGGGGATCTCTTTCAAGATCGCATCATCATGAGGGAGATAGAACCTGCTCTACCACTTTCATTTGGGTGAATTTTGACTCAAGGACCGACCCCCTCTCATCCAAGTAATGGGTGGGCTTGTGCCAAGCGCTATGGAGTCGGCTCTTTGTCGTGTGAGGATCGACCTTGGGTGATCCTATCGTGAGAAACCTCGGCCTCTCCCACTTTTTGGCTTGATCTTGTCGATCACGATAGGGATCTGACCATCAGAGTTCTTCGTAGGGATGCTTCTTTGGGGCGGCTCCTTCCCGAGCGATGGGTTGACTCGATGAGAATGCTAGGGCCTTCTCCCCTACTTGGGCCTCAATTTTTGCTAAGGCCTCGTCTCCTCACGGGGCCTCGCTTTGACTTCTATGTGACCCTCTTTTCCGTCTTTGGGGACCCATCATTCACATGGGCGACTTGGTCTCCATTGCCTTGGTCGCCTTCCTAGGCCCTTAGGCCTTACCTTTCTTAGCCTCTTCTTCTTCTCAACGGGCGGTACGTCGGCCGGCCTGCTTTCATTTGCTACGTCACATTTGCACGAGCATGAACCATAGAAACCTCCTCGGGGCCAGGTCACGATGAGGGTGCTTTGTCGGCCTTGTCGAAGGCCCTTCTTGGACCAAAGTGGGTGGAGTAGTCGGCACCTCTGACTTTGTCACGAACCCAAAGTCAACCTTGCCGCCCTCTCTTAGTCTTTAGGTGTAGGAGTCACGGTGTACTCCTTGATATTCCATCTTGCGGGAGCCGCTGTACGCCTTGATCTTTTCCAGCACCTGCCTTTTGGCATCCGACAAAGGCCCCACCGTCAAAGCCTCCCTTATGATCTTGGGCTAATTCGAACAATCCAGATTGGAGTCATCCCTTGAGATCCATACGAACTTATCCTTCCAGTCCTTGTTCAAGTCGGGAGGGTCAATGATGATTTTGTACCTTCCCACCACCTGAAAGTGGAAGTGGGTATCATGTTGGTGCACCTTGACGCTAATCAGATGGCCGAGCACGTTCAAAGACGGTTCGATCCCCAACTAATGACAAATGACCATGAACCCCACTAAAGTCGGGATCGAGTTCGGTTTCATCTACATCGGCGACATCCCTAAAATCATGAAAACACAGTGAGAGGAAGGGTCAGAGGTAAACATAAACCGTACTCCAAATGCTTCCATTATCACGAGCCCTACTTGCATCGTGGTCAAAAACCGCCTGCAACGATTGCTTTAACTACTAAGGAAATAGGCTCACAAAGCATAGGATGAATAGACTGCAATACTCAATTAAAGGACTAAACAACAAAAAGAAAAGAAAATAATCGAGATCACAACTTAGCATAATAAGTCAAAGAGGATAAGCAATTACCTTGTTTACGTGACTTAAGATCAATGCCGAAACATCACCTAAAAAACTGAGTATATGTATAAAACTAAAAGGAAAAAGAGGGTTTGAAGTTTTGAAGAGCATGCCTTGTTGTCAGATTTTTAGCGCCACCTAAGATCCTTGGACAATTAGCAATCAACCAGAAAAAGAAGAAATCACGAAAGAGGAAGAGAAGTCAGCATTTTTAGAGGAACTAGGGAGGCGGAGTTTAAGGGTGGTGGAGGCGGAGTCGCCTTCAAGATTTGTAGAGTGGACCAGATAGTGGAGGTATTTGATGGTGGAAAAGAAGATGTCGGGGAGAGGGAGAGGTGAGGTCCTAAGAGATAAAGTGGCGTCAATATTAGGGAAAAGTTGAGATTTTGGTAGGTAAGGTGAGGAAAGAAGGAGGTCGCGCAAAATGAAGAGTTTTGGAAGATGAAAGGGTGATAGGAGGAGATTTCAAATCTCTTGTGAAGTTCTGAGATATTTTAGATGTATATGTTTCAGATCTCAATGGTAAAGATTACTTTTAAATTAATGATTAAGATTTCAATGATGATTTGATTTAAATGAAATGGCTACAAATTTAAAGCATCTTTATTTCTAAGATGCATAGCGTTTTTATTTAAGAAATTGATTAAAAAGGAGAAATTGCCAAGTGGATATTCACCGGTAAGATATAGTATATAGAGTGGCGGGTCCATTTGCCCCAATTCCCAACTTTAATTTCAATTTCAAAGGTCGAGATCATACCATTATGATTTTCAACACTATCTTGAAACCATTATTGTCTTCAAACCTACTATTGTAAAACCACTTATTGTAATCCTATATGACATGATAGCAGCCTTTGAAATTGAAGTAGAAGTTAAGGATTATGATAATTGCACCCTTTATCCATATCCAACTACAACACGTCAATATGGAAAAATATTTCTCTATTTTAAGAATCTATGAGGTATATAATTTGTTGACAATCCAAACTTTTATTGATATAAATGAATAATGGAGGATTTATATGGAAGGATACCATTTATATGGTTGGATTCCATAAGATAAAAATTAAAATGTGTTTAATTAGTAATATGTGAGTTTTATCTCATATTGACTAATTAAATGCATTTTAAATAGTTTAAATTAACATACTTGTTATATATGGTATAACAAAGGTGTTACAAATATACACTTGTGTTGGTATACTAGCGAGCATGCGGCGACAAGTGGGCACAGCTTCTTTGGGCTGTTCTTAGTCTCCGTCAAGTATTGTGTAGATCGGTGCTACTATAGGTGGGACATAATTTTTTCAATGCTAGTCCTCTATGGAGAGGAATTGACATTATTATAACGTATTTCTTCTTTAAGTTTATAGTTATGGTGATTGTAACTCTCTACTCTATGTCTTTATTCCTATATGATTTGTTTTACATATGTATGGATCTATTTTTAATAGTACTTTTTCTTACAATTTTGAAGAAATTATTAACATCTGAAGTTATATCTTCTATTTCAAGAGCTGGTTCGGTACCTTTGCCCTAAAATGGACATGTGCGGAATGTCGGAAAAATTCAAGGGTCAATTCTTCAAGCGTTGGCGGCAATGTATGAAGATTTGGTTGATGACTAAGGGCTATTGGCAATGATCTTGTCGGAATGCCCAAAACGGATGAAAAGATCTCAATAGTCAGAGAAAATTTACACAATGGGCGGAGAAGGATCAAATAGCCAGAGGATGCATTTTATTGGCAATGTCCAATGTGCACCGATATCTATTATTCTTCTTTGGCCACAAAGGGCATTATGGGATGAACTGAAAAAATATATCAAGAAGACCTCAATCTTGAAAAGTATTCCATGTCCAAGTTCTTAAAGTTTTAAATGAGGTTGAAAGACTAGCTTGAAATATCTTAAAGTGTGGAGGTGTCTTGCAAAAGTACTAATCCTAGAACACAAGAGAAAGAAGCTAGGTCCTAAGATAGTGGACTCTATCTTTCTAGGTTATGTGGAAAACACACATGCATTGAGATTCTTAATGATCAAGTCCGAAATCCTTGGTATAGATGTTAATACAATTATTGAATTTCGTGATGTAATATTTTGTGAGGATGTTTTCCCCATGAAAACTAGAATGCCTCAAAATATTTCTAATAAAGATCATGTCTCTGTCTCAACTTCCATTCCCGATTATGTGAAAAGGATGACAAATATAGAGGCAGAAAGTTCTAAATCTGAATCAAAAGATTAGATGATTTAGATGAACCTAGAAAGAGTAAGAGAGCGAAATTATCAAGGATTTTGGAAGTGACTTTGTCACTTACAATATCGGCGGATCCTACTTCCTAGATCTGCTATGGCCTTAAAAGAGGCTAAGCGATGGAAGAATCTTTAAAAAGTGAGATGGATTCTATTGTATCTAACGGGACATGGGAAGAGTTAATCTCCCTACGGGTACAAGACAATTGAAAGTAAATGGACCTTTAAGAGAAAATTAAAACTAGATGGAACTATAGAAAAGTTTAAGGCGGACTTATTGCCAAGGGTTCAAACAAGTTGAAAGAATTGATTTCTTTGACACATACTCTCCAATTGCCGAATGACTATGATCGAATGCTTATTGCATTGGCTTCCATATATGATTTCACAATCCATTAGATGAATGTGAAAGCGCTTTCTTCATGGCTTTCTTAAAGAAGAGATTTATATGGATCAACTTTGGGTTTTATATCACTTGGTAATGAAGTATGTAAACTTGTAAAGTCTCTATATGGACTAAAACAAGCCCCTAAACAATGGCATAAAAGGTTTGACACAACTATCATTGGTTTTGGTTTCAAAATGGTTGAGTCGATAAGTGTGTTTATAGCAAACTAAGAGGTGATTCATGTTCTTACGTGCATTTATGTTGATGATATTCTATTATTTGGATCAAACATTGGGATAATCAATGAGACTAAGGTATTCTTAAGTAGTAAGTTTGATATGAAGGATATGGGAGTCTTTGGGCGTGATTCTTGGTCTTAATGATTAGATCAAGGGACATAGTAATTTCTCATTCTCACTCACGTTGAGAAAATTATTGAGAAATTTGGCTATAAGAATTGTAAACCCATAAAAGCTTCATACAATCCTTCATAACTCTCTACAAGAGCAAAAGTAGTCTCTATATCTCGGTTGAGAAATTCTCGAGATCATTGGAAGCTTGATGTATCTTACAAATTGCGAGACCGGATATTTTATATTCAATTTCTAAATTAAGTAGATACACTAGCTGTCCAAATAGGACTCATTAGGAGGTCTTGGATAGGATACTTGATTATCTGAATGGAACTATTTCCCTTCTGTTGCATTATGGTAGATTCCCTCGGTTCTAGAGGTACCGTGATGTTAGCTAGATTGCTATGGATTAGGTAGCAATGGTTATCTGAGGTATGTATTTATCTTAGGTGGTGGCCTTGATCGCTGAGTCCAATCAAGCAGACCATTTTGTCTCGGTCTACTTTTGAGGTGAGCTATGTGCTTCGATACTCTTGGGTTTAGAAGTGGATGGCTTAAGGGGCTTATGTCCAAGTTGCCCATGATCGGCAAACCTATTTATGCAATCTCTATGCATTGTGACAATATGACCACACTTGCAAGGATTAGGAGTTTAAAGTATAGCTGCAAGACTTGAGGACATATCCAAGTATGAATAAAGACCAACAACAACAACAACAACAACAACAACAACCAAGCGCCTCATCCCAAATATTTAGGGTCGGCTACATGAATCATATTCTTCCATTCCATCTGTTATGGGTCATCTCCTCCGTTAAGTTAGTCCTCATCATATCCTTCAAGTATGAATAAAGACCGTGAAAAATTTGTGGATGATGGGGTGATTCTTGTGGACTTCATCAAGTCCAAGGACAACCTGCAGATTCCTTTATAGAAGGACTTGAGTTGTCCTTGGTTCTTAAATTCGAGGTTGAGGATGGGACCGAAATCCTTACCTAACTCATCAATAGTAGCAACCCAACCTATCTCAGTGAAGATCCCACAAAGTAGGTTCAATGCGGGAATAACAAGTTGTTGTGTGAGTTGAACACCTAATCATAAATTGATACTTGGTATCGAGTTTATCCTCATGTATACTTGGAAGGTGTTTTTAAGCTGCTAGTATAGTAAGAGTATTTTGACTCGAGTGGGATCAAGTCTTTAAGGCGAGATGCAAGCAGTGCATCCTGGAGATGCCCAACTATGAACATGATTGTGTGGCCACAATTAGAGAAGTCAGTTATTCCTTAAAAATATTAATGAAAAGGATAAGGGCGCATGGCCATAATCGTCAAACCTAAATATTGTTACTATAGTCTATATCATGTTGTTACCAATGACTATCACCACATCAAAGGTTCAAGTTCAAGACTTAGTTTCACTTCATACTGTGGTGATAAAAATGGAACTATAGGGAAGGTTCAAATTGGAAGATACCCTCTCTGAAAGCATGATATGTATACTCCTTTACTTTTAGCTATGGAATTGTGGCGGATTATTGATATAAATGAATAATGGAGGATTTTTATGTAAGGATACCATTTATATGGTTGGATTGATACCATTTATATGGTTGGATTCCATAGATGAAAATTAAAATGTGTTTAATTAGTAGTATGTGAGTTTTAGTCCCACATCAACTAATTGAATGCATTTTAAATCGTTTAAATTAGCATACATATTATATATGGTATAACAAAGGTGTTAGAAATTCACACTTGTGTTGATATACTAGCGAGTGGGCACGAAATGTGCGGTCCAGTGGCGGGTCTAAGCGTGCAGCGGCGCGTGCTCTTTGTATGTGCATTTATCTAGCATGAACAATTGTACATGAACCTTATAAGGTGTCAATAGCAGTTAATCACGGATGCTATAAACATTGCAATAACGGCCATTCAAAGCCTTGTCGACCTCTCGGCTCACGAGAACCCTATATAAAGGGCCTTGGAGAACCACCGAAAAATCAATCTCTTCTTTTGATTTTCTTCTACAATCCTCTAAATTGTTACGTAGCTGCGGTTTTAGAGAATTGATAAAGTGAAGTAGCAATCATGGTGTTCAACATAATATCGCTTCTTTGGATTAGCCTTCTCATCCTCGAAGTATTGTGCGACTCAGCGTTACCGTAGATGGGACATAATTTCTTCAAGGCTAGTCTTACGTTGGGCGTGATTCGACATACTTGTAATGTATTTCTTCTTTAAGTTTATAGTTATGGTGACTATAAATCTCGCTCTATGTCTTTATGTCTATATGGTTTGTTCTATATGCGAATCTGTTTTTAATCGTACCTTCTCCTATAACTTTCCTTTTGCTACCTTAGTTAGTCCATCGGGCCAACTTTCGATGTAGAGGGGAGATTTGGTAACCCCACCTGATAACTCAACTATGGCGACATGATTTCCTTATCCCTCTAAATAAAAGGACAAATATCGTTCCTTAAAATAAAAATAAAAAAGGAAAGAAGAAAAAAAGCACAGATATATGTTCAAATGAGCAAATATATCCCACTAAATACATATAAAGTCTTGAATAAGATTTACCAAAATATATCCCATCCATTTTAAACCTGGAAAATCAACCAATCACGAAAATATCTAGGTTACATAAGATTTACCAAAAATTAATCAATCAGTCATTAATTACGAAAACATCTGGTACATAAGATATACCAAATAATCAATCAATCATTAATTATCGAAAATATCTCGGATACATAAGATTTGAAAATATCTAGGTTACATAAGATTTAGAAAATAATTTTAATCTCTCATATTACAAATCTCTAATACAATCAATCAATTACTAATTACGGCTACATAAGATTTACCAAAATTTATTTACCAAAAATAGGCGCTAGGATCTCGGTTTGAAAATTAAAAAATAAAAAAATTGAGAAAATAATATCTTGGAAAAATCAACCACCGAAAATTAAGTTTTATTAAAAATTAGAAAAACCCTGGAAAATATTGTGCAAGATTCATTCTATACAAAAGAATTGACATGTGCAAGATTCATATTACAAATCTCTATTCAAAATCAATTTTAAAAATTCATATAAACTAAATCTTATATTATATAAAAAAATCCTCTAAATTTGTTAACATGGTTATTTAAGAATTCTATAATTCTATTGTTACTTTTAGTAACTACCAAATTTATAAAAACAAATCTCATGATATTACATTAAATTTGTTAGCAAGGTTATTTAAAATCCTGTAGCGCATTGTTTCTTTTAGTAACTACCAAATTTATAAAGACAAATCTCCAGATATTATTTTCTTCCTCACGTTTTGAGAGGTTGTTTCTTTCGTTCTCTCTCCATTCATTATTTTCCCTTACTCTTAGTTTTCATCTCGGGTTGGTTTCTTTGTTTAGTTTTGCTTCTTCTTTTTTTTCTTTCATGGTATTTTTATTTTGTGAAAGTTACATGTGTTTTATTCATTGTCTTGATTTACATGAAACCGTCCTCACAAAAGAAAAAATAAACAAAGTCTAAGTGTTTAATTTTTATTCCACTTTTAACACGAAAATGAACTTTCATTAATTGTTTTAATTTTCTGGCTTCCCTATTGTTTCTTCAAGAGTCGAGACTATGTCCCTTCACAAGTTGATGATTGACAATTAGCTCGATTATTACACCAGAATGGTATATTTTTAGTTGTAGATTACTACTTGATTATCTTCGTCATCTTCATTGATTTGAGAATATAAATCTACAAGAGGTAAATTCATAAATTTAAGTAGATTTTGATCTAAAATATCCCATATATAATGAGATCTTTTTATTTACTTCCTTCAATTTTTATAAATTGCAATATTAAATGATTGTATATTTTGTTGTAGATTACTAGTTGATTATCTTCGTTATCTTCCTCGAATCAAGAATATACATACCGAAGTAAATTACTAATTTCAATTGAAATTTTAAATACTTAATTGTTTCCAAAGGTCATTGATTTATTAATTTAGGTCTTTGATTTATTTATTTTGATTGAAAACTTGCTTTTATGTTTAGAATAATAATTTCATATAATAATCTCCATTGGATTTTTTATCATATATCTGTGATTTTTTATTTTGAGATCATCCTTGCATTTTCTTCAATCATCTTCAAAGGTCATTCCCAACTACTACATATTCAAAGGTAAAGATTCTTCATCTTTTAGGTCTATTAATTTTGGTTTTTAATTTTTTGCAATTTGCCAGGTGAGATTTATTTAACTCTTTAGAATAGATGTTGTGAATATTAATTTTAAAATTTATTGTTTATATTAATTTTGAATACTAATTTCTAATATTAATTTTAAAACTAATTTTGATTAGTAATTTTGAATATTAACTATTTAGAATTTTAATTTCTAAATTTTCGGACCGTCCTTGCCTTTTCTTCTATAATCTTTCAAAGGTCACCCCTACTAATACATATTCACAGTAATAATTCTTCATATTATTTGGTTTAATAATTCATCATCTTATTCACGGTAATAATCCCATAATTGATTATTTTTAAGATATCTTGCATCTGATTAAATTTTATTTCCCTCTCTTTTTAAATTTAAATGGATATGGTAACTATATTATATGGCAAATTTATTTTTGATAACTTAATCAAGATATTATAGTTGACTTGACATCTAATCAAATACTACCTTCCATAATTTTTCTTATTTAAAAATAAAATTCTTGCTTATATTTTAGATTATTAGTCTAATTTGTTTATGGTAATTGAATCTATTAAATTATAAATAATTTGAAAAAATCATATAGCTTAAATATCGACTTATTTTTAGATTTTATTCAAAATATATATAATTATATAAAATATAACATAAGTTATTGCCAAAATTTTTAATACTTGATTTACATTATTTTCTGATTTTATAACCTATAATTATATAAAATATAATAAAATAATAATTAATATCATATATTCTACATCTTTTGTTTATATTATTTTTAAATTATAAATTTATTATTGGTAATATAATTATTGAAAATAGATTGTTTTAACTTATAAAATAAACTGTTCCCTCTCTTTTTAATTTATTAAAAATAATTTAGTTGTTAACTAATTTGTTATTTTTAATGTCAAAAGCATATATTTATGGAAATTGAAATATTTTGAAAATTTTTATTATTTGAAATTTGATAATTATTTTATAAATATTAGTAAAATAAATATTCTTTACATAATCCTAAAGGTACAACATCCTCCCCACCCCCTCCAGGGTTTCTTTACCTCTACACCAGCGAGTCCTCAACTATTCTTTCAAAATTGTATTTTTTTCCTTCAAAAATAAGTTTTTGCTCTTTTCATGAATTTTAAATAAATTTTAATTTTTTAGGGTAATCCTTGACGAGAGTTCAGGTTAAGACCTATAAGCTATAGTGTTTAGCTCTTTTCATGAATTCTTAATAGTTTTTAGCTCTTTTTCTAACTATTGATTTTCTTTTGGATTTTTAGGATCGAGAGATATTTACAATTGGGAGCTCTTCTCTTGATTTTGAACACTCATGTTATGGTATTTATTTTACTTTTCTTTATTTTATATCATATCATTTTAATATAATATAATTGTATGAGGTCTTAAAAGAAATTAATGGGAAAAATAAAGAGGATGAACTTTTAAAGATTTAAATTATTTGAGAACTATTTGGGTAGGATTTCTTGATTGATTTTATTTCAAAATCTAACTTTTACTGAATTTATTTTGTTCAATTAACTAATATCCAATTTTCTCCTCGATTTAATTAATTAGGTTTGTTTCTATTAAATTTTTTATTATCCTAAATTTTATTCTCAATTATTAATGAATCATTTTTAATGAAAGTTTCTAAATATTCTACTTTGCTCTAATTATTTTATTTATATTTTTAGAATTCAACAAAATGTGTATTAGAATTATAAATTGAACCTCTTTCCTTGTTTAAACTCTAGGTGAGAATCTCCACTTGATGAAAGTCTTTAAATATTTCACTTTCTTGTAAATTCTTTTTTTTTTTTTTGCTTTTTGTAATTGATGTTGCATAACAAAAATCTAACTAGATATCCCATAACAATTATACAAAATTAGTGGATTCTTTTTGATATATTACAAATATCAATATCGTGCGGTATTAAACATAAATTTGACCTACTTAGATTTGAACTAAGAAAACTTCTAAATTAATATTTTTTAAGTTGAAAATATTACAATAAATTCAATCAAGTTTATTTAGATATAATATAGGTCTTAGAAATCAAATGAAATAGGCATACATTAATAAAATTAGTAAATACATGACTATACATTCATATTATTGCAAAAATAAATAGAAAAAGACAGGTATAATTAAACATAAAGTAAATACCATACAAAACTAGACAACTAATAAGACAAAAGTCAATTTTGTTATACTAAATATATTTTTGGTGCTCTTGAAATTGTTTTGAGTTGTCTTATCCATTTAAAATAACACGTAAATAGATAAAATAGAAATTACATTAGATATAAGAAAATTCATAAAAATTAATTACCAATTAAAACTATTTAACCCATAAATATAACTAGAATAACTACGATATTTATTAATCGATTTCAATTATGATTTATTATATTTTAATTTTTAACTTTATCATGATTTCCGGGCAATGATATATTTTAGAACCTCAATGGGAGGGAGATTAGTGCTTTAGAAAGAGAGGTATGTCACTGTATTATTTATATTCTATTGGGAAGCAGTGATTGGAACATGGCGAAATGTTGTTGAATTTGCAATAAGATCGTGCTTAGTACAAGCTAAAAGACTAGTACTTTTAAATTGCAAGACAAAGTGGGAAAAAACCGTAGTAGATTATTGTTATAAATGAGATAGCATATGTAGATTATTGTGCGATAATGATTGCTAGTGTAATCCAATATTAATACACTCACAATTGTTAATCTATAGAAAAACGATAATTGTACTACAAGTTTCATATTATTCTTGCACTACCACTAACAAATATGTGGGGTTTTTATATAGAAATTATTAAGAATAACTATGAATCATTATGAATTCTACATTTTGGTTTGTGGGAGTATAAAAAGTATAAATTTTGTAGCACAATTATCACTACTCTAATCTACAACATTAAATTTAATGTTATCTTTATATTTTTGGGCAAATAAGCAATTCAAATAAATATATTTTCATGTGTTTGTCAAATTAAAACATTTCAAACCAATGTTACAGCCTCAATATTTATCTGTGAGGGGAAACAATAAATTGATTTCTTTCTCAGTTGAGAAGCCGCCTCAATAATAGTCAAACTTGGAGACCTCGTGTGACGCAGGCGCTGATGCCCTCACAGAACTCCCGGGAATTTCTTTATGGGTTAATTTCACATAGCCCCCTAAAGTTTTTGTAAGTCTTGCACCTAGGCTCTCTGAATTTTATTTATTTTACATAATCCTCCGGAATATTCAAATCTTTAGCCATTTGAACTTTAAAGTTTTCTCACTGAACCTTCTATGTGAAATTTGCAAATTATTAAAATTTCATTGTGAGAATAACTAGAACTTTTATCATTTGCTAGTTATGGATGGTACCTCCTCTCAAAATGGAGTTTTCTCTCACGGAGATTTTACTTATTTAGGAATTATATGTCGGAGGTTTGGTGAGAAAGGTTC
The DNA here is from genome assembly GCA_012295165.1 of Asparagus setaceus. Lineage (NCBI taxonomy): Eukaryota > Viridiplantae > Streptophyta > Magnoliopsida > Asparagales > Asparagaceae > Asparagus > Asparagus setaceus. The sequence continues at coordinate 30,968,037 of CM022709.1, read as the reverse complement.
AAAGTTTATGGGGGTTTTAGTGAACACCCACGGTTTTGGGGTTATGTGTAACACATCTAAAGGCAGGGGTGTTATGTGAAATTAACCATATCCTTATTAATTAAAAAAGATTCAGTCGTAATCCCAGCCTAACTTCCTCTCTATATAAACTCCTCTCGTCCCGTTCATCTCACCAAACGAGTGTTCGACGAAATTCACCAAAACCCAAGAAAATAAAAAATGGGGAGTGAGAAGGAGTGATGCTTCTGGACTTCTGGGTGAGCCCATTCGGCCAGAGAGTCAGGATCGCGCTCGCCGAGAAAGGGGTCGAGTACGAGTACAGCGAGCAGAGCCTCCTCGAAAGAGCCCGCTGCTGCTCAAATCCAACCCCGTCCACAAAAGATCCCAGTTTTGATCCACGATGGCAAGCCTATATGTGAATCTCTTGTGATCGTGGAGTATGTTGATGAGGTCTGGGCCGACAAAGCTCCGATCTTGCCCAAGGATCCCTATGCTAGGGCTCAGGCGAGGTTCTGGGCTGATTTTGTCGACAAGAAGGTAACTTGAATTGTTTTCGGTGACTTTGTTGGATTTTATCATGTGGGTCGTCTTCATCTTGTTCAATTAAGAAACCCCTTTTTCCTTAAATTTTCTAACAAAATTCTTTTCCTCCAAATTTGGTTGATGACGTTGGATTTGGGCAATTTTACATTCAGTACTGTAATCTAGATCACTGACAATGTATTGAGTATCTATTGGTTATGTACCAGTTATGATTAAAGATTGATAACTTTGATGATGATTTGTTTTGACATCCAAATAGTTTGTGGGTTGTTTATATGTCGAAATTCCTAGAAACCACAACCTGCATTATTTTATTTGCACAATATGATGGAATTTGTTCGTAAACCAAATGAACAATCCAGGACCCAAATCGTATCTAGAATAAACTTAGGATGAGATAGAATGCGGAAGCGTACTGGAACCCATGTGAATAGCGGCAGTCGGGTTGATCTTCTAGCAGTTGGTGGTTCTCCGGCAGATGGGGATCCTTCTCTCAACAATGTGGTAACCTTATGTTGAGAACTGAATGAGAATTCATACACCACTACTAGGGACCACACCCATATTTATAATGTTCTGTATTAGGTTTAATTACTAACTTGCCCATCAGTATTAGTAATTACCACCCGGGAATTCTGCACATTGATATTAGGTCCTCACACTTATTTATTAGACAACTAGGACCCTAACACTTTATCGGATCATTCAATTGGGTCCTTGTACTTTATATTGGTACATTAATATATGATTGGTAGCTACGCGTGCGTCCACGTGTCCTAATGCACATTATATGTGCCAATACACATGTCACGTAGTCCACAACCTAACAATCTCCCACGGACTACTAGACAATGTGTAGTCCATATGGCACAACTGCAACCATATATGTATATATACCAAGCAACCGAATGCATCGATGCTATGCAAGAAAGTCGTCCAAACTGATCTCGTCCATCAGTCTCATCAGTACAAGAACCAAAGAGCAGTCGTTCGGTCAAAGCAACTAAACCCATAATGATTACGTGTACCAACCCAACTAACGACATAGATCAAGTGTGAATGTGCGGCATGGAAATTGCATGTAAAGTGATCTACACATGCCTATTTCCAGGTCCTCTTTATATTAAGCGTATGAGATCAAGTGTTGAGTAAATATTGAATTAAATAGAAAATTCAATTACCACAAAACCGAATAATGTCATGACATATAATAAAGAAGTAATGAGCCACAAGCATAACAATGAGAAATAAACTCCCACTAGTCTTAAATCACGAACTAACAACACCCATCTTGGATACATGATCATGAAAGGCCCCATAATGCCTTAGTGGCGGATCATAACCATAGCATTTGTTCCTATTAGCTCAATACTCACCAAACCACTCGAACTTCGTTCCTTAACAACAAGGAACTTGATATCTATATGTTTGGATTTGAAGAACTCCGATTATTGTTAGAGTATAAGGCTGGCTTCGGTTGTAACAAAATATTTTTAATGGCCTTTCAATTCCAATGACAACTCGCGATCCCTTAACCAAATTACGTAGCCAAATTGCTTGATTGGATGCCTCATAACACGCAACAAACTCTGCCTCCATGGTGGAAGAAGCAGTGGCGCACTCTTCCATGATATCGCTCCTCGGCCAGAAAACATATCATAAAGTCAACTTGCGACTATCACGGCATCCAGTAAGTCGAATCGAATACCCTATGATCTCAAGTTCATCGACTTTACGTATGTGAGCATATAATCCTTTGTCTTACGTAAATATTTGAAGACCCTTTTGGTACAACCCATGTTCTCTTCGGTTGCTCGGTATCGCCTAGCATTCCACTATGAGCATAAGATCGGGCGAGTGCAGACTTGCATACATGAGACTCCCCAGTAGAAGCATAGGAATACCCTCCATAAATTTAAGATCCAATTTTGTTTTAGGACACTATTTGAGACCGAATTTCTCACCTTTGGACACGGGGGTATCATGTGGATTCTGGTTTGCATGCTAAACCTTTGTAATATCCTTTCGATGTAAGCCTTTTGTGACAATTCAAGGGTTCCTGCGGCGATTCGAAGAATCGTATCCCTAACACAAAAGGCGGCCAGAACCTTTCATCTCAAATTTTTAGAGAACTTTCTTGGTTTCTGAAGAAGTTGTACATCATTAGTAGCAAGCAAATATCATCCACATATAAAATTAAGAATATAAACCCACTCCCATTGAACTTATGGTACACACAATCCTCTGACATTTACCTCAAAACCGAACAAAGTAATGATGTAGTGAAATTTTAAGTACCATTGGAGAAACTTGCTTGAGCCCATAAATAGATTTCTTAAGTTTACAAACCAAATGACTATCCTCTTTCAAAGATAGTCCCTCAGGTTGTTTCATATAGATGTCTTCCTCAAGGTCTCCATTGAGAAAGCGGTCTTCACATCCATTTAGTGCGACTCAAGATCGAAACATGCCACAATTGCCATGATAGTCCTAAAAGAGTCCTTCGAATCTTGGAGATCCTTGAAGATCTTTGAGAAAGGGTCTTTTATAGTCTATTCCTTCCTTTTGGGTGAATCCTTTGCAACAAGGCGTGCCTTGTACCTCTCAATGTTGCCCTATGAATCCCGCTTGGTTTTATAAACCCACTTACAACCAATCGGTTTCACTCCTTTAGGCAGCGGTACAAGATCCCAAACGTCATTGTCCTTCATGGATTGGAGTTCATCCCCATGGCCTTAACCCACTTATGAGAATCGAACCACTAATGGCCTCATTAAAGGTGAGTGGGTCATCCTCCAAAGAGTCAATAGTTTCCTCATGCTCCTGGAGAAATACGATATAATCATCTGAAATTGCACTTTTCCTTTCTCTCGTGGATCTTCTTGGTGGTGGTGGCATTGGTTCTTCAACTTCATGAGGATGTTGAGTTTGATCTGTTGTTCCTCTTGAATAACAGGAAGGAACTTGTTCCTCTTGAATAACAGGAAGGAACTTGGACTTCACGATGATCCTCGGGTATAATCTGTTGATCTTGTTGGTAGGAAGTTCAACGACATTGTCTCTTAATGCATTGGAGGCTGGGGATAAAGTCGAATATGAACTATGAGTTCATCGACTTTCAAACAACTGTAGGAATAGGTGTATCGAATCCTCTTCAAAAACAATGTCATTGCCCTTATCTCCCCAAACTCAACATCCTCAAAGAACCTAGCATTTCCGTCTCAAAGAATGTTACATTAGTAGGATTATAAAACTTATACCCTCGTGACCTTTGGGATAGCCAACAAAATAACAACTAAGCGTTCTTGCATCCAACTTTTTCTCATCGGGCCTATAAGGCCTTGCTTATTGGACATCCCCAAACCTTTAAGTGCTTTAAGACAGGCTTTTGCTCATCCAAAGCTCATAAGGGGTTTTGTTACTTGCTTTGTCGGTATCCGGTTGTGAATATAGGCTGCGGTCTTTAAGGCATCTCCCCAAAGTGATTTGGTAAGGTAGTATTAGCAATCATACTCCTTACCATATCCTTAAAGGTCGGGTTCCTCCTTTCACCACACCATTCATCTTGGGTGAGCGGCATGGTGTCTTGAGGAACTATCCCATACTCATTGAGGAATTGGGCAAATGGCCACGGGCTATTCAGGATCCGTCGTACCTTCGTAGTATTCACCACCACGATCGGATCTTACAATAGTCTTACCGGTTGATTTTCAACTTCGCCTTAAAAGACTTAAAAGCATCCAATGCCTCAGATTTCTTATTTAATAGGTAGAGGTAACCATATCGAGAGAGTCATCTATGAGCGTGATAAAATACCATTGACCATTCCAAGAAGCCGTGGGAATGGCCCACAAATATCGGTATGTATCGGTCCTAGAACCTCCTTAGATCTCGGCCCCTACCCTTTTGTTGTTAGTTGTTTTGCCCTTTATGCACTCAATACAGACATTATCATCCATGTCATCAAGTGCTCCAAGAATTCCATCCGACACAAGCGGTCAATTCGTTTTAGAGATATGACCCAAACGCTTATGCCATAACGAAAGGAATTCTCGGTTGGCATTTTCTTTTAATCCCTTTAGTTTCGCTACTATAACATTCGACATCATTAACCAAATGTAAAAGATACAAACTATCAATCGAAGTTAAAACACTGGTTCCAATAAGAGAAGAATCGAAATAAATAAGACATTTCCTGTTTCCAAAAGAACAAACATAACCTTCTTTGTCCAAAACAGAAATTGAAATCAAATTCGTCTAAATGGCGGTTTAACCAATGTCTTTTCAATTCTAAAATAAAACCAGTACTTAAAATAAGTTTGAAAGTAGCGATGCCTTCAGCCTCCACGGATCTCCTGCACCCATGTAGAGATATTTCTCATCTTGATTGGGCTTCCGGCAATTTATGCACCCCTGCATAGACACACTTATATGTTTAGTGGCTCCAGTATCTAACCACCAAGTGTGCTTTGGCACTGAAACTAAATGGGATTCAGTACTAACAAGAGAAGAGAAGCGTGCCCTTCTTTTGTAGCCAAGCAGCATACTTTGGGCAGTCCTTCTTCATGTGAGTGGCGCCTTGCAGAAGAAGCACTTTTAACCTTTTGCCCATTGTCTGAGCCCTTTGCTTCTTCTTAGAGTTGGCCCCCAGTCTCTTTTCCTTTCCTCTTCTTATTACCAGATGAAGAGGCAGATGCCAAGTGAGCTGAGTCAATTTTTAGTTGCTTCAATCTTTCCTGCTCTTGCACCAAGTGCGAGATAAGCTGATCCATTGTCCATTTCTTGTCCACACAATTGTAGCTTACCTCAAATTGACTGTACTGAGGTGGCAATGAGATCAACACTAGATGTACCAGATAGTCATCTGGTAAATCCACCTTCAGTGTTTTCAGCTTAGCAGCAAGATTGAGCATGTCCATGACATACCCTTATATCCTTATCACCCTTGTACTTCATGGTCGATAGCTTACGCATTGCTGCACTAAGCTCGGCCTTGTCACTTTGGTGAAGCGACTCTCTAGGGTTTCCAAGAACTTCTTGGCATTCTGTTCACCCTCAAGTGTCGAGAAAGGCTTGAGGCATTGCAGTCTGCATGACCATGAGCATGCTGTTGGAGTACTCCCAATCCTTAAAGCCTGCATTTCCTTATCAGTGCTTTTATCAGTGGGTTTGGAGGAGGACCAAAGCGCCAGATCCTTATTCATGCAACAAAGTGCAGTGGCGACCTTTCTTTTCTAGATTTTAAAATTTGTAGAAGTCAGCATGGGAACACTACTTAAATTCAGATATAGAGCCAACAGATGTCATTTCTGAATTGAAGAGAACATAAAATAGAGATATAAACTAATTAGCTCACAACAAAATAATAATAATAATAATAAACTTTATGAAAGCAATTAAACAAGCGAATAACAGCAACCCATCAAAGATTAATCGTGTGACATTGCATCTAGTCTTTGGACAGAGAATACAACTCACAAGTGACCAATCTGTCATAGTAATGAGTCTTATAGCTCGATCCAGCCAAACATTTGACCTTCCTTTGGGCGATCAAAGTTCGCAATGGATCTCTTATGGCTACATGCTTAATCCGGCCGAGTATTTGGTTTTCCTTTGGGCCAACCAAGTACCGCAATGGATGCCAATCAACCAAATATTTAGCCTTCCTTTGGGCTGACTAAATATCGAATTGAACCATTTATGGCAGCATCAACTCATTACTATCGTGCTTAACCTTTGCCAGACAACTGCCTTCCTTTGGGCGACATGTTGTCGCATGAGATATATAAACACACACCTTAAAATTCCTATCTTGGTAACCTCCACAGCAGAGGTCACTTTGGTGACTATAATGCTTCGGTTAGTCAAGAAGAAAAACTAGGCAAGCTCAAAAGCTATCTGTAAGTTGTTATTCAATAAAATAAATCACTTTCAAAGCAGTTATTAACTTTATTTCATGTTTTATATAATACTTAGAACATGCATAAACACCCTAAAACATGTTTTTAACCAAACAGTCCCTTAAACATAATTTACTATCTGTGCAATTACTCACACAGAAAAGGAACGGAACAAATGGGCTGGAAAAACAGAACTTTATTTGGTTTTGATTAAAAAGTGCAATTTTTAAAGAGCAAGCGTGTCATTAAACCATAACCGTAAAACCGTTTTCGCAACAACCAAAAGCAAACAGTGTTTGACTTGGTAAAACTCAAAATAACAACTGCCAAACAAAAACCCACGTTCATGAACATGCTAACGGTATTAAGAAACTGATTTTAATTCAAAACAAAAAGTTTCAGCAAACAAACGTATAACTCCCATCAGGCATTCCACGAAACAATGAAGGGAAAAAGCCACAAACTGAATCCCAAATTATTGAATAATGGCAAACATGCACAGAACAACTGCATACAAACTGAATCCCAAATTATTGAATAATGGCAAACATGCACAAAACAACTGCACGCCACATGCATCATCATCATCATCATCATCATTAAAACAATTGTAGCAATGATTGGCAAATTAATCCCAGTAACCACATGTAGAAATCAACTTGGGAGATAGATTTTAATAACTTCAGCCAAACCCGAAGGAGAGAAAACAAGGGCACCAACTGATTTCATGATTATCAAATAATGATGATAATAATGCAATACACGGTATGTTCAGAAAATTCCAAAACCATAAAAATCATAACCCAGTCATGGTAACAGTTCACATTCAATGCCAAAATTCAAGAACCCAAAACAGTTTTGAGAAATGAATCGTGTAATGCGAGACAGAAAAATGCATTACATGATCTTAATATTAACGAAAAATAATACAGATTAATTCCCAAGCAAATCTAGAACACGATTGGCTCTGATTATACTTGATGGAATTTGTTTGTAAACCAAATGAACAATCCAGGACCCAAATCGTATCTAGAATAAACTTAGGATGAGATAGAATGCAGAAGTGCGGAACCCATGTGAAGGCGGCGTGTCGGGTTGATCTTCTAGCAGGTTGGTGGTTCTCCGGCAGATGGGGAGCCTTCTCTCAACAATGTGGTAACCTTATGTTGAGAACTGAATGAGAATTCATACACCACTACTAGGGACCACACCCATATTTATAATGTTCTGTATTAGGTTTAATTACTAACTTGCCCATCAGTATTAATAATTACCGGGAATTCTACACATTGTTGAGAGAAGGCTCCCCATCTGCCGGAGAACCACCAACCTGCTAGAAGATCAACCGGACACGCTCTTCACATGGGTTCCGCACGCTTCTGCATTCTATCTCATCCTAAGTTTATTCTAGATACGATTTGGGTCCTGGATTGTTCATTTGGTTTACAAACAAATTCCATCAAGTATAATCAGAGCCAATCGTGTTCTAGATTTGCTTGGGAATTAATCTGTATTATTTTTCGTTAATATTAAGATCATGTAATGCATTTTTCTTCTGTCTCGCATTACGATTCATTTCTCAAAACTGTTTTGGGTTCCGTTTGAATTTTGGCATTGAATGTGAACTGTTACCATGACTGGGTTATGATTTTTATGGTTTTGGAATTTTCTGAACATACCGTGTATTGCGATTATTATCATCATTATTTGATAATCATGAAATCAGTTGGTGCCCTTGTTTTCTCCTTCGGTTTGCGTGTCTGTGGCTGAAGTTATTAAAATCTATCTCCTGGGCAAGTTGATTTCTACATGTGGTTACTGGGATTAATTTGCCAATCATTGCTACAATTGTTTTAATGATGATGATGATGATGATGATGCATGTGGCGTGCAGTTGTTTTGTGCATGTTTGCCATTATTCAATAATTTGGGATTCAGTTTGTGGCGTGCAGTTGTTCTGTGCATGTTTGCCATTATTCAATAATTTGGGATTCAGTTTGTGGCTTTTCTCCCTTCATTGTTTCGCGTGAATGCCTGATGGGAGTTATACGTTTGTTTGCTGAAATCCTTTTTTGTTTTGAATTAAAATCAGTTTCTTAATACCGTTAGCATGTTCATGAACGTGTGGGGTTTTTTGTTTGGCAGTTGTTATTTTGAGTTTTACCAAGTCAAACACTGTTGCGTTTTTGGTTGTTGCGAAAAACGTGTTTACGGTTATGGTTTAATGACACGTTTGCTCCTTAAAAAATTGCACTTTTTTTAATCAAAAACCAAATAAAGTTCTGTTTTTCCAGCCCATTTGTTCCGTTCCTTTTTCTGTGTGAGTAATTGCACAGATAGTAAATTATGTTTAAGGGACTGTTTGGTTAAAAACATGTTTTAGGGTGTTTATGCATGTTCTAAGTATTATATAAAACATGAAATAAAGTTAATAACTGCTTTGAAAGTGATTTATTTTATTGAATAACAACTTACAGATAGCTTTTGAGCTTGCCTAGTTTTTCTTCTTGACTAACCGAGCATTATAGTCACCAAAGTGACCTCTGCTGTGGAGGTTACCAAGATAGGAATTTTAAGGTGTGTGTTTATATATCTCATGGACAACATGTCGCCCAAAGGAAGGCAGTTGTCTGGCAAAGGTTATAAGCACGATAGTAATGAGTTGATGCTGCCATAAATGGTTCAATTCGGATATTTAGTCAGCCCAAAGGAAGGCTAAATATTTGGTTGGATTGGCATCCATTGCGGGTACTTGGTTGGCCCAAAGGAAAACCAAATACTCGGCCGGATTAAGCATGTAGCCATAAGAGATCCATTGCGAACTTTTGATCGGCCCAAAGGAAGGTCAAATGTTTGGCTGGATCGAGCTATAAGACTCATTACTATGACAGATTGGTCACTTGTGAGTTGTATTCTCTGTCCAAAGACTAGATGCAATGTCACACGATTAATCTTTGATGGGTTGCTGTTATTCGTTTGTTTAATTGCTTTCATAAAGTTTATTATTATTATTATTATTTTGTTGTGAGCTAATTAGTTTATATCTCTATTTTATGTTCTCTTCAATTCAGAAATGACATCTGTTGGCTCTATATCTGCGAATTTAAGTAGTGTTCCCATGCTGACTTCTACAAATTTTAAAATCTAGAAAAGAAAGGTCGTCACTGCACTTTGTTGCATGAATAAGGATCTGGCGCTTTTGGAGCCCTGTCCTCCCAAACCGACTGATAAAAGCACTGATAAGGAAATGCAGGCTTTTAAGGATTGGGAGTACTCCAACAGGGCATGCCTCATGGTCATGCAGACTGCAATGCCTCAAGCCTTTCTCGAGACACTTGAGGGTGAACAGAATGCCAAGAAGTTCTTGGAAACCCTAGAGAGTCGCTTCACCAAAAGTGACAAGGCCGAGCTTAGTGCAGCAATGCGTAAGCTATCGACCATGAAGTACAAGGGTGATAAGGATATAAGGGAGTATGTCATGGACATGCTCAATCTTGCTGCTAAGCTGAAAACACTGAAGGTGGATTTACCAGATGACTATCTGGTACATCTAGTGTTGATCTCATTGCCACCTCAGTACAGTCAATTTGAGGTAAGCTACAATTGTGTGGACAAGAAATGGACAATGGATCAGCTTATCTCGCACTTGGTGCAAGAGCAGGAAAGATTGAAGCAACTAAAAATTGACTCAGCTCACTTGGCATCTGCCTCTTCATCTGGTAATAAGAAGAGGAAAGGAAAAGAGACTGCGGGGCCAACTCTAAGAAGAAGCAAAAGGGCTCAGACAATGGGCAAAAGGTTAAAAAGTGCTTCTTCTGCAAGGCGGCCACTCACATGAAGAAGGACTGCCCAAAGTATGCTGCTTGGCTACAAAAGAAGGGTACGTTCTTTTCTCTTGTTAGTACTGAATCCCATTTAGTTTCAGTGCCAAAGCACACTTGGTGGTTAGATACTGGAGCCACTAAACATATAAGTGTGTCTATGCAGGGGTGCATAAATTGCCGGAAGCCCAATCAAGATGAGAAATATCTCTACATGGGTGCAGGAGATCCGGTGGAGGCTGAAGGCATCGCTACTTTCAAACTTATTTTAAGTACTGGTTTTATTTTAGAATTGAAAAAGACATTGGTTGTACCGTCATTTAGACGGAATTTGATTTCAATTTCTGTTTTGGACAAAGAAGGTTATGTTTGTTCTTTTGGAAACAGGAAATGTCTTATTTATTTCGATTCTTCTCTTATTGGAACCAGTGTTTTAACTTCGATTGATAGTTTGTATCTTTTACATTTGGTTAATACGGATGTCGAATGTTATAGTAGCGAAACTAAAGGGATTAAAAGAAAAATGCCAACCGAGAATTCCCTTTCGTTATGGCATAAGCGTTTGGGTCATATCTCTAAAAAACGAATTGACCGGCTTGTGTCGGATGGAATTCTTGGAGCACTTGATGACATGGATGATAATGTCTGTATTGAGTGCATAAAGGGCAAAACAACTAACAACAAAAGGGTAGGGGCCGAGAGATCTAAGGAGGTTCTAGGACTGATACATACCGATATTTGTGGGCCATTCCCTACGGCTTCTTGGAATGGTCAATGGTATTTTATCACGTTCATAGATGACTTCTCTCGATATGGTTACCTCTACCTATTAAATAAGAAATCTGAGGCATTGGATGCTTTTAAGTCTTTTAAGGCCGAAGTTGAAAATCAACTCGGTAAGACTATTAAGGTTGTAAGATCCGATCGTGGTGGTGAATACTACGGAAGGTACGACGGATCCGGTGAATAGCGTCCAGGGCCATTTGCCCAATTCCTCAATGAGTATGGGATAGTTCCTCAGTACACCATGCCGGGCTCACCCAGTATGAATGGTGTGGCTGAAAGGAGGAACCTGACCTTTAAGGATATGGTAAGGAGTATGATTGCTAATACTACCTTACCGAAATCACTTTGGGGAGATGCCTTAAAGACCGCAGTCTATATTCACAACCGGATACCGACAAAAGCGTTAACAAACCCCTTATGAGCTTTGGATGAGCAAAAAGCCTGTCTTAAAGCACTTAAAGGTTTGGGGATGTCCAGCAGAAGCAAGGCCTTATAGGCCCGATGAGAAAAAGTTGGATGCAAGAACGCTTAGTTGTTATTTTGTTGGCTATCCGGAAGGTCACGAGGGTATAAGTTTTATAATCCTACTAATGTAACATTCTTTGAGACTCGAAATGCTAGGTTCTTTGAGGATGTTGAGTTTGGGGAGATAAGGGCAATGACATTGTTTTTGAAGAGGATTGGATACACCTATTCCTACAGTTGTCGAAAGTCGATGAACTCATAGTTCATATTCTCGACTTTATCCCTCGCCACCTCCAATGCGCATAAGAGACAATGTCGTTGAACTTCCTACCAACAAGATCAACAGATTATACCTGAGGATCATCAGGAAGTCCAAGTTCCTCTTCCGGTTATTCAAGAGGAACAAGTTCCTCTTCCGGTTATTCAAGAGGAACAACAGGATCAAACTCAACATCCTCATGAAGTTGAAGAACCAATGCCACCACCACCAAGAAGATCCACGAGAAAGGAAAAGTGCAATTTCGTGATGATTATATCGATTTCTCCGTGAGCATGAGGAAACTATTGACTCTTTGGAGGATGACCCACTCACCTTTAATGAGGCCATTAGTGGTTCCGATTCTCATAAGTGGGTTAAGGCCATGGGGGATGAACTCCAATCCATGAAGGACAATGACGTTTGGGATCTTGTACCGTTGCCTAAAGGAGTGAAACCGATTGGTTGTAAGTGGGTTTATAAAACCAAGCGGGATTCATAGGGCAACATTGAGAGGTACAAGGCACGTCTTGTTGCAAAGGATTCACCCAAAAGGAAGGAATAGACTATAAAAAGACCCTTCTCTCCAGTATCTTCGAAGGATCTCCAGTATCTTCGAAGGACTCTTTTAGGACTATCATGGCAATTGTGGCATGTTTCGATCTTGAGCTGCACCAAATGGATGTGAAGACTGCCTTTCTCAATGGAGACCTTGAGGAAGACATCTATATGAAACAACCGGAGGGACTATCTTTGAAAGAGGATAGTCATTTGGTTTGTAAACTTAAGAAATCTATTTATGGGCTCAAGCAAGCTTCTCGTCAATGGTACTTAAAATTTCACTACATCATTACTTTGTTCGGTTTTGAGGTAAATGCTGTAGAGGATTGTGTGTACCATAAGTTCAGTGGGAGTGGGTTTATATTCTTAATTTTATATGTGGATGATATTTCGCTTGCTACTAATGATGTACAACTTCTTCAGGAAACCAAGAAAGTTCTCTCAGAAAAATTTGAGATGAAAGGTCTTGGTGAAGCGTCTTTTGTGTTAGGGATACAGATTCTTCGCAATCGCTCGCGAGGAACCCTTGAATTGTCACAAAAGGCTTACATCGAAAGGATATTACAAAGGTTTAGCATGCAAAACTGTAATCCACATGATACCCCTGTGTCCAAAGGTGAGAAATTCAGTCTCAAATAGTGTCCTAAAACAAAATTGGATCTTAAATTTATGGAGGGTATTCCCTATGCTTCTACTGTGGGAGTCTCATGTATGCAATGCCTTTCGTCGGATCTTGCGTTCATAGTGGGAATGCTAGGCAGATACCAGAGCAATCCGGGAAGAGAACATTGGGTTGCAGCCAAAAGGGTCTTCAAATATTTACAGAAGACAAAGGATTATATGCTCACATACAGAAAGTCAGATGAACTTGAGATCATAGGGTATTCTGATTCTGACTTCGCTGGATGCCAGGATAGTCGCAAGTTGACTTCCGGATATGTTTTTCTGCTGGCTGGAGGAGCGATATCATGGAAGAGTGCCAAGCAGTCACTCGTTGCTTCTTCCACCATGGAGGCAGAGTTTGTTGCGTGTTATGAGGCATCCAATCAAGCAATTTGGCTACGTAATTTGGTTAAGGGACTGCGAGTTGTCATTGGAATTGAAAGGCCATTAAAAATATTTTGTTACAACCGAGCTTCAGTCTTATACTCTAACAATAATCGGAGTTCTTCGAAATCCAAACATATAGATATCAAGTTCCTTGTTGTTAAGGAACGAGTTCAGAGTGGTTTGGTGAGTATTGAGCTAATAGGAACAAATGCTATGGTTGCGGATCCGCTCACTAAGGCATTATCACCTGGGGCCTTTCATGATCATGTATCCAGTATGGGTGTTGTTAGTTCAGACGCCTAAGACTAGTGGGAGTTTATTTCTCATTGTTATGCGTTTGTGGCTCATTACTTCTTTATTATATGTCATGACATTATTCGGTTTTTGTGGTAATTGAATTTTCTATTTAATTCAATATTTACTCTGAACACTTGATCTCATACAGTTAATATAAAGAGGACCAGTTGGAAATAGGCATGTGTAGATCACTTTACATGCAATTTCCATGCTGCACATTCACACTTGATCTATGTCGTTAGTTGGGTTGGTACGTAATCATTATGGGTTTAGTTGCTTTGACCGCAACGACGCTCTCTTGGTTCTTGTACTGATGAGACTGATGGACGAGATCAGTTTGGACGACTTTCTTGCATAGCATCGATGCATTCGGTTGCTTGGTATATATACATATATGGTTGCGGTTGTGCCATATGGACTACACATTGTCTAGTAGTCCAAGTGGGAGATTGTTAGGTTGTGGACTACGTGACATGTGTATTGGCACATATAATGTGCATTAGGACACGTGGACGACGTGTAGCCACCAATCATATATTAATGTACCAATATAAAGTACAAGGACCCAATTGAATGATCCGATAAAGTGTTAGGGTCCTAGTTGTCTAATAAATAAGTGTGAGGACCTAATATCAATGTGCAGAATTCCCGGGTGGTAATTACTAATACTGATGGGCAAGTTAGTAATTAAACCTAATACAGAACATTATAAATATGGGTGTGGTCCCTAGTAGTGGTGTATGAATTCTCATTCAGTTCTCAACATAAGGTTACCACATTGTTGAGAGAAGGATCCCCATCTGCCGGAGAACCACCAACTGCTAGAAGATCAACCCGACTCGCCGCTATTCACATGGGTTCCAGTACGCTTCCGCATTCTATCTCATCCTAAGTTTATTCTAGATACGATTTGGGTCCTGGATTGTTCATTTGGTTTACGAACAAATTCCATCATATTGTGCAAATAAAATAATGCAGGTTGTGGTTTCTAGGAATTTCGACATATAAACAACCCACAAACTATTTGGATGTCAAAACAAATCATCATCAAAGTTATCAATCTTTAATCATAACTGGTACATAACCAATAGATACTCAATACATTGTCAGTGATCTAGATTACAGTACTGAATGTAAAATTGCCCAAATCCAACGTCATCAACCAAATTTGGAGGAAAAGAATTTTGTTAGAAAATTTAAGGAAAAGGGGGTTTCTTAATTGAACAAGATGAAGACGACCCACATGATAAAATCCAACAAAGTCACCGAAAAACAATTCAAGTTACCTTCTTGTCGACAAAATCAGCCCAGAACCTCGCCTGAGCCCTAGCATAGGATCCTTGGGCAAGATCGGAGCTTTGTCGGCCCAGACCTCATCAACATACTCCACGATCACAAGAGATTCACATATAGGCTTGCCATCGTGGATCAAAACTGGGATCTTTTGTGGACGGGGTTGGATTTGAGCAGCAGCGGGCTCTTTTCGAGGAGGCTCTGCTCGCTGTACTCGTACTCGACCCCTTCTCGGCGAGCGCGATCCTGACTCTCTGGCCGAATGGGCTCACCCAGAAGTCCAGAAGCATCACTCCTTCTCACTCCCCATTTTTTATTTTCTTGGGTTTTGGTGAATTTCGTCGAACACTCGTTTGGTGAGATGAACGGGACGAGAGGAGTTTATATAGAGAGGAAGTTAGGCTGGGATTACGACTGAATCTTTTTTAATTAATAAGGATATGGTTAATTTCACATAACACCCCTGCCTTTAGATGTGTTACACATAACCCCAAAACCGTGGGGTGTTCACTAAAACCCCCCATAAACTTTGAACCTTTCTCACCAAACCTCCCGACATATAATTCCTAAATAAGTAAAATCTCCGTGAGAGAAAAACTCCATTTTGAGAGGAGGTACGCTGTCCATAACTAGCAAATGATAAAAGTTCGAAGTTATTCTCACAATGAAATTTTAATAATTTGCAAATTTCACATAGAAGGTTCAGTGAGAAAACTTTAAAGTTCAAATGGCTAAAGATTTGAATATTCCGGAGGATTATGTAAAATAAATAAAATTCAGAGAGCCTAGGTGCAAGACTTACAAAAACTTTAGGGGGCTATGTGAAATTAACCCATAAAGAAATTCCCGGGAGTTCTGTGAGGGCATCAGCGCCTGCGTCACACGAGGTCTCCAAGTTTGACTATTATTGAGGCGGCTCTCAACTGAGAAAGAAATCAATTTATTGTTTCCCCTCACAGATAAATATTGAGGCTGTAACATTGGTTTGAAATGTTTTAATTTGACAAACACATGAAAATATATTTATTTGAATTGCTTATTTGCCCAAAAATATAAAGATAACATTAAATTTAATGTTGTAGATTAGAGTAGTGATAATTGTGCTACAAAATTTATACTTTTTATACTCCCACAAACCAAAATGTAGAATTCATAATGATTCATAGTTATTCTTAATAATTTCTATATAAAAACCCCACATATTTGTTAGTGGTAGTGCAAGAATAATATGAAACTTGTAGTACAATTATCGTTTTTCTATAGATTAACAATTGTGAGTGTATTAATATTGGATTACACTAGCAATCATTATCGCACAATAATCTACATATGCTATCTCATTTATAACAATAATCTACTACGGTTTTTTCCCACTTTGTCTTGCAATTTAAAAGTACTAGTCTTTTAGCTTGTACTAAGCACGATCTTATTGCAAATTCAACAACATTTGTCATGTTCCAATCACTGCTTCCCAATAGAATATAAATAATACAAAGGACATACCTCTCTTTCTAAAGCACGGAATCTCCTCCCCGATTGAGGTTCTAAAAATATATCATTGCCCGGAAATCATGATAAAGTTAAAATTAAAATATAATAAATCATAATTGAAATCGATTAATAAATATCGTAGTTATTCTAGTTATATTTATGGGTTAAATAGTTTTAATTGGTAATTAATTTTTATGAATTTTCTTATATCTAATGTAATTTCTATTTTATCTATTTACGTGTTATTTTAAATGGATAAGACAACTCAAAACAATTTCAAGAGCACCAAAAATATATTTAGTATAACAAAATTGACTTTTGTCTTATTAGTTGTCTAGTTTTGTATGGTATTTACTTTATGTTTAATTATACCTGTCTTTTTCTATTTATTTTTGCAATAATATGAATGTATAGTCATGTATTTACTAATTTTATTAATGTATGCCTATTTCATTTGATTTCTAAGACCTATATTATATCTAAATAAACTTGATTGAATTTATTGTAATATTTTCAACTTAAAAAATATTAATTTAGAAGTTTTCTTAGTTCAAATCTAAGTAGGTCAAATTTATGTTTAATAATCGCACGATATTGATATTTGTAATATATCAAAAAGAATCCACTAATTTTGTATAATTGTTATGGGATATCTAGTTAGATTTTGTTATGCAACATCAATTACAAAAAGCAAAAAAAAAAAAAAGAATTTACAGAAAGTGAAATATTTAAAGACTTTCATCAAGTGGAGATTCTCACCTAGAGTTTAAACAAGGAAAGAGGTTCAATTTATAATTCTAATACACATTTTGTTGAATTCTAAAAATATAAATAAAATAATTAGAGCAAAGTAGAATATTTAGAAACTTTCATTAAGCAGCGATTCATTAATAATTGAGAATAAAATTTAGGATAATAAAAAATTTAATAGAAACAAACCTAATTAATTAAATCGAGGAGAAAAATTGGATATTAGTTAATTGAACAAAATAAATTCAGTAAAAGTTAGATTTTTGAAATAAAATCAATCAAGAAATCCTACCCAAATAGTTCTCAAATAATTTAAATCTTTAAAAGTTCATCCTCTTTATTTTTCCCATTAATTTCTTTTAAGACCTCATACAATTATATTATATTAAAATGATATGATATAAAATAAAGAAAAGTAAAATAAATACCATAACATGAGTGTTCAAAATCAAGAGAAGAGCTCCCAATTGTAAATATCTCTCGATCCTAAAATCCAAAAGAAAATCAATAGTTAGAAAAAAGAGCTAAAAACTATTAAGAATTCATGAAAAGAGCTAAACACTATAGCTTATAGGTCTTAACCTGAACTCGTCGAAGGATTACCCTAAAAAATTAAAATTTATTTAAAATTCATGAAAAGAGCAAAACTTATTTTTGAAGGAAAAAAATACAATTTTGAAAGAATAGTTGAGGACTCGTTAGAAGTGTAGAGGTAAAGAAAACCCTGAGGGGTGGGGAGGATGTTGTACCTTTAGGATTATGTAAAGAATATTTATTTTACTAATATTTATAAAATAATTATCAAATTTCAAATAATAAAAAATTTTCAAAATATTTCAATTTCCATAAATATATGCTTTTGACATTAAAAATAACAAATTAGTTAACAACTAAATTATTTTTAATAAATTAAAAAGAGAGGGAACAGTTTATTTTATAAGTTAAAACAATCTATTTTCAATAATTATATTACCAATAATAAATTTATAATTTAAAAATAATATAAACAAAAAGATGTAGAATATATGATATTAATTATTATTTTATTATATTTTATATAATTATAGGTTATAAAATCAGAAAATAACAGTAAATCAAGTATTAAAAATTTTGGCAATAACTTATGTTATATTTTATATAATTATATATATTTTGAATAAAATCTAAAAATAAGTCGATATTTAAGCTATATGATTTTTTCAAATTATTTATAATTTAATAGATTCAATTACCATAAACAAATTAGACTAATAATCTAAAATATAAGCAAGAATTTTATTTTTAAATAAGAAAAATTATGGAAGGTAGTATTTGATTAGATGTCAAGTCAACTATAATATCTTGATTAAGTTATCAAAAATAAATTTGCCATATAATATAGTTACCATATCCATTTAAATTTAAAAAAGAGGGAAATAAAATTTAATCAGATGCAAGATATCTTAAAAATAATCAATTATGGGATTATTACTGTGAATAAGATGATGAATTATTAAACCAAATAATATGAAGAATTATTACTGTGAATATGTATTAGTAGGGGTGACCTTTGAAAGATTATAGAAGAAAAGGCAAGGATTCGGTCCGAAAATTTAGAAATTAAAATTCTAAATAGTTAATATTCAAAATTACTAATCAAAATTAGTTTTAAAATTAATATTAGAAATTAGTATTCAAAATTAATATAAACAATAAATTTTAAAATTAATATTCACAACATCTATTCTAAAGAGTTAAATAAATCTCACCGCATCACAAAAAATTAAAAACCAAAATTAATAGACCTAAAAAGATGAAGAATCTTTACCTTTGAATATGTAGTAGTTGGGAATGACCTTTGGAAGATGATTGAAGAAAATGCATTGATGATCTCAAAAATAAAAAATCACAGATATATGATAAAAATCCAGCGGAGATTATTATATGAAATTATTATTCTAAACATAAAAAGCAAGTTTTCAATCAAAATAAATAAATCAAAGACCGAAATTAATAAATCAATGACCTTTGGAAACAAGTATTAAAATTTCAATTGAAATTAGTAATTTACTCGGTATGTATATTCTTGATTCGAGGAAGATAACGAAGATAATCAACTAGTAATCTACAACAAAATATACAATCATTTAATATTGCAATTTATAAAAATTGAAGGAAGTAAATAAAAGATCTCATTATATATGGGATATTTTAGATCAAAATCTACTTAAATTTATGAATTTACCTCTTGTAGATTTATATTCTCAAATCAATGAAGATGACGAAGATAATCAAGTAGTAATCTACAACTAAAAATATACCATTCGGTGTAATAATCGAGCTAATTGTCAATCATCAACTTGTGAAGGGACATAGTCTCGCACTTGAAGAAACAATAGGAAGTCAGAGAAAATTAAAACAATTAATGAAAGTTCATTTTCGTGTTAAAAGTGGAATAAAAATTAAACACTTAGACTTTGTTTATTTTTCTTTTGTGAGGACGATGTTTACGCCTATGTAAATCGAAGACAATGAATAAAACACATGTAACTTTCACAAAAATAAAAATACCATGAAAGAAAAAAAAGAAGAAGCAAAACTAAACAAAGAAACCAACCGAGATGAAAAACTAAGAGTAAGGGAAAATAATGAATGGAGAGAGAAACGAAGAAACAACCTCTCAAAGCGTGAGGAAGAAAATAATATCTGAGATTTGTCTTTATAAATTTGGTAGTTACTAAAAGAAACAATGCAAGCATTGGATTTTTAAATAACCTTGCTAACAAATTTAATGTAATATCTGCGAGATTTGTTTTATAAATTTGGTAGTTACTAAAAGTAACAATAGAATTATAGAATTCTTAAATAACCATGTTAACAAATTTAGAGGATTTTTTATATAATATAAGATTTAGTTTATATGAATTTTAAAATTGATTTTGAATAGAGATTTGTAATATGAATCTTGCACATGTCAATTCTTTTGTATAGAATGAATCTTGCACAATATTTTCCAGGGTTTTTCTAATTTTTAATAAAACTTAATTTTCGGTGGTTGATTTTTCCAAGATATTATTTTCTCAATTTTTTTATTTTTTAATTTTCAAACCGAGATCCTAGCGTCTATTTTTGGTAAATAAATTTTGGTAAATCTTATGTAGCAGTAATTAGTAATTGATTGATTGTATTAGAGATTTGTAATATGAGAGATTAAAATTATTTTCGTAAATCTTATGTAACCGAGATATTTTCGTAAATCTTATGTATCCGAGATATTTTCGATAATTAATGATTGATTGATTATTTCGGTATATCTTATGTACCGAGATGTTTTCGTAATTAATGACTGATTGATTAATTTTTGGTAAATCTTATGTAACCTAGATATTTTCGGTGATTGGTTGATTTTCCGTGTTTAAAATGGATGGGATATATTTTGGTAAATCTTATTCAAGACTTTATATGTATTTAGTGGGATATATTTGCTCATTTGAACATATATCTGTGCTTTTTTCTTCTTTCCTTTTTTATTTTTATTTTAAGGAACGATATTTGTCCTTTTATTTAGAGGGATAAGGAAATCATGTCGTCATAGTTGAGTTATCAGGTGGGGTTACCAAATCTCCCCCTCTACATCAGAAAGTTGGCCCGACAGACTAACTAAGGTAGCAAAAGGAAAGTTATAGGAGAAGGTACGATTAAAAACAGATTCAGACATAAGCAGAACAAACCATATAGACATAAAGACATAGAGCAGAGATTTATAGTCACCATAACTATAAACTTAAAGAAGAAATACATTACAGTAATGTCGAATCACGCTCTGAACAGAAGACTAGCCTTGAAGAAATTATGTCCCATCTACGGTAACGTTGAGTCTGCACAATACTTCTGAGGATGAGAAGGCTACAGTCCAAAGAAGCGTTATATTATGTTGAACACCATGATTGCTACTTCACTTTACTGAATTCTCTAAAAACCGGCAGCTTACAGAACAATTTAGAGGATTGTAGAAGAAAATCAAAAGAAGAGATTGATTTTCTGGTGGTTCTCCAAGGAACAGAGGAGGCCCTTTATATAGGGTTCTGGTGAGCTGAGAGGTCAGACAAGGCTTTGAATGGCCAGTTATTGCAATGTTTATAGCATCTGCATTAACTGTTATTGACACCTTATAAGGTTCGTAATGTACGAATTGTTCATGCTAGATAAATGCAAAGACATACAAAAGAGCACGCGCTGCTGCACGCTAGACCCGCCACTGAAGCCGCGACACTCGCGTGCCCACTCGCTAGTATATCAACACAAGTGTGAATTTCTAACACCTTTGTTATACCATATATAATATGTATGCTAATTTAAACGATTTAAAATGCATTCAATTAGTTGATGTGGGACTAAAACTCACATACTACTAATTAAACACATTTTAATTTTCATCTATGGAATCCAACCATATAAATGGTATCAATCCAACCATATAAATGGTATCCTTACATAAAAATCCTCCATTATTCATTTATATCAATAATCCGCCACAATTCCATAGCTAAAAGTAAAGGAGTATACATATCATGCTTTCAGAGAGGGTATCTTCCAATTTGAACCTTCCCTATAGTTCCATTTTTATCACCACGGTATGAAGTGAAACTAAGTCTTGAACTTGAACCTTTGATGTGGTGATAGTCATTGGTAACAACATGATATAGACTATAGTAACAATATTTAGGTTTGACGCATTATGGCCATGCGTCCTTATCCTTTTCATTAATATTTTTAAGGAATAACTGACTTCCTCTAATTGTGGCCACACAATCATGTTCACATAGTTGGGCATCTCCAGGGATGCACTGCTTGCATCTCGTCTTAAAGACTTGATCCCACTCAGAGTCAAAATACTCTTACTATACTAGCAGTTAAAAACACCTTCCAAGTATACATGAGGATAAACTCAGATACCAAGTATCAATTTATGATTAGGTGTTCAACTCACACAACAACTTGTTATTCCCGCATTGAACCTACTTTGTGGGATCTTCACTCAGATAGGTTGGGTTGCTACTATTGATGAGTTAGGTAAGGATTTCGGTCCCATCCTCAACCTGAATTTAAGAACCAGTGACAACTCAAGTCCTTCTATAAAGGAATCTGCTGTGTTGTCCTTGGACTTGATGAAGTCCACAGCAATCACCCCATCATCCACAAATTTTTTCACGGTCTTTATTCATACTTGAAGGATATGATGAGGACTAACTTAACGGAGGAGATGACCCATAACAGGATGGAATGGAAGAATATGATTCATGTAGCCGACCCTAAATATTTGGGATGAAGGCTTGGTTGTTGTTGTTGTTGTTGTTGTTGTTGTTGTTGGTCTTTATTCATACTTGGATATGTCCTCAAGTCTTGCAGTTATACTTTAAACTCCTAATCCTTGCAAGTGTGGTCATATTGTCACAATGCATAGAGATTGCATAAATAGGCTTGCTGATCATGGGCAACTTGGACATAAGCCCCTTAAGCCATCCAGCTTCTAAACCAGTAGTATCGAAAGCACATAGCTCAGCCTCAAAAGTAGACCGAGACAAAATGGTCTGTTTGACAGACCTCCAGGCGACTGCGCCACCACCTAAGATAAATACATACCCTGTATAACCATTGCTACCTAATCCATAGCAATCTAGCTAACATCACGGTACCCCTCTAGAACTGGAGGGAATCTACCATAATGCAGCGTAAGGGAAATAGTTCCATTCAGATACTGAAGTATCCTATCCAAGACCTCCTAATGAGTCCTATTTGGACAGCTAGTGTATCTACTTAATTTAGAAATTGAATATAAAATATCTGGTCTCGTGCAATTTGTAAGATACATCAAGCTTCCAATGATCTGAGAATTTCTCAACTGAGATATAGAGACCCGACTTGCGTTCTTGTAGAGAGTTACTGAAGGATTGTATGAAGCTTTTATGGGTTTACAATTCTTATAGCCAAATTTCTCAATAATTTTCTCAACGTAGTGAGAATGAGAAATTACTATGTCCTCGGTTGATCTAATCAGTTTAAGACCAAGAATCACGTCCAGCGACTCCCATATCCTTCATATCAAACTTACTACTTAAGAATACCTTAGTCTCATTGATTATCCCAATGTTTGATCCAAATAATAGAATATCATCAACATAAATGCACAGAAGAACATGAATCACCTCTTAGTTTGCTATAAACACACTTATCAGACTCAACCATTTTGAAACCAAAACCAATGATAGTTGTGTCAAACCTTTTATGCCATTGTTTAGGGGCTTGTTTTAGTCCATATAGAGACTTTACAAGTTTACATACTTCATTACCAAGTGATATAAAACCCTCAGGTTGATCCATATAAATCTCTTCTTTAAGAAAGCCATGAAGAAAAGCAGTTTTCACATTCATCTAATGGATTGTGAAATCATATATGGAAGCCAATGCAATAAGCATTCTGATCATAGTCATTCGGGCAATTGGAGAGTATGTGTCAAAGAAATCAATTCTTTCAACTTGTTTGAACCCCTTGGCAATAAGTCTGGCCTTAAACTTTTCTATAGTTCCATCTAGTTTTAATTTTCTCTTAAAGGTCCATTTACTTTCAATTGTCTTGTACCCAGAAGGGAGATTAACTAATTCCCATGTCCCGTTAGATACAATAGAATCCATCTCACTTTTTACAGCATTCTTCCACTGCTTAGCCTCTTTTAAGGCCATAGCAGATCGGTAGGAAGTAGGATCCGCCTCGATATTGTAAGTGACAAAGTCACTTCCAAAATCCTTGATAATTCTGGCTCTCTTACTCTTTCTAGGTTCATCTAAATCATCTAATCTTTTGGATTCAGATTTAGAACTTTCACCCCATATTTGTCATCCTTTTCACATAATCGGAATGGAAGTTGAGACAGAGACATGATCTTTATTAGAAATATTTTGAGGCATTCTAGTTTTCATGGGAAAACATCCTCACAAAATATTACATCACGAAATTCAATAATTGTATTAACATCTATACCAAGGATTTCAGACTTGATCATTAAGAATCTCAATGCACAGGTGTTTTCCACATAACCTAGAAAGATAGAGTCCACTATCTTAGGACCTAGCTTCTTTCTCTTGTGTTCTAGGATTAGTACTTTTGCAAGACACCTCCACACTTTAAGATATTTCAAGCTAGTCTTTCAACCTCATTTAAAACTTTAAGAACTTGGACATGGAATACTTTTCAAGATTGAGGTCTTCAGTATTATATTTTTTTTCAGTTCATCCCATAATGCCTTTGCGGTGGCCAAAGAAGAATAATAGATATCGAAGTGCACATTGGACATTGCCAATAAAATGCATCCTCTGGCTATTTGATCCTTCTCCGTCCACTGTGTAAATTTTCTCTGCACTATTGAGATCTTTTTCATCTGGTTTTGGGCATTCCGACAGTATCATTGCCAATAGCCCCTTAGTCATCAACCAAATCTTCATACATTCTTTCAAGCGTTTGAAGAATTGACCCTTGAATTTTTCGACATTCGGACATGTCCATTTTAGGGCAAAGGTACCGGAACCAGCTCTTGAAATAGAAGATATAACTTCAGATGTTAATAATTTCTTCAAAATTGTAAGAAAAAAGTACTATTAAAAATAGATCCATACATATGTAAAACAAATCATATAGGAATAAAGACATAGAGTAGAGAGTTACAATCACCATAACTATAAACTTAAAGAAGAAATACGTTATAATAATGCTGAATTGCCCTCTGAATAGAGGACTAGCATTGAAAAAATTATGTCCCACCTATAGTAGCACTGGATCTACACAATACTTCCGACGATGAGACGGCAACAGTCCAAAGAAGCGCTCGTGCCCACTTGCTCGCTCGCATGCTCGCTAGTATACCAACACAAGTGTATATTTGTAACACCTTTGTTATACCATATATAACAAGTATGTTAATTTAAACTATTTAAAATGCATTTAATTAGTCAATATGAGATAAAACTCACATATTACTAATTAAACACATTTTAATTTTTATCTTATGGAATCCAACCATATAAATGGTATCCTTCCATATAAATCCTCCATTATTCATTTATATCAATAAAAGTTTGGATTGTCAACAAATTATATACCTCATAGATTCTTAAAAATAGAAATATTTTTCCATATTGACGTGTTGTAGTTGGATATGGATAAAGGGTGCAATTATCATAATCCTTAACTTCTACTTCAATTTCAAAGGCTGCTATCATGTCATATAGGATTACAATAAGTGGTTTTACAATAGTAGGTTTGAAGACAATAATGGTTTCAAGATAGTGTTGAAAATCATACGTGGTATGATCTCACCTTTGAAATTGAAATTAAAGTTGGGAATTGGGGCAAATGGACCCGTTTCACTCTATATACTATATCTTACCAGTGAATATCCACTTGGCAATTTCTCCTTTTTTTAATCAATTTCTTAAATAAAAAAACGCTATGCATCTTAGAAATAAAGATGCTTTAAATTTGTAGCCATTTCATTTAAATCAAATCATCATTGAAATCTTAATCATTAATTTAAAAGTAATCTTTACCATTGAGATCTGAAACATATACATCTAAAATATCTGTAACTTCACAAGAGATTTGAAATCTCCTCCTATCACCCTTTCATCTTCCAAAAAAAAAACTCTTCATTTTGTATGCGACCTCCTTCTTTCCTCACCTTACCTACCAAAATCTCAACTTTTCCCTAATATTGACGTCACTTTATCTCTTAGGACCTCACCTCTCTCTCTCCCTCTCCCCGACATCTTCTTTTCCACCATCAAATACCTCCACTATCTGGTCCACTCTACAAATCTTGAAGGCGCACTCCGTCTCCACCACCCTTAAACTCCGCCTCCCTAGTTCCTCTAAAAATGCTGACTTCTCTTCCTCTTTCGTGATTTCTTCTTTTTCTGGTTGATTGCTAATTGTCCAAGGATCTTAGGTGGCGCTAAAAATCTGACAACAAGGCATGCTCTTCAAAACTTCAAACCCTCTTTTTCCTTTTAGTTTTATACATATACTCAGTTTTTTAGGTGATGTTTCGGCATTGATCTTAAGTACGTAAACAAGGTAATTGCTTATCCTCTTTTGACTTATTATGCTAAGTTGTGATCTCTGATTATTTTCTTTTCTTTTTTGTTGTTTAGTCCTTTAATTGAGTATTGCAGTCTATTCATCCTATGCTTTGTGAGCCTATTTCCTTAGTAGTTAAAGCAATCGTTGCAGGCGGTTTTTGACCACGATGCAAGTAGGGCTCCGTATACGTGAAGCATTTGGAGTACGGTTTATGTTTACCTCTGCACCCCTTCCTCTGCTGTGTTTTCATGATTTTAGGGATGTCGCCGATGTAGATGAAACCGAACTCGATCCCGACTTTAGTGGGGTTCATGGTCATTTGTCATTAGTTGGGGATCGAACCGTCTTTGAACGTGCTCGGCCATCTGATTAGCGTCAAGGTGCACCAACATGATACCCACTTCCACTTTCAGGTGGTGGGAAGGTACAAAATCATCATTGACCCTCCCGACTTGAACAAGGACTGGAAGGATAAGTTCGTATGGATCTCAAGGGATGACTCCAATCTGGATTGTTCGAATTAGCCCAAGATCATAAGGGAGGCTTTGACGGTGGGGCCTTTGTCGGATGCCAAAAGGCGAGTCTTTGGAAAAGATCAAGGCGTCTGTGGCTCATAAGATGGAATATCAAGGAGTACACCGTGACTCCTACACCTAAAGACTAAGAGAGGGCGGCAAGGTTGACTTTGGGTTCAGACAAAGCTGTAGAGGTGCCGACTACTCCACCCACTTTGGTCCAAGAAGGGCCTTCGACAAGGCCGACAAAGCACCCTCATCAGGACCTGGCCCCTGAGGAGGTTTCTATGGTTCATGCTCGAACAGCAGGGCGTGGACTAAGTTGGTAGGGCGGCTCGGCCGGTAGTCAAGTTGAGAAGAAGAAGAGGCTAAGAAAGGTAAGCAGCTAAGGGCCTAGGAAGGCAGCCAAGGCAATGGAGACCGAAGTCGTCCATGTGAATGATGGGTCCCCAGCACGGGAAAAGAGGGCTGACTAGCAGGCGATAGAAGTCAAAGCGAGGCCCCAGGAGGAGACGAGGCCTTAGCAAAAATTGAGGCCCAAGTAGAGGGGAGAAGGCCCCTAGCATTCTCATCGAGTCAACCCACTGTTCGGGGAAGGAGCCGGCCCTGAAAGAAGCATCCCCTACAGAAGAACTCGGATGGCCGTATCCCTATCGCATCGACAAGATCAAGCCAAAAAAGTGGGAGAGGCTGAGGTTTCTGCTGATAGGATCACCCAAGGTCGATCCTCGTCACGACAAAGAGCCGACTCCATAGCGTTGGCACAAGCCCACCCATTACTTGGATGAGAGGGGGGTCGGTCCTTGAGTCAAAATTCACCCAGTCGAAAGTGGTAGAGCAGTTCTATCTCCCTCATGATGATGCGATCTTGAAAGAGATCCCCGACGTTGGCCTCCACCAGAGCCTTAGGAGCTACTTGGTTCGAGGAGCTCTGCTGGAGGAAGAGCTATTTTGCCAAGTACAGCAAATTTGAGCCTTCTTGCTTAAGCTTTAGGAGGAATGAAAAGCCCAGAAGGCCGACCTGGTGAATGCCCTTCAGTCGCTGTCGATGAAGGAGGACGAATTGGGCAATTAGCACTGAGAGATGGAGGTGTGGAAGAGTATGATCGAGGGTTTTAAGGCTTTGGATAGCCAAAAATCCATCAAGATCAACAAACTCAAGCACGAACTCCATGAGCTCAATAAGAGGATAAAACACTTATCCGAGGAGGTATCGCTCGGGAGACGGGAGAGGGATCGAGCCATAGAGCAGGCCGAGTTCGACCACCAAGCTGTTTAGAGCCTGCAAGATGAGCTGGAGGAGGAGCGGTCGGTCCGCAAGAGACTCCAAGAGGAGAGTGCCCAGCACGAGTTGTCCCTAGTCGAGGCTCAAAGCTGTATTGCTTACTTGGAATCTGAGGCTCATCGATTGGGAACCATTGAGGAGTATCACCACAGTGTCTTTGGAAAGGTAGAGGTGGCAATGGCTTGCAAGGCGGGGTATAACTACCTCAAGGCACAACTTCCGGCCGAGATAAGAAGCGTTCCCGATCATTTCCACTATCCCTCAAGAGTAGCCAACTACTTGGAGGCACTCTTGGAGATATAGAAACAAGGTGGAGGACTTGATCTCGATAGAAATGGTGCCGGGGATAAGGAGTCGGAAGATGAGACTGATGAGGGATCTGATGAAAGGACCGGAGAGGAGGGCGAGGACTTGGCTAAGGAAGGTGGCGAGGGCTCAGGTAAGGATAGCTAGATGAGCTCACCAGGCAAAAAGAAAAGTGAAGGGGCCGAGCCGGAGGTTCAGTCGACTCCTTCGCCACCTACTACCAACATTTCTCTGCCTCTGACTCCTGGCGTAGATATTGATATACCCTAGTCTCCCTTCTTAGCCTCGTAGGATTCCTTATATTTTGTCTTGGTTATGTATTGTAAATATTTTGAAAGAATATGAATAAAAGGTATTTTTGCTTATTTGTATTGTCTCGTGTTCTTTGCGTTGGAATATTATGACTGGGATGACTCAATTTTGAGTCTAATTGCTAGTTGATTCGCCTTTGTCCAGATTGTGTTTATAACAATTTATGGATGCCACGGTCTGGCTCATACTTGGGCAATTAGTGTTCTAGGTCAGAGTCGACCGAGTTAGTAAATCCCATGTACACATAAACTAGTGTATGAATGGTTTGTTTGGGCAGGTTCAATGAATGATGTTGAACTAAATGGGTTAGAAATCATCGACGACTCCACTTGCTGAAAGTAAGTAACTTTGTTATTTGAGCTGACCTTATTGAGGGCTGACTAACACTGCATTTTTAGTCGACCATCCGAGTTGTCGGTTCGTTGAGTCAAATGCTCCATAGACTGCCTCAACTGTGTTTTGAATAGTCGTTGGTGGGTGAGTTTCGAGGGGCATTTATGGGGAAGGCGATGGGTTGCTGTTGAGGAGGCCTTTTGAAGTCATCGAATACCAAGTGTTGCTGTCGCTTTGATCCCCGTGCAGGGTGATGTGTTGAGTAAAGGGCAGCGCTTTGTTTTTCATGAGGCCCGTTCAGAATTTGAGGTCGATCTCATCTGTCTGTTTTGGATGGAACCGGCTACCTTTGTTGGTGCCTATATATATATCTCTCTCTTGTAAAAGACATTTTCTTTACAAACTTTCACCCTAATTTCCTAAACTCGAACTCTTCTTTTTCAAGCGAGTTTCGGCTAATCTTTGTCGATCTCTAATGGCTTCCCAGGCTCCCGCCACCAGCCACCACAAGTTGCGAATCAACCTTCTCCGGCCATTTCTTTCAAAGATCTATGCGACAGAGCTCGAGGCATACTACGAGCGCTATGATCTCCCTAAGGCTTTTACACTGTCGGAGCCATATAGAGTAGAATCGGTGTATCACCATGGCTGCGATATGTCACCTCTCTATCTAAGCCATCTGGAGTACGAGCTTCGATTGCCACTCTACCCCTTTATCTGTTATGTGTGCGGTGCTTTGGGGGTGTCTCCCATGCAGTTCACGCCAAACTCTATTGCCACTTTGGTGGGGTTTGTGGTGATCTGCCATCGGGTTGGTGTCGACCCAAGCCCGTGCCTATTCGGTCATCTCGTCAGTGTGAAGATGACAAAGAAGGAAGGACATTACTTCTTTTAGAATGCGGGCAGCATCAAGCTGGTGTCGAATACTCCCGACTCCAATAAAGATTGGAAGGAGAGGTTTGCATGGGTCTTTCGGGCCGACCCCATCCTGTCCTATCCTACTTGGCTTGAGATCAAGAAGGACGTGTTGAAGCCATTCCCGCTGTCGATCGAGGAGAGGCAGAGACTCGAGAAGATCCGATCTTACACTGGGTCACGAGAAATTAATAATCTCTTTGAGTTGGCTTCCCTTCGAGTGGCCGGCATATCTAGGGTTCCTCCAACTGAGGCCGACACCATTCGAGTGGCGGTCCTAGCTCTCCCGCTAAAGGACTTAGAGGGGGTGGACTCAGTTTTGAAGAAGTCGGTTACAACTGTAAGGCCCCAGAAGCGGTTGAGGGAGGAGTTAGCTCCCGAGGAGCTAGCGATGCTAAAGGTGAGAACTTCCGAGATCGCGGCTATGTTGGTAGGGCCGAGCGCTACCACCCAAGCTGAGAGTTCAGAGAAGAGGAGGAGGAGGTTGAGCAGAGGCCAAGGGCTCCATGGGACGGTTGACCAGGCTTAAGGCGACTCGGCCGAAGCAGCAAAGGCGGGTACTTCTACTTTGAGTCCCAAGGAAGGCCTGCAGTCAGATGCCCCCCCAAGCCGAGAGAAATAGCCATTCTTGATGGGGCTTCTCCTACCGGGCAAGTGGAGAGGGAGGAAGTGAGGGAGCCTATTGAGGCCAAGACCCGGGTGGAGGAAGCGATAATTCCGACCCGTTTGCCCGAGCCTACACATAAGCCTGGCAAGGAGCTGGTCAAATTGTCGGGAGCAACTGGGGAGGATATGGCCCCATCCCAGTTGGCTGATGAGCTACCAAGAGCTGATGCCACCTCGATGCCAGGAGGCGGCCTTCAATGGCCTTTCCGCCATCGCATCAGCGAGCTTGACCCCTAGGTATGGGGGGCTTAGGACTATGCTGATTGGTGAGTCGGGAGAAGGCTTCATGCATAGAAAGGAGCAATCTGAGGATGACAAGTTCATCCCTAAGAAGCCTCTCGATAAGGGGAGCTCGGTCCTGGAGTCTCGGGTGGCTTAGTCTCGAGCGCTGGAGCAATTCTCCCTCGCTAGGGATGAGGAGATCCTGACAACAATGCCCAGCGTGGGCATCCACCAAGCCCTCAAGGGTTATCTACTGCGGGGGGCTCTGATCAAGCAAGAGTTATTCTCTCGGCTCGATTTTGCATAGAAGCTTCCTGCCAATTTTGAAAAGGTACTGGCAGACGAGAAGAGGACTAGGGAGACTGCTGAGAAGAAGGTCACTGCCTTAGAGGCTGAGCGGGAGGCTTGGAACAGGAGTGAGGGCAAATGGCGCAGGGAGCTAGAGATGCTGGAGGACATGATCAAGGGGCTTAAAGCTCATCGTGGCAAGCAATTGGCCACGATTGCTAAGCTCAAGGAGGAGATTGGCCATTATGAGCATGAGATTCT
Organism: Asparagus setaceus; assembly: GCA_012295165.1. NCBI lineage: Eukaryota > Viridiplantae > Streptophyta > Magnoliopsida > Asparagales > Asparagaceae > Asparagus > Asparagus setaceus. Next base: position 30,936,609 of record CM022709.1, on the reverse strand, counting down.
CGAGCGAGATCACCAGATCAAATACTTGACCGAGGATGTCGAGGGCGAGTAGCGTGCAAGGCTTGAGGCCCAGGAATGTGCTCGGTCAGATCGACTGGCTGCCCAGACCGCGAAGATGGATCTCGAGGAGGAGCGATCCGCTCATAAGGCATCCCTGGCTACCATCCAAGCTCTGGAGGCTCATTGCATCTTCTTGGAGTCCGAGGACTACAGGGCAAAAGTTGTGGAGAAATATCGCAACGGCCCCCTAGGCAAAGTGGAGGTGTCTTTGGCCTATAAGGCAAGCTTCGACTACCTTTTGGCCTTGCTCCCTTCTGAGTTCCGACCCGCTCCAGACCGTATCTATTACCCCTCTCGTGTCGCCAATTGCCTTGATATTTTGAAGGAAATTGAGATAAAGGAACGGGGAATAACGCTGGAGGTGGATGATGGGGAAGAAGGAGATGAGTCGGGGGATGACCAAGATGAGGCCGTCACCGCTGCTGCTCAGCTGACTATTGATCCCGAGCCAAGCAGTGCTCTTCCTAGTCCCACTCTCGACCCGAGCCAAGACCCCTGAGTGATTAATGTATCTTTCTCTCTCTTTTGTAAATTTGAATGTGAATAGTGATGTAAACATTTTGGTATATGAATAAAGATTTAGACATTTTTGTCCTCTTGATTAGCGTATATCTTTATTTTGTTTTGTTTAAATTCATGTTTATTCATGGCTTTACCTCATTTGTGTGACTGGTATCTAAAGCGAGCCGGCTCTTTGGTTTGGGGCGCCTTGGATGTTTGTGTTGCGAGTCTAGTGGCTTGCTTTTAGGTCTCCTTTATTTGTGGTGGAGTGCCTTGGTTTTACTCATGTGAATGATACCAAGGTCTTTGGAGTTGGTCGCGTTGTAGCGTGCCTTGGTTTTATCCCGAGAGGGTACCAAAGTCTTGAGGGGGTCGTGTTGACCGAGGGGTTGACGCGCATTGGTTTTATCCCGAGAGGGCACCAAGGACTTTTGTACGTGCCTTGGACTTAGGAAGATGCCAAGATCTTTCGAGTCAAAGCTGACTTGGCATGCCTTGGTTTTATCCCGAGAGGGCACCAAGGTCTTTTGTCGATGGACCGCCTTGGTTTTACTCACAAGTGATACCAAGGTCTTTTGAGTTGGTCGTGTTGGCCGGATGGTTGGCGTGCCTTGGTTTTATCCCGAAAGGGTACCAAGGTCTTTTGTCGAGGAAGTGCCTTGGTTTTACTCATGTAAATGATGCCAATGTCTTTTGAGTTGAAGCCGACCGAGTGGTTGTGGTGCCTTAGTTTTATCCTGAGAGGGTACCAAGGTCTTTTAGCCGAAGGCATGCCTTGGTTTTACTCATGTAAATTATGCCAAGGTCTTTTGAGTTGAGAATTACATCTAGTTGTTATTCTTTTCATGAGTATTAATTTTACTTGGATGATAATTTGATAGGTTATGCTTTCCTTAAGTGGTTTGATAATCTATGCTTAATAAATCTAAAGTAAAATATGATAATAAGAGACTAGTTCATATTTTATAAGTGAAATTGGCTAGTAGATTCAATTCTAGATTCCTCATAACTCTAATTGAATCCTCCATCTTTACTTTCTTGATTTTCCTCATTATTCTTGATTTTTTCTTTAATTTGCTTCTTAATTTTATTTTCCTTTATTTTCTTCATCTTTCTTTCTCCCTCTCAATCTAGTTTTGTTTTTATTTGCATATAATCACACCCACTCTCTTTATTGTCACACACACGCAACTTGTGAACCAATTTTGATTAATTCCTATAACACCTTCCTCGTGGGATCGATAACTTTTTATACTATAACTTGATAGTTGTGCATTTGCAACTTAGGTTCTATTTATATTCCCTATCAAGGTTTTGGCACCGTTGCCGGGAAGTTGCTTGTAATTAGAATTTTTCTATTTTGATTATTTGATTTGTGTGTTTTAGTGTGAAGTAATAACTTTGAAGGTGAAGGTTGAAGATTAGAGAGAATATTTGTTTGAAAAAGTAAGTTCTATTTCTAGTATTTTCAATTCCACTCTTAGTTAGGCTTTTCACATTAGAGACAATTATGAGCTAATAAAAACAAAACAAAAAATTTCTTTTTCCACCCTAATAAAATCCACCCTCCACTTAAATAACTACTAACAAGATAATAAATTCAAACAAGAGCTCACTCTCTCACATTTGTTTGTTTGTTTGTTGACCCTTATTAAAAAATAAAAATATTTTTTGCATCCTTTGTAGTTGCTTTTGATTCCTAGGGTTGCATTGCATATAGTTAGTAGGAATTCACGCAAGTGATTTGAGCATCTTGATTTGATACACACTTGAAAATACTCTTAAGGGCAATACCCCTAATCAAAATAAGGTGAAGGATTTCATCACCCTTTTCTTAGCCCATAAATCATTAATTCCTCACTACACAAACCCAAGCCTTTTAAAACTCATTAGACGTTGGCCCCTAAGGACTCGAGCTCATTAAGAAAAAAGAAATTCTTAATTAAACCGGTTTAAGTTTAATTGAATCCGTTGGTGTCTAAGGCAATGTTTAGGGGTTGCGTAAAGCGCTCCGCAAGGAAAGAGGTACTTAATTGGTCTTTGGTCTCCCTCTAGTACTATCCTTACCTGGCTAGCTAACTGAGTAAACTTCAATCTTTTTACTCAAGGAGGTTTTAGTTAAGAGCTGGTCTAGTTGAGTGTAGGTTTAACCTTAGAATTAAGGGTGATTAATATAAAGTGATTGCTCTTGATTTATTTTAGTTAGATTTTTCTTTTATCATTCTTTTCTTCTCTCATTAATCTTTTAGGTCTTTTAGTTTTTCTTTAAAATAAAAAAGGAAAAAACTAACTTTTATTTTTCTTAGAATTTTTTCCTTATTCCCATTTTAGTAAAAGAATAAAATCCAAAAAGAATTTGGTTTGGTATATGCAAGTTTGGATTAGGGATAATACCAATCATTTAATCCATGTTGAACTACTTTTTGAAATCAAAGAAATAGCAAATCTTAATCCACTCATTCTTCAAGACATGTGTTATCCCGAAGAAGAGAGTGAGTCAGCCCGAGTTTTGAGAAAATCTTTGGTGAGGAGCTAAAAATACTAGAGGAATTTGAATTAGAGCGGTCTTTGAACGAAGGAACCAAGTTAGATACACGTTTCTCGATCTTAGCTTTGAAGAACTTTTCAGCGATGAACTTATGTTCCTATAAAATAAATAACAACAGAATTTTCATACCTCAACCATGAATCTTGGGTTTGAGAAAATTTTAAAGAAGTCTTGGTTGTGTTAGGACAAACTTTCATTAATAAGGAATCTAAGTTCAAATCTGAGGCTAGCTTTTGCCCGATCAACATCGAAATTCAAAATACATAATATCATTGATACCTATCTTCAAATCTGCAGAAATTATTAAAAATTCAGAGTATATAGAATTTAAACACATCTTTACTTTTTGTCTCATAATAATAAGAATAATAAAAGATTTATTCTTCTCTCATTTGAGACTTTCTTGCTCTTTTAAAAAAAAGAAAGATATAAAAGAAAAAAAGAAAAAATGATGATGAAAAAAGAGTAAAAGAAAAAAAGATGAAAAATTTGACTTCATCCTCCTCATACCAAAGATAATTGCAGTACTTTCTCATTGTTCTAGATCAATCGAACAAAGGTAAGTGCTTCATTTCTTATCTGTTTTACTTTGTGTTTCATAGAGTTTGCATTGAGGACAATGCAAAATTTAGGTGTGAGGGTAGGGACTAGTTATTTTCCTCTTTATTTTACCAATTTTTTCTCTTTTCTCTTCTTTTTTATGTCATATTTTTCTTTTCTTTTGATAAAAATATTGTCACTTGCCAACTTAATAGAGTTAATTAATAATTAATCTATTTGATAAAATTTTAAATTTTCTAATCCTTGTTCGTTTTATACTCAAGTTAACCTTTTATGATAACTCTAAATAAATTTTTGAAGAAATAATTTTCAAAGTAGTATACTTCACTAAAGTCTTAAACTTAGACTTTTAATTAAAGTAATTTTACATACTTAGTCTAGAGTAGAAAATAATTTTTCAAGTCGTCTTGATCTAAATATTTTTCAAGATGTATATACATATACACATATATATATTTAAAAACTAACTTTGCAAAAGAAGAGTGTGAAAAATGGGCACCAATAAAATTCTCTTGAAATTCAAGGTGGTTCTATCTTACTAAGCCTAAGTTGACCGAGTAATTAAACCCAATGATTATTTCCATTCTTAATGACCTAAGCCCAATTGGGTTGGGATTTATTGGCCCAAAACTCGTTAAATGGTCACTTAGAAAGCCCGATGGAGTAGAACAAAATCACCAAGGACTAAAGAGTGTAAAACAAAAATACTAACAATATTTTTATATATATAGTTATATTTGTATATATGTTCTTGAAAAATAAATTGATTAAGAGATTTGAAAATTTTTAAAATAAAGAGTTAGCATGTTCTTTTCAAAACTTTTAAATTAAACTTTTAAGTTAGACTTGATTTTGTATAACTATAATGAAAAGATTTTCTAAGAGATTTATCTTGGAGTTATACATAAAAATATTTTCATGAGAAAAACTAGCTTCAATTAGAATGTTTAAATATATCAGGTGAATTAATTATATATTGACTTCTTTAAATTGGCAAGTTAACCGAATTTTATGGGTATATTCACTGCGAACCCTCACGAGACTATAACTCATCATCTAGGGCAACCTAGGGATTTAAAGGCTTGTTGTATGCACTAAATACAACCGTGATTCCCGCAAAAGTGAGTAAGGAATTTTTCCCTTTTAATTTCTTTCTTTGCTAGAGGACTAGTAAAAGTTTAGGTGTGGGGTATTTGATAATCATATTTTTATACCCTTATGATCTATTTTATTTTAAAAAATATCACTAACAAACATGTTTTATCTTAATTTGCGGGTTAATGAAGCATTAATGAATAATAGCTCAAAAGAACTCAAATTTTCTCATTTTAATTTTCTTATTTTTTAATCTTTTATTGAAGCCGGGATCAAGCCAAGTAATTTACAATTTGAAGAAATAAGGATCTAATATGAAAAGAAATCAAGTCAAAATCATGTTCAAGATGATTAGGCACAAAGAAATGGCGATATCTCTCAATCCGGAAAGCAAAATTTAATATATAATATATAAAAATCGCCTATCTTAACGAGACAGAGCTATCTGCATTTTTAGAATTTTACAATTTCAATCAGTTGGTCAACCGATTGTTCAACCGATTGGTCAACCGATTGATTCCTAACTAAATTATTTTGTGGCTAAGATTTAATCCTTGGAGCCCAAATAAAATCTAATGATTCTTGTTGCTTGCTATAGGCTGTAAATAGGGGTAGAGGGTGAGGGGTTTGAGTTTAAAATTTTTTGTAAAAACCCCATTTGGAGAGTAGGGTTACTCTTAATTGAGAAGACATTTCAAAATTGTAACTTTGTTGCAATTAATAAAAGAATTTTTTCACCTCTTCATATTTTTCTTTTCTTCTCTGCATTTCTTGATGAAAATGAAGATAAAGATCAGATGAAGATTTTCCTTCAAGAGGCTAGAACCCTCTGGGAATGTAAGTTTTCTTTTTATCTTTTATTTTCTTGTAATATTTTTTCTTGTTGTAGATATTCAAGGGGCTAGGACCCTCTTATTTTAGATTTATTTTGATGCCTTTTAGAGTAGATTTAAATTTATGTCTTTAATTTTGCATTACTTTCTTGCATTTATTTTAGAGTATAGATTTATTTTCTTGCATTATTTTCAAGAGGCTAGAACCCTCTTTGTAATTAGTTTTATTTTCATTCTTTTTCAAGAGGCTAGAACCCTCTTTGAGTTAGTTTTATTTTCATTCTTTTTCTTTTGTTCATAGTTTAGATTTTTCTTTTCTTACATTACTTCCAAGAGGTTAGAACCCTCTTTATAATTTTGTAAGATTTTCTTTTATGTTCTTTTCTTTTTGTTCATAGTTTAGATCTTTACTTCTTTGTTCTTATTTTCCTTTTTGTAATTAGTCTATTTTTCTTTCCTTCATACTATCTAGTTTTTATTTTATTTTAATAATGAGAACTAAATCTTGTAGGAATTCTAGAATTGTATGAAACTAGTTTGATTTCTTTTATAATTTGTGGACTATTCTCTTGGGCTTAAAATGATCATGATTAGGATAATCAATTAGAAAACTAATTAGCGAAGAATAATTTGATAATCTATGCCTAATTTGAGTGGTTTGATAGGTTATGCTTATGAATTCTAGAATTACTATCTAGTTGTTATTCTTTTCATGAGTATTAATTTTACTTGGATGATAATTTGATAGGTTATACTTAAGTGGTTTGATAGTCTATGCTTAATAAATCTAAAGCAAAATATGATAATAAGAGAGTAGTTCATATTTTATACATGAAATTGGCTAGTGGATTCAATTCTAGATTCCTCATATCTCTAATTGAATCCTCCATCTTACTTTCTTGATTTTCCTCTTTATTCTAGATTTTTCTTTAATTTGCTTCTTAATTTTATTTTTCCTTTATTTTCTTCATCTTTCTTTCTCACCTCTCAATCTAGTTTTGTTTTTATTTGCATATAATCACACCCACTCTCTTTGCCTCTCCACATTCACACTTATCACTCCTAATTGTCACACACAAAACTTGTGAACCAATTTTGATTAATTTCTACAACACCTTCCTCGTGGGATCGTTAACTTTTTATACTATAACTTGACTATTGTGCACTTGCAACTTAGGTTCTATTTATATTCCCTATCAATGACGTGCCTTGGTTTTACCCCGTATAGGCACCAAGGTTTTTGGTACGTGCCTTGGGTTTAGGAAGATGCCAAGGTCTTTCGAGTCGGCCGCGTGGGCGCGTGCCTTAGTTTTATCCCGAGAGAGGTCTTTCGAGTCGGCCACGTGGGCGCGTGCCTTGGTTTTATCCTGAGAGGGCACCAAGGTCTTTGGTACATGCCGTGGGCTTAGGAAGATGCCAAGGTCTTTCGAGTCGGCCACATGGGCGCATGCCTTGGTTTTATCCCGAGAGGGCACCAAGGACTTTGGTATGTGCCTTGGGCTTAGGGAGATGCCAAGGTCTTTGGTATCGGCCGCATGGGCGCGTGTCTTCGTTTTATCCCAAGAGGGCACCAAGGTCTTTGGTACGTGCCTTGGGCTTAGGGAGATGCCAAGGTCTTTGGAGGCGAGCGAGCTAAGAACAACTCGGCTCCATGCTTCTATGAAGGCCTATGGCACTACAAAAAGACAGCATAATGAAATTGTTAAAACTCAAGATTTTATATCACACATGAGCTTTACAACCAAGATTATTGAAAATATTTCTTGAGATGCTCTGTGTCCCAAGGATGTTGCATAATCCTTCCATCAGAGCTTATCAGTCGATAAGTGTCAGGGCACTCAGAACCAAACATCTTGCTCGAAGAAGGAAGAAGGCCCCACAGTGGGCGCCAAATTGTTGATGTCAGTTATCAAACAGGGGGTTTAGGTGTGAGTTTAGGATGATTAAGGTCCTCTAACTCTTTTAAATGTCCAATTCAGGGGTTCGCTGTTGTCTCCTACACATGAAAGAATTTGTAAGAGGATGGAGTTGAGTTCTCCGGTTGTTCCTCTGACGATCAAGTCAGTATAGAGCTTGAGTGGAGAAGTAGAGTTTAAGTGCAAGAGTTTTCTTGGATAAAATTTGCTTACCCTAAGCAGCATACCACACCTTCCTTTTATAGCAGATCCGAAGGGGCAGATGAGTAACTTCACCAGTAATATGTGCAAAAGCCGCCATCCGCTTCACACGGTTGGTCGCAGAGGGTGAGTCACCCCGATATTTAATGTGAGGGTGACAGAATGTGCATAGTGCTAACGAGGTCCGATGAGTCATAAAGACTTTCAGGGATGGAGAAATAATGACTCTGGTCATGCATTTAATGTGATGGTGATCAACTGTCAGCTGGGGTTTCGAGGTAACCATCATCTTTCAACTTGTCTAGTCGAGAGCCGAGAAGTACCGCCTTTTGACTCGGCTATGCGAGATGCCGGCCAAATATTCAGCCGAGGTGTTCATCTGGTCGAGGGCCGAGAAGTATCGCCTTTTGACTCGGCTACGCAAGATGTCAGCCTATCGAGTCGGCCATGTTGGGGCGGGGGTTATCTCGGTCTTGAATTGTTCTGATTAGGCGTAATGTGGGGGACACATGTCGGACATTGTATGGATGTTAATATTTGTTGATTTAGGGGTTGTAACAGTAGTGAATTTATATTTTGAATCGACAACGAAGGTGTGTGCTTGAAATTTCTAAATTGGTCCTAAAAATGTGTGGACAAGGAGTGAAATAGAGTGCGTAGAAAGGAATTATCACAAAGTAACAAAAACAAGAGAGGAGAAATAAATAAGGAGGAAACAAACAAAAAAAAGAGAACAAAGTGGAAACTAAAAAATAAGAAATGGAATCAAGAAAAGAAATAGAAATAGGAAAAAATAATGTCAAGAAAAGTGGAAACTAAAAAATAAGAAATGGAATCAAGAAAAGAATTAGAAATAGGAAAAAATAATGTCAAGAAAAGAAAATTCAAGATAGAAATCAAATCTAAAAAGAGTGAGGAAAAATACGTAGAGAAATAAGGAGTCAAGAATTGAATTCACTAGTTAATTTCATTTAGGATTATGAAATACTCTCTTTTATCAAATTTCACTTTAGATTTACTAAGCAAAGATTATCAAACCACTAAAATAAAGCATAATCTATCAAATTATCATCCAAGCAAAATTTTCATTCATGAAAAGAATAAACAACTAGATATTAATTCTATAATTCATAAGCATAACCTATAAAACCACTCAAGTTAAGCATAGATTATCAGATTCTTCTTCTACCAATTAGTTTTGTAGTTAATTTTCCTAACATGATCAAATTAAGCATAAAGAGAGCAATCCATATATCATAAAAAATTTGAACTAGTTTCATACAATCCTAAATTTCCTACAAGAATTAGCTACTCATATTGCAAAATAGAAATAAGAAAATAAAATCTATACTAGAAAGCATAAATGAACAAGAGGTAAATATAAACTACAAGCAAAAAAGAAAAAATTAGAAAATCAAAGCATGAAAGAGCAAGAAAATAAATCTATACTATAAAAGTATAAAATAAATTTACACTAGAAAGCAATAAATCAAATCTACCAAACATAAAATAAAACAAGAAAATAATATTCTAGAACTTGCAATTCTAAATTAAGAAAATAAACGGAAAAAAAACTTACATTGTAAAGGGTTGGTCCCTTATAAGAAAATCTTCATCTTCATCATCAAAGAAGAAGAAAATAAATTTAAAAGGAGAAATTTTTATTTATTGCAAACTAAAATTTTATAATTTTGGAAGGCCTTCTCAGTTAAGAGTGGCCCTCCTCTCCAAAATGAAGCTTTTAAAAAAAATTCACACTCTCAAACTCTCAATCTACCTCTCTATTTATAGATAACAAGAATTTTTTTATAATCCTTAGATTTGTTTTGGCCCCAAGTCACCCTCACAACCATAGGATTTGGCTTAAGCCTCAAGTAACCCTCTCAACTATATGATCTCTCAAAATAATCTACATCATTTATTTAATAATTGAGAGATAGACTTTTTGGGCTTCATTTCTCTTGCATTTAATTCATTCAAGACTCTTGGGCTCCTCTGAATGCTCTTAGCCTTCTTAAGATTTAGCTCGCCTTCAAATAATTGTCCATATATATATATATATATATATATATATATATATATATATATATATATATATATATATATATATATATATATATATATATATATATATATATATATATATATATATATATATATATATATATATATATATATATATATATATATATATTAAATTTAAATTTATATCATAACCTACTACTACTAATAAAATTTCTACAATCTACCAATCTAGATGTCTCCATCTCACAAGATAGGCGATTTTCATATATAATATACTAAATTATACTTTCTAGATTGGAAGATATCGATTTTCTTTGTGGTTGACCATCTTGAGCTCGAATTTGACTTTGTTGCTTTCCAGATTTAACTTAATTCTCAATTCTGGTAGTTATTAATAATACTTACTAAGAAAGTGATGAGTGCTGAGATTTTATTTCGAACTTAGTCATGAGATTTAGATTTTAGCATTCTGGGCTTTATTAGAGATTTTGGGCTAGAAATAATCTTCATTTAAGCTCTTATTCAATAATTCTTTATTACCTATAAATTAAGATAAAAATATTAGTAGTAGAGATATTTATTCAAATAAAATAGGTAATGAGGGTATAAAAGTGTAATAAAATATAATGATCAAATACCCCCACACCTAAACTTTTGCTAGTCCTCTAGTAAAGAAAGGAAATAAAAATAGAAAAAAGAAAAATCTTAATTCACTTTCAGTAGGAACCGCCTTTTATTCAAGATATACAACAAGCCTTTTATTCCCTAGGTTACCCTAGTGGATGAGTTGTAACCTTATGAGGATATACCCATAAAATTAGTTCAACTTACTAATTTGATAAAGTCAATGAATAATTAATTTACTTAATATATTTAAACAATCTAATTAAAGTTAGTTTATCTTGAATAAAATATTTTTATGCATAACTCCAAAGTAATTTTCTTAGTAAATCTTTTCATTATAGTTATACAAAACCAAGTCCAACTAAGAAATTAAATTAAATATTTTGAAAAGAACATGCTAATTCTCTGTTTCAAATAATTTTTTGGGCTTCTTGATCAAATTATTTTTCAAGAACGATTTATATAATTATAAAACAAATCTCTCTCTCTCTCTCTCTCTCTCTCTCTCTCTCTCTCTCTCTCTCTCTCTCTCTCTCTCTCTCTCTGTCTATCTTTCATTATTCCTTTGTAATTTTGTTCTACTTGATCAAGCTTTCTAAGTGACCATGTAGCGAGTTTTGGGTTAATAAATCCCAACTCAATTGGGCTTAGGTCATTAAGTATAAAAAATAATCATCGGGCTTAGTCACTTGGTTAACTTAGGCTTAGTAAAATAGAATCAACTTGGAGTTTAAGAAGCTATTTATTGGTGCCCATTTTTCATCATCAAAGATATCCTCAAAACTCGGATCTGACTCACTCTCTTCTTCTAACTCTTCACTCGAAATTTTCTGGTTGTAGTTTACTTCTAGAGTTGATCTGATGAATCAATCAGTTGGTTCCCCAAATTGAAAATATTGAGATCAACAGTCATGTTCCCAAAGGACAGCTTCAGTTGATCAGCTCTACAGTTGATCAGAGTATTGAAAGTGGCTAAGAACGGTCTTCCTAAAATGATAGGTATCTGACATTTGGGATTGAAAACGGGTTGTGTTATCAAGACTATGAAATCTACTAAAATAATAGACTCCCTAATCTTAATTAGGACATCCTCTATCTCTCACTCGGGTATTTTTATGGATCTATCAGATAACTGGAGGGTACATCTGGTTGGCTTTAATTCACCTACTCATAGCTGTTGATAGACTAAATATGGAATAAGCTTCACACTAGCACCCAAGTCTAGAACTATCTTATTAATGAAGGTCGTTCCTATGACGTATAAAATAGTAGGATAACCAGAATTCTTATGTTTCAAAAGTGTGAGGCTTTGGGAGCATGTCACTGATATTGACAGCTAGAAAGACTTTTTTGGGAACATTAGTGATTCTTTTCTTAGTGCACAAATCCTTCAAAAATTTCACATAAGAGGGGATTTTTTCGATTGCATCTAAGAAAAGGATGTTGATCTTAACCTGCTTGAAAGTTTCTAGGATTTTCTCTATTTGGGGAGAAATTTTTCTAGGCCTAAGTCTATCTGGAAAGGGAGCAACTAGTTTAAACTTATCAAAATTGAGCTCAGGTTCGATTTCAGGTTCTTGATCATTGCAAGGTGGTGATTGTTGAGCAGAGCTATCAGAAGGAGAGAGAGTTTGTTCAAATTCAGGAATTTGACTTGGAGGCATTCTAACTTGATTATCTAGTTGTTTTTCTAATTGTAGTGCATAGATTGCATTCACCTGACCTAGGCAGGTTGAACTTGATCCAATGTCCTTAGGGTTTGCAATAGGTTCACTTGGAAATTTTTTCTTCTCTTTTTCACTCATGGTACTAGCTAGTTGACCAAGTTGAGTTTCTAACCTAGCTATAGCTTGAGTGTTAAAATTGAGCGGTTGTTTGAATAAATAAATTCAGAGTGTTGGATGACTGAGTCAACATGTTGGTGGTCTGTGTAGAAGCTTTGATCATGACTTCTAAACCATTTCCTAAGATACTTAAACGTCTCTCATAATTAGAATTTGGAGGAGCAAAATTTGCTGATTGATGAGGAGGAGGCTGGTTTGGATAAGGTAAATTGGATTGTTAAAAATTGTTCGGTACATTGAATGGAACTGTGTTTCCTCTAAAAAATAATTGGGTTGAAGTGGGAGTAAAGTTTTGATTTCTGGAGAAGTTTTCCTAATTCCATGCAAAATTTGGATGATTTTTTCAACTTGAATTGTAGGTTGGAGAAAATAGATCATTCCCAGAACGCTAAATTGCAGCGTTTACTTGACCTAATGGTTGATTATGTCCTAAGAGAGGATATTTCTCTGAAACATGGGTTGGAAATTGGTTATGACATCCAGGGAAAGAAACATGATTGATTTGAGCCAGAGCTCATTCTTTGGTTTCTAAAGCTTGTAATCGACGTAGGATTGTCGCCATTTTGCTTCAAATGCTATGTTTGACTCTAGAAAAAGACCACTGGATTTGATTGGGGAAATTGATGAAACTCTTTCATTTCAGACAAATTCTCTAAGAATACCCTAGCTTCGTCAGCATTTTTCTTCGTGAAATTCTCTTGACACATTGATTCTAAAGATATCTTTAAAGATAATCCAATTCTTCATAGATGATTTGGCATAATCGCCACTTTTTTAGATCATGTTGAGGACATTGCATAAGAAGACCCTTAAACCTATCAAAATACTTTAAGAATGGATCCCCTAGAAAAATCTTAGAATTCTAAATTTTGTTTCTAATCTTTACCATTTTTTGAACTGGGAAAAAAGTTTTCAGGAAAACAGTGACAAATTCATCACAGGTTGAGATAGAATTTTTGAGTATGCTATACAATCATTTTTTGGCTTTGTCCTTAAGAGAAAATAGGATAAATCTAGGCTTAATCCCGCCCTCGATAACTCTCTAATCTTAATCATAAGGTAAACTTCCTCAAATTCAGATATAAAAATGCCGGCATCTTCTGAGTCGTTTCATAAAATTTTGGAAGCATGTTTATGAAGTGAGGTCTAAACTCAAAATTAGCTCCATTAACATCGGAAGCCTAATACAAGATGGTATTGCATTCCTAGTTGTATAACACATATCTTGAAGTATTGGTGCATTTGGATTTGCCATTTCTTTAGCCTCAAAAATTGGTTCAATAGGATTAAACAATTAGCATTATCTCGATCCAAACTCACATACACTACTGAGAAAAATACTATTTATATCTAAAAAGAAATTTATAGAAAAAAATGTAGGAAAAACAAAAGTTAATTAATTTTTCTTTTTTCCTTTTTGGTTTCTAAAGGAAAAACTAAAGACCTAAAAGATAAGTGAGAAAAAAGAGGAAGGATAAAATAAAAACCTAACTAAACAAATCAAGGGCAACCACTTTAAAATAATCCCCCTTAATTCTAGAGTTAAGCCTAGACTCAACTAGACCAGCTCATAACTAAAAACTCCTTGAGTGAAAAGATTGAAGTTTACTTGGTCAGTTAGCCGGGTAAGGATAGTATTAGAGAGAGGTCAACGACCAATTAAGTACCACTTTCCTTACGGAGCGCCTTACGCAACCCCTAAACCTTGTCTTATACACCAACGGATTCAACTAAACTTAAATCAATTCACTTAAGAATTTCTTGTTCCTTAATGAGCTCGAGTTCTTAGGGGCCAACGTCTAAAGAGTTTTAGAAGGTTTGAGTTTGCGTAGTGATGAATTAGTGATTTGTATGCTAAGAAAAGGGTGATGAAATTCCTCACCTTATCTTGATTAGGGAGTTTTTTCCCTTAAGAGTATTTTCAAGTGAGTGCTCAAATCACTTTGGCGAAATCCTACTAACTATATAAAATACAATGCTAAGAATTAAGAATAACTACAAAAGGATGCATAAAGAAAATTTTTTATTTTTTATTAGGGTCAACAATCAAACAAATGTGAGAAAGACAACTCTTATTTGGATTTATTATATTGTTACTAGTTGTTCAAGTGGATGGTGGATTTTATTAGGGTCAACAAGAGAAAAAAATCTTTCTTTTTATGTCCTAATTGTTTAAAATATGAAAAGCCTAAAAAGAGGACTTACCCTTTCAAACAAATCTTCTTCTTCAATCTTCAATCTTAGGTCTTCAATTTTCTAGTTTAGTCCTTCACAAGAAAATACACAAATTGAAGAACCAAAATAGAAAAGTTCTAATTACAAGCACCTTCCTAGTAACGGCTCCAAAAACTTGATAAGGGAATAATAAACATTCACAAAAGTTGCAATTGAACAAGTATCAAGTTATTGTATAGAGCTTAGATGTCGAACTTACAAGAAAGGTGTGCGGTTGAAAATTTTAAAATTGGTCCTAAAATGTGTGGATAGAGAAGAGTGAAATAGAGTGTGTAGAGAGAGAATTGTCACAAAATAAAAGAAATAAAACAAGTGAGGATAAGGAGATAAGGAGGAAAAAATAAAAAGAAAAGAGAACAAAGAGGAAAATAAGAAAAAGAAATAGAATCAAGAAAAGAATTAGAAATGGGAACAAAATAAAGTCAAGAAAAGAGAAATCAAGAGAGAAATAAAATATAGAAAGAGTGAGAAAAATAAGTAGAGAAATGAGGAATCTATAATTGAATTCACTAGTTAATTTCATTTAGGATTTATGAACTACTATCTTTTATCATATTTTACTTTAGATTTACTAAGTATAGATTATCAAACCACTAAAATAAAGTATAATCTATTAAATAATCATCCAAGCAAAATTTTCATTCATGAAAATAATAAACAACTAGATATTAATTCTAGAATTCATAAACATAAGCTATCAAACCACTTAAGATAAGCATAGATTATCAAATTCTTCTTCTACAAATTAGTTCTCTAGCTGATTATCCTAACATGATCAAATTAAGCATAAAGAGAGCAATCCATAAATCATAAAAGAAATTAAACTAGTTTTATAGAATTATAAGATTTCTACAAGAATTATCTACTCATATTACAAACTAAAAATAAGGAAATAAAATCTATACTAGAAAGTATAAAAGAATAAGAGGTAAACCTAAACTACAAGCAAGAGGAAATAGAAAATCAAAGCATAAAAGTGTAAAAAATAAATCTACTCTACAAAGCAATAAATCTAATCTACCAAACATAAAGCAAAATTAAGAAAATAAAATCTTAAAACATGCAATTCTTAAATAAGAAAATAAAAATAAAAATAAAATTTACATTGCAAGGGGTGGACCCTTGTAAGCAAATATTCATCTTCATGATCAATGAAGAAAAAATTTAAAAGGAGGAAATTCTTTTTATTTATTGCAAACTAGGAGGAAATTCTTTTTATTTATTGCAAACTAAAAGTTTATAATTTTGAAAGACCTTCTCAATTAAGAGTGGTGCTCCTCTTCAAAATGGAGTTTTTATAAATTATTCCGCACTCTATTTATAGATAACAAGCATCTTTTACAACTCATAGATTAATTTTGGTCCCCAAATCACCCTCACAATCATAGAATTTGACTTAGACCCCAAGTAACCCTCACAATCATAGGTTTTCTCAAAATAATCTACACTATTAATTCAATAGTTGAGAGATGGGCTTTGTGAGTTTTATTTATCTTGCACTTAACTCATTTAAGACTCTTGGGCTTCTCTTCAATGCTCTTGGGCTTTTTAGGATTTAGCTCAGCCTTCAAATAATTAAATATATATATTAATTAAATTTGAATTTCTATCATAACCTGCTACTACTGATGAAATTTTTAAAATCTTCCAATCTGGATGGTTCCGTCTCATCGAGATAGACAATTTTCATATATAATATGTTAAATTCTGCTTTCCGAATTGGGAGATATCGTCTTTTCTTTACGGTTGACCATCCTGAGCACGAATTTGACTTTGTTTCTTTCCAGATTTGATTTGATTCTCAATTGTAGTCCAAGTTGTTTATAGTTACTGACCAAAAACTGATGAGTATTGAAATTTTATTTCTAAACTTAGTCGTGAGCTTTGAATTTAGGTATTTTGGGCTTCATTAGAGATCTTCTGCGCTTAAAATAATGTTCATTTAAGCTCTTATTCAATAATTCTTTATTAGCTTCTAGCAAGGGCAGATTATATATAATGAAAAGGCTTACATAATCCAAGCGTCCAAGCAATACGAGTTTTCCTATTCTCATTTGGAAGCGCATAGAGTCTTGAGCAAGATCTTAATTATGAAAATACATCCATAAAGACCAAGTTAGAAATTGAAAAGACAAGTCAAGGTAGCCATATCAACGATACTTCGAGTTAGCTGGGGAAAATTAATTAATTGAAAGCAAATCAGAAATATGATTCAAATTTTCTCATTAAAATATGAATACACTTCATTATACAAGGTTTAAAGTGAAATGCATTTACAATAAAAACAACTTTCCCCTAAGGGCCCGTTTGGATGCAATATTTTATTGAAAGTTATCAGAAGCGACCGATGCTACAAGAACTTAAAAGCTCAAACGCTTAATGAAAGTTCTTGAAGGCCACACCGACGCTACAAGAACTTTCATGCAAAAATTGGAACCAAACAGGCCCTAAGGCTAAGGGTTATAATAATATATCTTGTAAATTCTTTGTTACAGCCTTGATAGTTTCCACCAAGAGAAGATTCAGTCCAACCAACCTTCAAAGAGGAACCACAGATGGACCAAATTCAGGTTGGGATCACAATGCTCACCCTGTTAACTGAAGACGCCTCAACAAACTAAGTTAGGGCAGACAAAGTGGATAAAGCTAAAACAAAGGTGACCCCTCATTTTTGCTGTAGTTAATTCTACGTACGTGCATTGCGGTCACAATTGCAATCGAACATTTGTTTGTTATGCCGGCAATCAAAGTTGGCGTCACTGACATGGAACAGGACAAGATGAAGCAAGTGGCCTAAAATGTTTTGGTCCGAAGTATTTGTCAATAATCCCTTAGACTTTTATAAACATATATATATATATATGGCTAAAATATTCTCCATAAATTGATTTCTTTCTCACCGCCTCAATAATAGTCAAACTTGGAGAGCTCGTGTGACGCAGGCGCTGATGCCCTCACAGAACTCCCGGGAATTTCTTTATGGGTTAATTTCACATAGCCCCCTAAACTTTTTGTAAGTCTTGCACCTAGGCTCTCTGAATTTTGTTTATTTTACATAATCCTCCGGAATATTCAAATCTTTAGCCGTTTGAACTTTAAAGTTTTCTCACTGAACCTCCTATGTGTAATTTGCAAATTATTAAAATTTCATTGTGAGAATAACTTCCGAACTTTTATCATTTGCTAGTTACGGACAGCGTATCTCCTCTCAAAATGGAGTTTTTCTCTCACGGAGATTTCACTTATTTAGGAATTATATGTCGGGAGGTTTGGTGAGAAAGGTTCAAAGTTTATGGGGGGTTTTAGTGAACACCCCGCGGTTTTGGGGTTATGTGTAACACATCTAAAGGCAGGGGTGTTATGTGAAATTAACCATATCCTTATTAATTAAAAAAAAGATTCAGTCGTAATCCCAGCCTAACTTCCTCTCTATATAAACTCCCCTCTCGTCCCGTTCATCTCACCAAACGAGTGTTCGACGAAATTCACCGAAAAACCCAAGAAAATAAAAAAATGGGGAGTGAGAAGGGAGTGATGCTTCTGGACTTCTGGGTGAGCCCATTCGGCCAGAGAGTCAGGATCGCGCTCGCCGAGAAAGGGGTCGAGTACGAGTACAGCGAGCAGAGCCTCCTCGAAAAGAGCCCCTGCTGCTCAAATCCAACCCCGTCCACAAAAGATCCCAGTTTTGATCCACGATGGCAAGCCTATATGTGAATCTCTTGTGATCGTGGAGTATGTTGATGAGGTCTGGGCCGACAAAGCTCCGATCTTGCCCAAGGATCCTATGCTAGGGCTCAGGCGAGGTTCTGGGCTGATTTTGTCGACAAGAAGGTAACTTGAGTTGTTTTTCGGTGACTTTGTTGGATTTTATCATGTGGGTCGTCTTCATCTTGTTCAATTAAGAAACCCCTTTTTCTAAAAATTTCTAACAAAATTCTTTTCCTCCAAATTTGGTTGATGATGTTGGATTTGGGCCATTTTACATTCAGTACTGTAATCTAGATCACTGACAATGTATTGAGTATCTATTGGTTATGTACCAGTTATGATTAAAGATTGATTACTTTGAGGATGATTTGTTTTGATATCCGAATAGTTTGTGGGTTGTTTATATGTCGAAATTGCCAGAGGCCACAACCTGAATTATTTTATTTGCACAATATTGTAATGCAGCACACTGAAACATGCTATTTTTGCTTAAGAATGATTTTTTTTTATTTTAAATATCCAAATAGTTCCTAGAATATCCAACCTGAATTACTTTATGATTCAGCATGTTTAACAGCAGTAAATAGTAATCGTTAAGACTGTTAGAGAATGATTTAGGAGTTAAAGAATAGTTGCTTATGAATCTAGTGAGAGTAGAGGACGAATCAGCACTACTCAACAAATCCAGCCATTTGTTCGTAAAACCAAACCCAACCGATGACAAACTGTACAAGTATTTCCATTTTTATACTCAGCCCATGGAAGATTATAGATTTTGGGCATGGAATGGATGATCAACACGCGAAAGTATCTAGTGGCTCCAATCCATGACGTTAATGGTACACCAGAGGGATATCAATACTCAGACCACTTTTTATTCTGAAACTGGCTTATCCTTTAATGGTTAGCTAGTTTTAGAATCATGTAAATGTGCATGAGTTGCAACTTGAATCATTTTATACTCGATATTACAATCTAGATCAGTAGGAAAGTATTCTATTTTGTATTGCAATATTATTTTTATTGACCACATCAACGATTAAAGATGTGGTAACTTTGAGGATGATTTGTTTTATATCCCAATAGTTTGACGATTTATATATCGATTCCTAGAATTCCCAACCTGAATTATTTTATTAGCACAAGATTATAATGGAAAACACTAACACATGCTACTTGTGCTTAAGTACGATTTGTTTTTGTATACATATAGTTACAGGATTGCTTATACGTAGCAATTCCTAAAAGTCCAACCTGAATTATTTTATATTGAATTTTATAATGCAAGACACTATAATATGTTATTTGTGCTTAAGGTATGGTATACTTCATAAAGACATGCACTGTTAATATCCAGAATTCAACATTGGCAGCCAAATCAACACAAAAGTTTCAACCTTAAAGGAAGCAACAGTCACATCCATTGTTAAGAACACCAAAGAGCAAGTGTTACCGAAAGATTAGAAGATTTGATGAATAGTTATTTATAGATCTACTGAAAGTCGAAAGAAAATCAGTACTACTCAACGGATCCAGCCTGACCAATAACAAACTAGATAGATTTATTTATATACTAATTAGATTACTTATAAGGGGAAGAATAGAGGATAATCCACAAAATGATCTGGAAAACTCATATTCTCTTTTTATGCTCAGCCCCCTTGACATCCATATTTATTTGTCCCAATCAATGATACACAGAGAGAGCTCAAACCTTGGTTTATTGGACTTGGGTACTATGCGCTTGTTCAATCCTTGGATCTGTTTGGTGCATCATTAATATTATGGATCATGACCACCATATACTTTCTCAACTGATACAGCGTTCTTTCGGCATTTCTTGGGCCTTTTGTATTTGAGACATAGGTAGCATAGTACTGTGTGTTTTCCCTTCTATTTGTCTCATCTCACCTTGGTTCAAGATTGGATGCCTGAATGATTCTGTGCCACGATTTGAGTATAGAGGGAAATCTGAATCTGTTGGAGCAGAATTTTTTGTTCTGAATGGTATCATTTCTGTTTGCTGATATCTCTGCATTCTTATTATACCATCAGATATACGAATGCGGCACGAGGCTATGGAAACTGAAGGGAGAAGCCCAGGAGGAAGCAAAGAAGGAATTCATTGACATCTTGAAACTCTTGGAATCTGAGCTCGGTGACAAGAACTTCTTCGGTGGCGACTCATTCAGTTTTGTTGACATCGCCCTTGTGCCCTTCACCGCTTGGTTCTACGCCTATGAGACCTGCGCAAACTTCAGTATCGAGAAGGAAGTCCCGAAGCTGGTTGCTTGGGGGAAGAGGTGCATGGAGAGGGAGAGCGTCGCGAAATCTCTTCATGATCCTCAGAAGGTTTATGAATTTGTGTGCTTTCTCAAGAAGAAGTTTGGTGTTGAGTAAAGAGTTTGAAGTTGGAGTGAAGGATATTATGAGCAGTAAGTCTTGTAGTTTGAGTGTGAGGGAAACTCTGCTTTGTCTTATGGTCTCATTTCTAGTCTACTTTCATGGGTTTAGCTATGTGATTGCTTGATCATGTATCTTTGATTTGTGTGTTTAAACTGTGTTGATCAGTTTAGTCACTTATTATAGTACATAATAATAACCCATTTGCTTTCTACTGTTATATCATTGTGAGTTATGCCTATGAATCTCATGGTTCATCAACATTACTACGTTGATTTGTTGTTCATATGTTTTGTTTCATTCGGAACATTTTGCAGTTGAGTCATTTTGTAGAGGCTTGTAACATGTTTTGTTGTAGTGCACATGTTTAACTTGGTATTGGTTCAGCTGTTGCAATTGCAAACTGCAGTTTTTCCCGAAATAAAAAATATCATATTGGGACAATCATCTATACATGGACTTTCTCATACTGTGTATTACGTGCATTGGCCATTTGATTAGCCATCATACTGACCGACTGTTTCTTTAGTTTTCATTTTTGCGTAAATAACACTAAACCCCCAAACACATTTAGCATTTTTCAGTAAACCCTCAGTAACTTTCAAAACTGCACTAAACCCCCAATAACTTTTGCGTTTTGTGGAAACTCCCCAATAAGTTCTTATGTTTTGCAGGTAACCCCCATAAATTAGAACCAAAAAACAACATAAAATGCATTTTGAAAGTTATTGCGGGTTTAGTGTAATTTACCCAAAAGATGTTTGGGGTTTTCTGTAAAGGTTGTTGGGGGTTACTACAAAATGCTGAAAGTCCTTGGGGGTTTAGTGTAATTTAACCTTCACATTTTTCTCTTCAGTCTCTGTTGCCATTGCAGCTTCATTTTTGAAGTTAGGCTTAGGTCTTTTCTTTTGGCTCTTGAAGTCCTTTTTTCTTTATTGGTAAAAGTTCATGATTATTGGGTCCGGGTCAGTTAATGGCTTTCATCTGGGCTATATTATATTCTTGCATGGAGTAAGTTAAATGGTTTTTAATTATGTTTAGTTAGGCTTGGGCCTTCTTACATTTATGGGCTGTAAATATATTAGATTGGGGTTAGTCTAAGCTCAGAATTTGATTTTAGATAAAATTGTTTCCACCGCCCTGAAACAAATCAAGGGTGAAAAAAACATCGTAACAATAATTTTCTTGTTTCCACCCCTGGAAGTACTCACCAAATCTTCAGGACATTTCCCACAAAACCCTCTCTGAACTTTGTGTTTCTCAATTTAACCTCTAGAACTTTTCCTCCAAAAACGCCGGACTCCAAAAAGTCTCAAATAATCCTCTAAAGCTATTAATTTTCACGCAAAACTCTTCACAGAGTTTCATACAATGAGAAAGTATCGTCGGGACTGTTCGAAGTGCCTCATATGTGAGATATTTGCTATATAGATATTTACGGCACTACATAGAACTCTGTTTAGGATAAATTTTTTTTTTCTTTCACCAAGTTTAGTCAAGAGCTTCTAGAGCTATTCTTACGCAAGCGCTGATCTCTTAACCTCTTCATGGACTTTAATCTAGTCTTAAAGATAATAATAACAAATTAATAAATTAATACTCAATCCCACTCCTAATCCCTCTATTTATAAACTCTCCTTCCCGCTTCCATTCTCAGCCCCCACCACTAACCTTTCATATAAAAATTCAACACTCAACAAAACCCCAAAAAACTTCAAGCTTTTTCGTCATCGTCGATGGCGATGTCGGATAAGGGGGTGACGCTGCTGGACTTCTGGGTGAGCGCTTTCGGGCAGCGATGCAGAATTGCGCTGGCAGAGAAAGGAGTTGAATATGAGTACAGGGAAGAAAATGTTGCTGATAAAATTAAAAGCCCGTTGCTGCTCGAATCCAACCCTGTTCACTAAAAGATCCCTGTACTGATCCACGATGGGAAGCCTGTGTGTGAGTCTCTTATGATTGTGGAGTATATTGATGAGGTTTGGGCTGAGAGAGCTCCGATTTTGCCCAAGGATCCTTATGCGAGAGCTCAGGCGAGGTTCTGGGCTAAGCTCATCGACGATAAGGTATTTGGAATTGTTCTTCTTTCTTGATTTCTTTGTTTTGTTGTACAATTTTTTGTTGTATTTAGAGGGTGTTTGGTTGCATGGATCCAAATCCTCTCTAATTAATGATGATTGGAGAGCATTTAATTACTCGAATGTTCACGGTCCATTCTAATTTCAAAGGATAAGATAAGACTATGTAGGGTTCACATTATCATAATGTTGATGGTGATTTTCAGGACAATAATAGTTCCCAATGCTGTAAAACGTGACTTTGAATATGAGAATCAAACTCATGTTGGGTACCTCTTATACATGAAGCAGGTGAAAATTGACCCACCTAAGTTTTTTGCTCCATTGTTACAACCAAGCCCTCCTATTTGAGCTACCTCCTTGTCTCTTTCAAATGAAGATTAATTCCTATAAATAGGCTAGGGGATTAGAGAGTGATCTTCTTGTTGTAATCTTCTCTTTTAATTAGTAAATTTCTCTACTTTCTTCGCATGCGGATGTATGTCAAAATACTGACCAAATCAAGTTAAATAGTGTATGTTATTCTCTTTGTCTTTACTATGTTTGTTTAGTACCATGTTATTCTCTACTTTGTACAGATATTTTTTGTATTGTGAAGCCCCCGCCGTTCTCTTTGGAAATTAGCCCCTCATATCATTGAAACTGTTATTACGTCTTTCAAAACTGATGTCTTCGACAACTATCTTTGACTAAAGGGGCTAATTTGAAACTGCATGTCTATAAGAATTGAGGCACTAAATAGGAATTTCAATGATGTGAGGGGCAACTTTTGAAACAACTTATAAGAATTTGGATACTGATGTTAAAGAAAGAAATATCATCAGAACACAATCAAAATAAAAAAACGAAAAACTCAGTAGCACAACAAGAGAACTAGGTTCAAAGCCTCTTCTTATAAGACTGCAAAACACTCGGCGAAAAATGATGGAGAGTCTTCGAACCATACCACATAGTCATCAAGTTACTTAGCTCTTCGGTCAACACACGAGTCGCTTCATTCCCATTTCAACGAACTGCCTGAAAGTGCCATTCCTCTTGCTATGTACACGAACACCAAATACCATTTCACATGGCTTACTTAATTACGGTTGGCTTATTTCTCTCGTTTTCTGGTTGATGATATCTCTATAAATATGTTGTTGTGATGTCCTCAGATATACAACTGTGGCACGAGACTGTGGAAGCTCAAGGGAGAAGCCCAGGAGGAAGCAAAGAAGGAATTCATCGACATCCTGGGACTACTCGAAGCTGAGCTCGGAGACAAGAAGTTCTTCGGCGGCCACACATTTGGGTTCGTCGACATTATTCTTGTGTCTTTTGCTAGTTGGTTTTACGCGTATCAGAACTGCGCAAACTTCAGCATCGAGGAGGAGGTCCCGAAGCTGTTTGCTTGGGAGAAGAGGTGCATGGAGAGGGAGAGCGTCTCGAAATCGCTTTGTGATCCTCACAAGGTGTATGAGTTTGTGTGCGCGCTCAAAAAGAGGTTTGGAATTGAGTGAAGATTATTATGAAGCGCATTATGGCGCTAAATATAGTCTATGCATGGTTTTTTTTGAGTTTTAAGGTTAGTTTGTGTAAGCTTCCTGGTTGCTTATCACACATCTTTGCTTTGTGTGTTACTTTGTTATGGTGTTGTAAAGGTTGATTCGGGATGGATGGACCCCCTGCACCATCGCAGAATTGTGAGCAAACCCCCCGTTAGTCCTATTGTTGCACATAGACCCCCGAGCGAAATTTTCTTTTAACATCATAAATGGAGTTTTAATAGGCCTCCTGTGGATAAAATAGTCAAAATTTTACTTAGGGGGTCTATCTGCGGCAAATCAGCAATAGAAGTATAGGGGTCGATCTATTCGGCATTTGACGATTGTCAACTAATCCTTGATAATATTTGGAAACTCTCATTGCTAATGTAGATATATGATGTTGTCCGAGCCCGAGTCATCTATATGAATGTTTAACTTTCTATCAGTACAACTCTTTTAAGATACTAGTTTTTTAGTCCGTGCGAGGCAGAGTCATACCTCCCTGATTTGATCTCTTTTACAAAAAAAACCTCAAAGATTCATGTACATCTTCCAGTACCTATCTTATATTAGTATCATTATCCTATTCAAAGTAGTATCAAGACAAATGTACACCCTTCAATACATTTTTTTTAATCTACTATTATTCCAAAATGTCATATATATAAAAATGCAGGATATGAAAATCAGGGGCGGACCTACCTTGATCAAAGTGGGGTCACGTGACCCCACTTTGGTCAAGGAGAAGAACCACTCCCCACTTAAAAGTTTAAAACCCACCAGTCCAAACAATTCACGCTACTAACAAAACAAATAAGTGACCCCACTTATAAACCCATGAGATCCATCTAAGTTTCCAACTTCCCATTCGAAGGATGATTCCACTCGACTGAAGATGGAAGATTTCACAGAACCCCTCTTAAGCTTTGAGATTCTTAGAAAACCCCCTTCAACTTTCAATGTTTTTCAAAACACCTCAATTTTTCACTAGCAAAAATATCTCTTTGCATAAATTTACCTTTCCATGTGAAAATTGCAGTTAATATCTTTAAGGGTTTTTAGAAAGATGTTGAAAGTTGAATAGTGTTGTTTGAGAATCCCAGAACTTAAGAGGGTTTCTGATTATTTGAAAATTAAATGCGTTATTCAAGAAACACTCAAACTTAAGGGGTATTTTAATGAAATTTATCCACTAAAAATCACCTTTCTATTTAAATTCACAACCAGATCTGTTACAAATGACATAAATTTAGAACGATGTATTTGACAGTGTACTAATGAAGCGATTATGTAGTATGCACTCTTCTTCAAAATATTAAAATACACTGGGGGCAATTGTAAAAGTTTTTTAATTATTAATTACATAGTAACACCACTTTTAAGAATTCTCGGATCTGCCACTAATGAAAATAAATCAAGACTGATCATAATGTTTCTTAAAATTACTCCTATCATGTCCAAAGTGCATGTTCAATTAACCCTAACAAATTTGCTAATTAGTATTGATTATGTGGTAATTATGGTTCGGCCGATATGTGAATCATAGTTGAGAGAAAGCACGCTGGTTTCATAAAGGGTTAACACCATCCCTTGAGGAATACTTGGAAAATGATTGGATTTCAGTTGATAACCGAATTCTTCTCGTCCAAACCTTTTATTTCGTTGATCACAAATTTGTAGAAGAATCACTTGATCACGTGGAGCAAGCATGCATATCGATCACTTGGCACCTTCAAAGGTGCTACTAAATAAAGAGTAAATACGACAAACTAATATTTAGTTAGTAGTTTTAAACAAAAAAGTATCATAAAATATTCATTGAACTATCACGACTGACAGATTATTAATGCAAATTTTCATATGATATGCATGCAATATATTTCGAAAAATGTTCTACTTGTTATTTTATACAACTCCTCTCTCACCTTCACCCTTTTCTCTTCTTTAATCCATTCTTTTTCTACATGTATCATTTTTTTTTCTTTTGGCATATTTGTTAGAATAATGTACGATATATTACATGCATATTTGTTTTGCTCAAAAAATTTATTTGTAAAATAAAATAACTCGAGATAAAATCATCAATATCAAAACTAAATTGAAAATAAATTTAATTGCTATAATGAAATCATATAGAGAAATCAACATGAATCCTCATTAAAACTGAATGTTTAACTTTGTAGCCGTACAACTATTGCAATTTCAAGCTATGAGATCCTTATCCGTAATGGGTTCTCTATTAGGCTATATAATGTAAATTATTTGTGATTGATCTATGTCTTAAATTAAAGGCATTTGAAGAGTGAAGAGCCGGCCCACGCAAGGCGTAATAGCGTTGGGCCTTTAAATTTGTGGCTCTGAGAAAAAAGAAGAAGAAGAATATTTACTAAACAAGTGACCTTGAGTTCTGTGTATCTAAATGAATAATTCTGATATTACTGATTGAAATTATATTCGTAACTCTGAGTAACCCTCGGATTACTTTCATTAGGGTTACTCGTGTAATTTCGGCGAGTAATCTCAGACATATTCGTGTAGATATATAAAACTCAAAATCACCCGTGTAATAGGCCATACCACATGGCACCATAATATATAGAAATCAAACATGAAAAAAGTTGTGGCTCTAATAAAAGAATTTAAACTTAAGATCGCAAAGTTTTTCAATGGACATGGTAATCGCTCCTATTCTGGGTCAAAAGAAGGATCTTTTAGGTTAATACATTTATCCCTAAAACCTTCCTGTACGAGCTAATCTAAACCTCACATCTCTTGAAATCTCTTGAAACACCACGTGTCAAGCGGACCTCATATTCTAATTTTTGGAGCAATAATTGAATGAAAAAAAATGTATATGAGTTGACAGCTTATTTTACAAAAAGAGCTGTCCACTAATGTCAATAGTATTCAGACCCACCTTGTTGTTACATCGGATGTGTGTGAGCCGTAGTGCTTGTGTGGACAACTCATTTTGTTAAATGGGCTATTAGCTCATGCCCGTTACCCTCTAGGATGAATAGTGTTTCACTATGGTGCCCTGTCTCATGATCTTGGAATATAAATTAGCTTGATTGGACTCTCAAAAGTTTGATTTGAGAAAAGATACGTAGAATTACCAAGGTCTACAAACAGTTCTTTAGTGGTGGTGTAGGCTAATATCTTTCATCGATCATTTCCTTCATCGTCTGTTTGTTTTGACTCAGGGAGAGCAAGTAAACGAGCTGAGTGCCTCCGAACAAATAACAACAGTGGAAGATGAAAGTTGCAATGCTCTTATTTCCATCAAGAAAAGCATTAGGAAAGATTGAGGCCAGGCATCATGGGGTTGAAGACTATGCTAGCTCAACGCACACTTGAGCCAATGGGGTCTTGGGATTGTGAATGGTTTGGTGCCGATTTTACTTGTATATCGATAAATCAAAGAAAAGAGAACTACAACTTTTAGATCATAGATTTTGTTAAGACTTAAGAGGTAAGGCATTTGGCTGCAAAGCTCCTCGCGTGCTCTATACATAGTTCATCTTCTAGCTAGGTTGCCCTCAAACATTTTAGAATAATGTACGATTACATGCATATTTGTTTTGCTCAAAAAATTTATTTGTAAAATAAAATAACTCGAGATAAATTCATCAATATCAAAACTAAATTGAAAATAAATTTAATTGCTATAATGAAATCATATACAGAAATCAACATGAATCCTCATTAAAACTGAATGTTTAACTTTGTAGCCGTACAACTATTGCAATTTCAAGCTATGAGATCCTTATCCGTAATGGGCTCTTTATTAGGCTATATAATCTAAATTATTTGTGATTGATCTATGTCTTAAATTAAACTAGGCTTTTGAAGAGCGAAGAGCCGGCCCACGCAAGGCGTAATAGCGTTGGGCCTTTAAATTTGTGGCTCTGAGAAAAGAAGAAGAAAATTATTTACTAAACAAGTGACCTTGAGTTCTGTGTGTCTAAATGAATAATTCTGATATTACTGATTGAAATTATATGCATAACTCTGAGTAACCCTCGGATTACTTTCATTAGGGTTACTCGTGTAATTTCGGCGAGTAATCTCAGGCTTATTTGTGTAGATATATAAAAATCAAAATCACCTGTGTTATTAGGCCATACCACAGGGCACCGTAATATATAGAAATCAAACAAGAAAAAAGTTGTGGCTCTAATAAAAGAATTTAAACTTAAGATCGCAAAGCTTTTCAATGGACATGGTAATTGCTCCTATTCTAGGTCAAAAGAAGAATCTTTTAGGTTAATACATTTATTCCTAAAACCTTCATGTTTGAGCTGATCTAAAACTCACATCTCTTGAAACACCACGTGTCAAGCAAACCTCATATTCTAATGTTTAGAGTAATAATTGAATGAAAAAAATGTATATGAGATGACAGTTCATTTCTTTGTCATCTTACAAAATAATTTGTCCACTAATGTCTACCTTGTTGTTACATGGATGTGTGTGAACCGTAGAGCTTACGTGGACAACTCATTTTGTTAAATGAGCTATTAGATCATATCCATTACCCTCTAGGATGAATAGTGTTTCACTATGGTGCCCTGTCTCATGATCTTTGAATATAATATTAGCTTGATTGGACTCTCAAAAGTTTGGTTTGAGAAAAGATAGGTAGAATTACCAAGGTCTACAGACAGTTCTTTAGTGGTGGTGTAGGCTCCATATATTTCATCAATCATTTCTTTCATAGTCTGTTTGTTTTGACTCAGGAGAGCAAGTAAACGAGCTGAGCGCCTCCGAACAAATAACAACAGTGGAAGATGAAAGTTGCAATGCTCTTATTTCCATCAAGAAAAGCATTAGGAAAAATTGAGGTCAGGCATCATGAGGTTGAAGACTATGCTAGCTCAACGCACAGTTGAGCCATTGGGGGTGGGGGATTGGAAGGGTGAATGGTGCCGATTTTACTTGTATATCGATAAATCAAAGAAAAGAGAACTACAACTTTTAGATCATAGATTTTGTTAAGACTTAAGAGGTAAGGCATTTGGCTGCAAAGCTCCTCGCGTGCTCTATACATAGTTCATCTTCTAGCTAGGTTGCCCTCCAAACATTTTAGAATAATGTACGATTACATGCATATTTGTTTTTGCTCAAAAAAATTTATTTGTAAAATAAAATAACTCGAGATAAATTCATCAATATCAAAACTAAATTGAAAATAAATTTAATTGCTATAATGAAATCATATACAGAAATCAACATGAATCCTCATTAAAACTGAATGTTTAACTTTGTAGCCGTACAACTATTGCAATTTCAAGCTATGAGATCCTTATCCGTAATGGGTTCTCTATTAGGCTATATAATCTAAATTATTTGTGATTGATCTATGTCTTAAATTAAAGGCATTTGAAGAGTGAAGAGCCGGCCCACGCAAGGCGTAATAGCGTTGGGCCTTTAAATTTGTGGCTCTGAGAAAAAGAAGAAGAAGAAGAATATTTACTAAACAAGTGACCTTGAGTTCTGTGTATCTAAATGAATAATTCTGATATTACTGATTGAAATTATATTCGTAACTCTGAGCAACCCTCGGATTACTTTCATTAGGGTTACTCGTGTAATTTCTGCATAAGGGCTTATTTGTGTAGATATATAAAACTCAAAATCACTGTAATAGGCCATACCACATGGCACCGTAATATATAGAAATCAAACAAGAAAAAAAGTTGTGGCTCTAATAAAAGAATTTAAACTTAAGATCGCAAAGCTTTTCAATGGACATGGTAATTGCTCCTATTCTAGGTCAAAAGAAGAATCTTTTAGGTTAATACATTTATTCCTAAAACCTTCATGTTTGAGTGATCTAAAACTCACATCTCTTGAAACACCACGTGTCAAGCAAACCTCATATTCTAATGTTTAGAGTAATAATTGAATGAAAAAAAATGTATATGAGATGACAGTTCATTTTGCTGTCATCTTACAAAATGAGCTGTCCACTAATGTCTACCTTGTTGTTACATCGGATGTGTGTGAACCGTAGAGCTTCTGTGGACAACTCATTTTGTTAAATGAGCTATTAGATCATATCCATTACCCTCTAGGATGAATAGTGTTTCACTATGGTGCCCTGTCTCATGATCTTTGAATATAATATTAGCTTGATTGGACTCTCAAAAGTTTGGTTTGAGAAAAGATAGGTAGAATTACCAAGGTCTACAGACAGTTCTTTAGTGGTGGTGTAGGCTCCATATATTTCATCAATCATTTCTTTCATAGTCTGTTTGTTTTGACTCAGGGAGAGCAAGTAAACGAGCTGAGCGCCTCCGAACAAATAACAACAGTGGAAGATGAAAGTTGCAATGCTCTTATTTCCATCAAGAAAAGCATTAGGAAAAATTGAGGTCAGGCATCATGAGGTTGAAGACTATGCTAGCTCAACGCACAGTTGAGCCATTGGGGGGGTGGGGGGATTGGAAGGGGTGAATGGTGCCGATTTTACTTGTATATCGATAAATCAAAGAAAAGAGAACTACAACTTTTAGATCATAGATTTTGTTAAGACTTAAGAGGTAAGGCATTTGGCTGCAAAGCTCCTCGCGTGCTCTATACATAGTTCATCTTCTAGCTAGGTTGCCCTCCAAACATTTTAGAATAATGTACGATTACATGCATATTTGTTTTGCTCAAAAAATTTATTTGTAAAATAAAATAACTTCGAGATAAATTCATCAATATCAAAACTAAATTGAAAATAAATTTAATTGCTATAATGAAATCATATACAGAAATCAACATGAATCCTCATTAAAACTGAATGTTTAACTTTGTAGCCGTACAACTATTGCAATTTCAAGCTATGAGATCCTTATCCGTAATGGGTTCTCTATTAGGCTATATAATCTAAATTATTTGTGATTGATCTATGTCTTAAATTAAAGGCATTTGAAGAGTGAAGAGCCGGCCCGCAAGGCGTAATAGCGTTGGGCCTTTAAATTTGTGGCTCTGAGAAAAGAAGAAGAAGAAGAATATTTACTAAACAAGTGACCTTGAGTTCTGTGTATCTAAATGAATAATTCTGATATTACTGATTGAAATTATATTCGTAACTCTGAGCAACCCTCGGATTACTTTCATTAGGGTTACTCGTGTAATTTCGGCGAGTAATCTCGGACATATTCGTAGATATATAAAACTCAAAATCACTGTAATAGGCCATACCACATGGCACCGTAATATATAGAAATCAAACATTGATTATCACATTTTAATTACATTTTATACCCTTATTACCTATGTTATATGAATAACGATATTACTAATAATCATTTTATCTTATTTTGCGGCTAATAAAGAAATAATGAATAAAAGCCCAAATGACTCAAATTCTCGAATTTCTACCAATATTTAAAGCCCAAATCGAAGACAAACAAAGGCCCAAGATACCAAATTGATCCAAGAGAAATTCGTGAAGAAAAATCAAGAAAAGACAAATTAGGTTGGGAACCAACCGGTTGATAACCGGTTGGCTAACCGATCGATAACCGTCGGTTTACAGCAGTCTGAATTAATGGTGGATTTCTCTTCCTTTTGGCTAGGTTTGATCCAATAGTTCACATCAACTCCGTTGGGCTATAAATAGGGGTGAAGGTGAGGGTTTTGAGTGTGAAATATTTTGTAAAACTCCATTTGGAGAGGAGGGTCACTCTTAATTGAGAAGACCTTCCAAAATTGTAACTTTGTTACACAATAAATGAAATTTTTCACCCTTCAATTTCCTTTCTCTTCTTCTAATCCAAGGACCAAAAGGAGGATTAGATTAAGATCGAGAGTTGTTGGTTTCTATTTTATTTCTTTTTCATTTTCTTTCTTGTTCATTTATTGCTTTGTAGCTTAGATTTACTTTCATGCAATTTAATTTCATGCAATTTACTTTCATGCAATTTACTTTCATGCAATGTATTTATTTCTTGTATTTACTTTCTAGAATAGATTTTTCTTTTCTTTAATTCACCTTGAGGCTAGAACCCTCTAGGGAATTACCCTTTCTAAGTGTGGAGCCAATATTTGTGGGATCCCTAGAGATTGTTTGAAACTAGCTAACAAATCCAACTCATTCATTTGAGATTGAGATAAGCTAAGTGGATCTACTCTAGATTCCTCATATCTTTAACTAATCCTCCATACTTTACATTCTTTATTTTCCACTTATCCTTATTTTTCATTTGTTTGTTATTTTCCTTTATTCTTGATTTCATTGATTTTTACTTCTCTCTCAAATTCCCTCCATGTGCATATAATCTCAAACCTAGTTTTGTTATTATGTGCATATAACCACAACCACATTCTCAACTTTATTTTCTCCTCTTTTGCACATAATCCACAATCCACTCTCTCTAACCTCTTCACCACCACTTTCACCATTTTCTCACTTTCATTTTATTTGAATAAACTCCTAATTGTCATGCGCATAATTTGAGAACCAAAACTTAAACAAAACTCTTCCTACTTCCCGTTCCTCGTGGGATCGATAATCTTATATACTATAACTTGATAAGGGTTGTATACTTGCAACTTAGGAGGTAATCATTTATTTCCCATCAAGTTTTTGGCGCCGTTGCCGGGAAACGGTGCATAAGTAGGATTTTGATTAATTTTGGTTCCTTAACTTGTGTGTTTTTCTTTTGTGTAGGAACTTGGAGCTTGAAGATCAAGAGTTGAAGATTCAAGATTGAAGAATTGCCTCCAACGAGGCTTTGCATTGCTTTTGCGTGGGTAACTTCTCTATCTAGTATTTTCAATTCCACCCTTTAGATAGTTCATATACATTAGAGACAATTAGGATAAAAATTAAAAAAATAAAAATAAAAATAAAAATAAAAGATTTTTACCCTTGTCGACCCTAATAAACTTCATTTCTTTGATTGTCGACCATAAAAAAAAAATAAAAGATTTTTTTTCCTTTTTAGTTGCTTTTAATTTCTAGGGTTGCATTTCATATAATAGTAGGAATTTACCAAGTGATTTGAGCATCTTGATTTGGCACACATTTGAAAATATCTTAAGGGCAAAACCCACTAATCAAGATAAGGTGAGGGATTTCATCACCCTTTTCTTAGCCCAAAAATCACTAATTCCTCACTACACTTACCCAAGCCTCTTAAAATTTGATTAGACATTGGCCCCTAAGGATTCGAGCTCATTAAGGAACAATAATTTCTTAAGTGAACGGTCCAAGTTTATTTGGATTAATTGGTGTCTAAGGCAAGGTTTAGGGGTTGCTTAAGGCTCAAAGGAAAGAGGTACTTAATTGATCTTTGATCTCCCTCTAGTACTATCCTTACCTGGCTAATTACCCAAGTAAACTTTGATCTTTTCACTAAGGGAATTTTTGGTTAGGAACTGGTCTAAGTCAAGTTTAGGCTTAACCCTAGAGTTAGGGTGATTGGAAAGTGATTGCCTTGATTTATTTTTAGTTAGTTTTTCCTTATTTTTCTCATCATCTTCTTAACTTTTTCTCTTGTCCTTTTCAAATAAAAAAATTTGATTTTGGTGTATGCAAACTTGGGTTAGGGATAATACTAATCGCTTAATTGCTTTTGATCCATCTCTTGAACCAAACGAAATGGCTAATACCAACCCACCTGTTCTTCAAGATGTTTGTTACCCCACTAGAAATGCAATCCCTCTTGCATAAAACTCCCCGAGGTAAATGGAACCAATTTTGAAC
Source organism: Asparagus setaceus (assembly GCA_012295165.1). Taxonomy (NCBI): domain Eukaryota; kingdom Viridiplantae; phylum Streptophyta; class Magnoliopsida; order Asparagales; family Asparagaceae; genus Asparagus; species Asparagus setaceus. The sequence continues at coordinate 30,902,748 of CM022709.1, read as the reverse complement.
TTCGATCGTGATTTCATAAACATGCTTCCCAAATTCTTAGAGTCGAAACCGAAGACGCATACATCTTTATCTCCGAATTTGAAGAAGTTTGCCTCATGATTAAAATGAGGGACTTAACTGAAGATGCGATCAAACTCCGATTTATTCCATTTGCCCTTAAGGACAAAGCCAAAAATGGTCAGATAGCTTGCCCACGATTCCATCTCAACTTGGGGTGAATTTGTAACAGCTTTTCTCAAAAATTCTTTCCTATCCACAAAACAATCAAGCTTAGAAACAGCATTCAAAATTTTAAAATTGTCCCGGGAGAACCTTTTTGGAAGTATTTTGATAAATTCAAAGATCTTCTTATCCAATGTCCTCACCATGGTCTTGAAAAGTGGCGATTATGCCAAATCATTTATGAAGGATTGGATTATTCTTCAAAACTTCCTTAGAGTCAATGTGTCAAGGGATTTCATGAAAAAAAATGCGATGAAGCTTGGGACTTTTAGAGAGTTTATCCGAGAAAACCATGCAGGGGAACATTGTGATGACCGTGTTTCATCGGTTCCCAACCCAAAACCAGTGGTCTTTCCTTAGAAACGAACATAGCCTCTCAAGCAAATATGGCTACAATCATGTAGGTTAGAAGCTTTAGAAGTCAAAGAACGAGCTCGGCTCAAATCAACCAAGTTTCGCCTCGGGTTGTCATAGCTGTCTGTCTCCATCTCATGTTTGGAGGAATGCCTCTTTTAGGATCCAGTCACCACTAGGTCGGATAAACGCTGCATTCCAAATGTCCTAATGATCCATTTTCTCCAACCTACAATCCAGGTTGGAGAAATCATCCAATTTTGCATGGAACCGGGAAACTACTCAGAAATCAAAATTTCACTCCTCTTCAACCCAACAATTCTCTAGGGGCAATACAGTTCCTCTCAATTTTCAACAACCAAATCTATCCTTTCAAAATCAGTCTCCTCATCACCAACTGCAAATCACACTCCTCAAATTGCGATCATGATAAACGCCTTAATGTTCGAAAAGGGTCTAGAAACTTTGATTAAAACCTCTACATGCATTCATTTAACTTATTGACTCAAACATCAAACACGTTGAATTCCTTCATGCAATCAACCGCAAATCCTCACTTCCAACACTCAAGCCATAGCTAGGTTAGAAACCCAACTTGGTCAACTAGCTAATGCCATGAGTGAGAGAGAGAAAGGAACTTTTCCGAAGTCAACCCGTGCCCAACCCAAAGGACACGGATCAAGTTCAACCTACCAAGTGAAGTGAATGCAATCCATTCACTACGGTCGTAGACAGTCAATAATCGGTTAGAATGCCTCTAAGTGAAACCGTTGAACCGAATAAATTCTCTCCTTCGATATCTCTACTGAAATCACACCCTTCGATGACCCGAACACGAACGGAACCGAACGAGTCTAATCAATTTAAACCAGCTTGCTCCTACCCGGATAGACTCGGCCTAGGAAGCACTCCTCTCGGGAGGAGAAAATTCTAGAGACTTTCAAGCGGTAAGGTCAACATTCCTCTTTAGATGTCATTGAACAAATTCCTTCTTATGCCAAATTTCTAAAGGAATTATGTACGAGGTTCCTCAAAGTCTATTCTTTCAAGGAAGGCGAGGTTCGGTATTTTCAAATACTTCTGGAGAACAATAAGATCCGAACACCCGATCGTGAATCGGGGAGGAAGGTTCTGAATCAAAGTGCTGCGTGTTCCACGGAGGCGGTTCACCACCCGGCGAAGTCGTGCTACCCGTCTCAGGATAAGATCGAGGCCTTGATAGATGTAGGGGCCATTACCTCAAAGCCATCCAAAGAAAAGGGCAAGTTTGAACCCCAAATGGGAAGGACCGTTTGTGATAGACCATGACCTATTCAAGCGGTCCATATCGTCTAAATGGTGATAGGCAATTAATGCTAATAAAAATGGGAAGTTCACGAAAAAGTACTACCCTTAGTACATTGGGATAACCCATGTTGGCGAGAAAGTTCCTCGGGGAAATATTTCACCCATTGTCCTCGAGGATAACCTAAATCTGTCCTCCACCATAAATTTCCTCACCGATCAAATTCATTGGCGGTGAGTCCATATCTTCTGGTCCAATCCACGGCAAAATCCCCTCTTGATTCCTTCCATGAACAAGAGGTCCACTTTCAAAGGCTGGGATCCCCTTTTGATAAATAAGAGCCCGCTTCTTTCACTTGTCCGCGCCTTTCTCGGTTAGGGCTAAAATTAGAATTTCATCTCGATAAGCGAAAGTTATTTCGAATCGGTGGCGGATCCTATAAGCAAGCTATCTGAGTCTTTTATTCTGCTTGATCCTTCCACGGTTAGAGTAGAAGTTGGAATTTCATCTCGATAAGCGAAAATTTACTTCAGATTAGGAGCGAATCCTATAAAAGTAAAAGTTACCGA